>OY987267.1:8312739-8711795 GCA_963920665.1 Straminergon stramineum | reverse complement strand
ATGTGTTGGGTATGGGTGAAGACCAACTTTCGGCTTCCAAATCTTTTAGTAATTTCCATTTATGGCATAAAATTACCCAAAAAATTGCAATCCCTCTAATTTCTATCTTCCTACGTGGCAGAAAATTCACATTGCCTAAGACTATCTACATTGAATAGGGGTATTAAAGGGACCAAAAAATTGAAGGAATTGATTGTAAAAAATTGTAGATATTTAAAACATGATGTACATTCCTTGGACACTTCAATAACTACTGATGTACAATGAAGATAGATATTTATATAGTGTAGAATGTCGATTAATTAGTATGGGTCCCCTTAAACCCTAAATGCTCCAATGTCCATTTTTTGGACGATGAACAAATTGAATCTCAAGTTTCATCCTCCTAACTACTTGGATGAAAGTTATTCTAATTTGTGGACATACATTATCAAGTTGTTGTCCTATCTAAGGGTTGGATTTGGTGTTACTAGAATACAAATTTTTCAAAAATTACCAATGTGCAAGTATGTCAAGTGGTCAAATTGCATTGACTCTAGTTCAAAATTAGATTTGCCAAAATGAGGTCATAGATAGGAAGAACCCAAAAATTTCAAAAAAATGACCATGTGCAGAGAACCTCATTTCAAATCCATTTGAACGAATTTTACTCAAAAAATGATAATATTTTGCTTATAATCGAATTTTGAAGGAATTTTGGAATTTCTCTTTCAAAATCTATAGAAAAAAAATGGTGATAGCATTGGTGAATCTAACCGTATGGATGGAATCTAAAAATCAAAATGTACAACTTTTGTTTCTATACCAATTCCAAAATATGCTTCCAAGTAGCACTTTATAATGATTTTTCTCAAACCATCAGTTTTGGAGATGAATCTGAACATTTAGGGGTTAATACCCCTCTTCTGTGTAGGAAATGCGCAGAACCGCTTAAGTGGTCAACTATGGGTGGTTCTACCATAACTAGTAAGAGAAGTTCACCTGGCATTCACCAGTTCGGGGGGGGGTGCCTAAACTCTTTATTGTCACATTCCCATACGCTGCAGTGTCACTCGCCCACGTGACCTCCTTATTATAACGGCCTGCACTTTGCGCGTGATATAAAAGGAACTCGCTCTGCGTTGTGCCCACCCCCCCTTCTGAAAAAAGGTCTTGAAAAAGTGCTTTTTCCTCCCGTAACGTGTCGCAGCGGCAGATATTTGTGTCGCGCAAGGGATGGAGCCCCCCAACGCCCGCCCCCGGCGGCAGATATTTTCTGACGAATTTCCCGCCCTGACGAACTTCCAAATGTTCCAATCCCACCTGGACTGTCGGCGAAGAAGCAAAAAGTAAAAGTAAAAGTAAAAGAGAAAAAGAAAAAGTGCACCCCCTCAGAATCCCACGTGGCAAAAAGGGACTCGAGAAAAAATCAACGGACAGACTTTTTCACTACAGTATAGATCTTAAAGTTATCTTTTAAACTGACCCCACTGGGGCTGTACAACTTGTCAGAGTCCGCCAATCAGGTGCATTCACTTTGGGGATGAGTTAGAAGGGTAAAAGAAAAAGAATATTTGGTGCAATCTTTATGACTAACGTAACTTACTAGCTACACTGAATAGGGGTATTAAGGGGACTTATACTAATTAATAGACATTTCACACTAAATAAAATATCTACCTTTATTGTACGTCAGTAGTTATTGAAGTGTCCAAGTGATGTACATCATGTTTCAAACATGTACAGTTTTTCAATAATAAGTCCTTTTTATTTTTTGGTCCCCTTAACATCCCTATTTAGTGTAGAATATTTTTTTTCTAAGTACACTTTTTTTGCACTTTTTTGCACTTTTTTTGAATTTCTAGAACAATCCAAGTTGAGATAGTATATACCCATCTCATTTTTTCACTCAGAGATGTGTCTATTGGAATATGGTCCTTTTGAGGTGGCATCTTCCAATCTTGAAGATGCCAAAGTGGAAAAAAAATCCTCCAAATTTTATAATTGTCCAAGAAAATAGTAATTTTTTTCCAACAATTTGTACATGCATTCCAAAGACAAAAAATAACCTCTACTTGTAATTTGATTGATTAATTAAGTACTCATTAAATCAATAGTGCATCCAAACTCCAATCAAGTTTGACATTACATATTCTATTGTGGTTGTACATTTGATGTCCCTCAATGTAGGAATATAGTACTATGTTCATTCCTTGTCATGATTTTAATTCATTTGTTGGGTTTTGAATGCCCTTCAATGTGTACGCCTACCGCCAACCTATTCATCCTTGGAGTTTTGTGAGAAAAGCGTAGGTCTTCTCCAGTAGTATGACTCCCAATGAATATTTTTGGATTTTGTAAAGTAGATGATGTCACACGATTCTAGAAGGGAATATTTCCACTGTCACGAGTTTGTCCTTTAAGGGTTAAGTTAGGTTGTTTATTTTAAGCCTTTCCATTCCTTCGTGCATAAAAGATATTGAATTTCCAAGTTTTTGTAAATGAAAAAATTTTGAAAATTATTTTTACTTTTATTTTGGTTGTGCAAAAAATTCAGTAAAGGATAATTCAACCATGTGCATGTGACTTTCCACTGCATATGCCGTCCATTTGGGACCACTGCTCCCTGCCAGGCTCTCCCAGAGCGCCACCCAACGGCAGACGCCCTCCGCGCGAGTAAGTTAACTTAATTCTGTTAGCGCAAGTGAAAGCCAGCCACGTGACTCCCAACGAGGAGGGAGCCTTCCGCGCACCTTCTGTCGGTCAAAATGCCCACCCCGCATTCCACCCCCCGTCACCCCTTCCCAAGTGTCTTGAAGCTTGCAGCCCAAGCCGAAGCAGCAGCAGAGACCCGGGAGGGAGAGATTCACTGAGAATGTTAGAAAATTCGCCAAGTGGGCCATGCATGCTCTTTTAGGGCGACTTCGTCGGCTCAGAGAGATATGATTAAAATTTTGCATGAACCGCTGCAAATGCGGAGAGGCCTCCAGATGGCGCAGATCGAAGGCGGATTCCTGCAGCCTGACAAGTCAGGGTCTTTGGGTAGCCTTTATGTAAGTCCAATTCCGGCCTTTTCAGGTATTTTGGGTGGCATTTTGTTTGCCTGGACTGGAGAGATTTCCCTCATTTTCCTGGCTATGGTGACAGAGCAGGTCGGCGGGGAGGACTCCGACATCTGTTGTGCCTGGCAACTTCCCTTTGCCGCCTCACCGCCGCCAACGACCAATCAACCCACAAAGCCCAGCATCTACTCATCATCACTGATGAAACTACAAGTGTGAGATTAATGCAACGCTGGACTTGTTGCATGATTGTGAACGAGGGAGCTGCTCCAGGGACTCGCTGAATTTGCTTGCGCAAGATTCATGCAGGACTTCTGCAAAAGTGCAACAACTTCTCGCCAAGTGGCAACGCCACTTGGTGTTTTTCAATCGACTGAGCGAGACGGGACGAAACGTTTCAATCGACGACTGCAGCAAGGGAATTCAGTTGAACAAAAGTACCGATCGAGCTTTAGTTCGTTTTTTGTATTCAATCTCGATCTTCACTTCCAGCTTGAGGAGGAGAGTGACGGACGTTGTAGGCCGGAGGTGCAGCATTCAAATGGGGAGGTGGCATCAGTATTGCTTCTTTGGTTGGGGATAGATACCTGGTTGAGACCGACTGACTGCAGTGAGTGAAGTGATTGACTAGAGATTCTTGAAATCGGGGACGGGACGGGACGGGACGGGACGGGGTGGAAATTCTTGTAAAAGCGCAATCATATCAACTTGGTTGAAATTGATCACGTCGAAATATGTGTGAGTACGTGAAGTTCCGGAATCCACTCGATGGGCGAGTTTTTTTCTATGAGTATTATCACAGTATTCGGTTGATTTTAGGTTGAGTGAAGGGGTCACAGTGTTCAGGTGGTTGATATTGAGTGTGGTTTATATTGATTGAAGTATACGCAACCGCATTCAAAGACGAGAGCTCCTTGAACTACCGTCTTCGGATTCGATTGATCTTGGCAATGAAATCGGATTGCGGACGTTAGATGATGAGTTAAGAAGTATTTTGGGGTTTGCTTTGCCCATTCCGTGATGAAAATATTGTTGCAGGTCGGTGAGAATTTGGTGACTGCAGTAAGTGAGTAGGTCGGAGATTTCGTGTTCTATGAGTGAGATCGACACAGAATGAGAGAGTCAGTTTGATTGAAATGTTAATCAGTCGTGGTGAAAATCGATCGGAGGATCGTATCTCACGAGTTCAGTGAATGTCTACTTGATTGGGTTGCAGGAGAAAAGAATTTCAAGTCACAAGGCGCGATTGAAATTTCCGTGTGCATTGAATCCGACGTTCAGTCCGACGTTCGTCGAAGATCGAGAGAGAATGCGCATTCGCAAGCGCGGCAATGCGAGGACTGGCGAATCCTCAGGCGCACAACGCCCTGGCGGCGTTGGTGGCAGCCATCAGGAGCAGCTCGTGGCATCCAGCTTGCAAGTAGCGCAAGAGTGTGATACAATTGCAAATGGCGTAGAACTCGACATGGTGAGAAATACGGGTGAAGAAAATTCTCGCGGAGGGACAGGAATCTCAGCCGGCGCTAGGATTCACGAGAGAGCAGGAATTGGTGGTTCGACTTCTCGTCCTTCACCAACATTAGTCGTAGATTTATGGCGAAGCAACAGAGGAACATTCAACCCTTCGGATTCGTACATGAATCTCGATGAATTTGTGAATTCGCTAGCGAGAGAAAAGTGTTTCCCAGTAGAAGAGTCGGCAGATCAGCCACGCAACAGCAGCGTGACGCCCGCGGTGCAGATTGATGACCGTCATTTTGAAAGATTAGCGGGCGGGAGTGCTATGGCGTCGCAATCGTCGTCCTTCGAGGAGCTTGACACGTCGTTGCGCCTGGGGCGGGCGAGTCACCCCGCCATGGCGAGAAGGGAGGAGCGGGGCAAGAGTAAAATGGGATTTTCAAAAGAATTTGAATCCGACTCTGAGAACGACGGCCGGGAGAATTTGGCGCCCGAATTTCATGTGAAGAGGCGTGGCAACCCGCGAGCTGGGTATGGTGAGTTCATTGCTTTTGCGCACCCTTTCGTGTCCGATTTGTTTTGATTGCCGGCACCGGGCTGTATTTGTGATTCGGCGTGGCGAATCAATAGCTTTTTTGCCCTTTTATCGCGGTGCAACTGCAGGAAATTCATTGCGCGATACATTTCTTTTCGTCTCCTCTATCGTTTTGTGTCCATTCGAGTGCAGATTTCCGAGACGGTGCTGAATGCGAGATTTGGCGAAGTGAATTTTTATTTTTCTTATTTTTTTGGTGCTACTGAAGGAATGCAGTGCGTGATTCATTTCTGCTGACTTGAGATGCAGACACCAGCGGCGGTGGAGCATTGGAGGGCAGGAAGCAGAAGAGCTCGCCCTCGCCGAGTCCCATTGAGAAGTGCGATGAAAGCAACACGGTGCGACGACCAGTATCGGTAATAGTTTTGGCCTCTCTCACTTTGTGCTCTTATTTTCCGCTGTCTCAATCAGGATGTATGAGATGATTCATGTAGAAATGATCAAGATTAGCTTTCGCTGAATGAGAAAAATTCTGGGCCATTTCTTGGAAATTCTGAGAGCAATTGCAAAATGCATTGATTCAGGGTTTATGGAAATTTCGGCAAATCTCTAACCTATTCTGCACCGTTGGAGCATTGTTCCTTTTATTGGTCTAGTTGATTGTTGTTTGTGGATTCCTGCTAGCAAAATGAAAGGGGCATGTTATGAGTGTTGAAAGTTTTTCCGACAGGTGGTTTAAAACCAGTACAAGGTTTGATTTGTAGAGGATGTAATGTCGTCATAATTAATGTATTCATGGTTCAAGATTTTAGGATCATGTCAAAATAGGGCATTGTTGAAATTGGGCTTACGTAAGATTTGTGCATGTATATTTATACGTTGTATCTGTTTGCGAGATTTTAGGGTTTTGGAAAAAGACGCTGCTGAAATTGAGATTTTCTACTTTGCATTCGTTCTGAAACTCAGATATGTTTATGCAATAAAAGTGCATGTGACAATAGTTCGTGTCAACGTATTACGTAAGAACAGTGGTTCAAGAATCTTCCGCCGTTCTGGAAGACTGGATCAAGTGCCTAGTAGAATAGGGACAGAACATATATATCTTAAGCTTGCTTGCTGTACGCAGGGTTATATGTGTCTCCTGGTGTAGGCTTTCAGCTTCATGAGAGTTCTAATTATTAGGACCTTCGGTTGCATTGATGATCGATAAATCTCCTGTAATATTTGCAGCTAGCCTTAGAGACTCGTGACAGAGACCACCATGTCAAAGAAGCTTTATGTGACTTCTGATCTGACATCCCCATATGAGCTTAAGTCCATGATTAAATCACACAACAAGTTCCGGCAATCGGGGTATCACGAGGGATTGATATTGATTTCTCCTCTTATGGTGATTTGCTGAAGGATTTGATGTTGTACAGAATCTGGTGGATGCACAACTGGAGCTTGAGCCATCTCCGTCGGATCTCCAAACGATGAAATCTTCCACAGAAAGCATGGAACCATGGTACGTATCTGCAATTCCCCTTTCTTGATGACTTGTGGATTTTGATGTTGTGTTTCATTTTAGTTCGTAGCAATGTCATGCTAGATTCAAATTTGTTGCCGACATACTGTGAACAATGCTTGGTCTATTATGGCTCCCAGATCCGTTAAACAAATCGCAGTATGATTTGGGTGTACTTGCAATTTCTGCTAAACAATCTGTGGCAGCGCGGTCGAAGTGTTCTCAGTGTTACTCTGTCATCTAATTGATGTCATTCCACGTTTGCTGGTCTTTGTTGTTTCCACAGGTTTAGCAAGAAGAGAAGAGTTTCCGAAGATACTGGTACGAATAAATGGGAAAAAAACACCTTACCTTTCAAATCATAGAGAATAAATAATAATAATCATATTTTGTTGTCTGCAATCAGGAGCGGGTTAGGTCATCCCTACATTTATCCCACTATCTATTATTGCTGTTTTGGCTATTTCACCATTACATATGGGCTGTTATTGAACTCCATTGAGTGCAAGAAGATCTCGAACAGGGGGAGTTCAATTAGGTCAGGAGTCATGCTCGAATGTGACACCCAAGGAAAAGAGCAGAGTCAGACCTCATCAATATTACTTTGGGGGGTCCTAAAATTCCGCCATGAAATCGTTTGAATATGTGGCATGACAGTGTGCAGGGTATTCCTAAATGTCATTTAAACAAAGGTTATATTCAAGAGGTCTGAGTGTACAGGATGTCACCTGATGAATTGGCTGTCTCCTGCTGTGCAGATAGACCAAACAGATGGCGCCTCCCATCACCGGTACCAACAACTACCGAAGAGCCTCTGGCAGCGGACCACCCTGCCAAGCAGCCAAGGAGAAGCCCAATGTTTTCGTTGTACACAGTTTATCACGAAGCGGGTCGGGAAGGGCTGACAGCAGGGGAAGCTATGTCCACAATAATGCAAGAAGAATTACCTGGCTTTGAAGACCCGGAATGTCGCTCCCGACGGCATGTTACGAAACTGCTGCGCAGCTCGCCCTATTTCATGGAACTCGGGGAAGGGAAATTTGCGCTCTGCAGTGCCATGATTGACGAGGAGGAAGATGAGCCTTCAGAGGAGGCAGCTGGTTCAGATTCTTCACGAAGACCAGAAGCAAGCAGACTTCCTGTTTCCTCTTCTTCACTGGCGATGACGGACAATGAGAAGAGGAATGAGGAAGTTGAGCTTGAAAGGACGGCGAACGAGAGTGGCGGTACTGCTACTGCAGGTACATCCTCACAACAAACGGAGCAAAAACCTTCTGGACGAAGTGGACGACCGAAAAGATTGAAGTACCTGAAGCAGGACAATGTCGAAGAGCTCGGGAATCAATGCAATAGAAGTGATGGCAAAGGATGGACTTGCCCTTTGCTTGCCAAAACTGGGTACCAGCTCTGTGATCACCATCTCGACAAGCTGCGCTGCAAACCGGGAAGCAGATCGAAATACAACAAGAAGAAGAAGAAGCACAATTAGGATTAGATGCTGCTGAACTCCGTCCATCATACTCAAAAGTGAGAATCGACACATAGATGAACTGGCAGTCATCTCAGCATATTTGACACTTTGAGTACATTTTCACTACCTTAAGGTAGACCATAGGTATGTAGACATCATGATGGAAAGATCACTGTCAGCTCCAAATTATCTTATCGTAAGTATATTTGACATGATTGATGAAATTGCATACTGGCTCAGGATAACATATATCTGAAGCTTATTTGGCATGATGGTTTTGCATTAGTCACACTAGTGCAGGCAGGCCTCTGAGGATCAACAAGCCTCTGATGAGCAGCTTTTTTTGGGTGGAACAGCTGAGCCACAGAGTCACAGACTCCAGTGCACTAAGCTATGTCGGCTTGGGGGTAGATTGTACTCTCTCGCACTGTCTTGTGATTTTTTGTGCAGATTGTACTTGTCTCCCATTGTCTTATGGGTTTTGGTGCAACTTTGTACTCTAGCATCCCATTGTCTTGTCGGATTTTATGCAAATTTGTACCCTCTCGAACTTTCATGATTCAGTACCCGAACTTTCATGATTGCTCGTTGTATGAGTTTCCTCGTTAAATTTGTATACTCTCAAACCAGATTCAGGCTATTTCCTAGTTAGGAACAAGAGTCCCCTCTTTGAACTTTTCTGCTACTGTACTTTTTGTGGGTATTAGTGTTTACCATTCCACAAACTGTCATTAGAAATAGGAGAAGTTCTGCAATTACAAAATAGAGGTAAATTTACACTCTAGACTGTAGAGTTCATGAACATTCAAGAATCAAGGTTTAGAGCATCGTCAGTCCATCCGGCATATTGGCTCATCAAATGTATTTCCAGCTTTCAACTCACATATGATTAGAAGTTTAGAACTTGAAATTACTAAGAAAATTCAAATCTAGACATTGGACAACCACTTCAAAAGCAAGTTAACCCCTAAACATCTAGAATCTTCTCCAGAATTGACAATTTGAGAGAAGTCATTATAAAGTGGTATTTGGAAGCATATTTTGGAATTGACATACCAATAAAAGTTGTAGATTTTGACTTGTAGATTCCATCAGTGTAGTTAGATTCACCAGTGCTATCACCAATCTTTTTCTTATAAATTACAAGTAAAATATTATCATTTTTTGAGTAAAATTTGTTGGAATGGATTTGAAATGAGGATCTCTTCACATGGTGATTTTTTGAAATTTTTGTGTTTTTAAGATCCATGACCTCATTTTGGCGAATCCAGTTTTGAACTAAAGTTAATGCAATTCAACTACATGACATCCTTGCACATTTGTAATTTTAGAAAAATATATACTCTAGTAATACCAAATCCAACCCTTAGATAGGATAACAACTTGATAATCTATCTCCATAAATTTGAATAACTTTCATCCAAGTAGTTAGGAGGATGAAACTACAATCCTAATCTATTCATTGTCCACATAATGGATGTTGACGTGCTTAGGGGTTAAAAGTCAAAAATCATAGAGGCTTTGGCAAATCAAGTTTATCAAAGTAAAATTTGGCCAATTGCACTCCAAATGTAACGTGCAATTGGCTGAATTTTACTTCGGTGAACATAATTTGCCAAACACTTCAAAAGCAAGCTAAAAGTGGATCACAAAAATTGTTTTTTTAATGTATTTTAGGATTAGGAAGTTGATGCTTCTTACTCTAGATCTAAATTTCTCCATAAAAATTATGTTTATTGAATTTGAGTCACACTGATGAAATGAAGTTTATCAAACCTAGTTTCTTTTCTATTTTGAAATTTTGAAAAATCCTAAAATTGAATATGTTATTGTACTTCGACTTTTGGATGTATTTCTAATGTCATTAGTTTCTATTTATGTAATGACATAAAAATTCTATTTATACTATGATGGTTTTCACTATAATATACACCTTTGGTATAATTTTGAGATAATTTTCTATTTCCGATGATTTTTCTTCACTTTTTCTTCAAAACCTCTCAAAAATTTTAATTTGTCACCAAAAAATATTTAAAAATTGTGATGTAAAGATGATGTGACTAAATAAATGTGTGATTTAATCTTTGAAAAACAAATAGAAAAAATTTCATTTGGACTATGTAGTCACAAAATGGAATCATAGAGATTGAAGGAATTAGAAATTGTTCTACATGGTCATAATCCCCACATTCTAAGGTTGAATGATAAAAAAATAAGTTGAGAGAATATTTGATGTTAAACAATTTGTTTTGTATGAACAAAATCTATAGATTGCTACAAAATCTTGAGATCATAGTGCCAAAATGTAGTAAAAACTAGTAATCATCCAACATGGACTCTAACTTCCAAATCTAAGTTCGTGTACTCCAAGGAGATTATTCAATGAGAATTTTATGTGAATAGAAAAATGGTTTTAGCTCTAATTCCTATTAGGATTCTAATCCAAATCAATTGTTGAAGATTCATTTATTTCCTAATAGAATTAACAAACTTGAGGAAATCATGTCATCTCTTGTGTCATCATTCTTATTTATGTCTTATTATTAGAAAAATAGGATAGTTTGTCTTATCCGAAGGTCTTCTATGCTAAATTTCCAATTAGACACACAAATATATAGCAAATGTTCAACAACCAAATCACATAATCTCTAATTTTGTTCTAACTCTCCCAATTCCACATGCTATTAATATTCATCATACTTTATGCATAAAATCTTGACATCACAATTTAATTAAATTTTTTATAATAGTTTTTTTAACATCTTCAAAGTTCATCATACCTAAATTTTTCACCTCAAGTCTTTGCTTAGTGGTGCATATTAGACAACTTCTAAAATAGAACAACAATAATTTCTCACAATGACAATTAATATGCACTTTTCACTTTTATAATCTCCACACCTTCACTTTAAACTAATAAAATATGTACTCTATTTCAAAATAACAACCAAATGTGGTTGGGCACACACTCCTTAAGTTGTGGTACTCTCAAAGTTGAATTCTTTTTCTTTATCTTCTTGAAAAAACACATTAGAGGAAAATTGAGGGCTTTAAGAGCCCGTTTCAAGGTTGTTCCCTACCTATCTTGTGTTGCTAGAAATTAGGAACCAGCCCATAATGGGCTAAATTTCCAATTTCTTGGGAAGAAAATGAAAGATAAACCTAAAACTGAATTGAAAAAATATTGTTTTCTTCAAAAAAAATAATGAAAAAATAATATTACTTTCTGATGTGGCAATGTCTATACCACGTTATACTACTGATGTGGTGAGTTCCCACACCTTGGGAACTCAAAATAACTCATGGCCTCTTCATGCCCTCAAATCTCTTCTAATATATATTCATTCTAACTACCCAACTTGGAATGGTTTGAATCTTCATTGGAACCTTCAATATCTATCGATTTGGCTCATTTGGACCATTAGAAGAGAATACGTAATCAATTAGTCAATCAAGATAAAATTCCTATTTATATACCAAAATTGAGACCCATTTGCTAAATAATTGTTCACTAGAATAAAAACACCTACTTGGAAAGTTCTAAAATCTTGAATCCTTATCCTTTTATAATTACAATCAATCTTTTGGATAAATGTACATACACTTAAGTAATGCATGTCCATTACGTCCATCCATATTTTACATGTTTTATATCTATAGATGTAAATAGCTTTTTCACTCTAGTGTAGATTCTTGCACAAACTCAAATAAATGAGGTACATGTTTATAAGATAGGAGACCCATTTGTACCATGCGCCACTATGTAGACATTATGTTGAAACTTTGAAATGTACAAAACTAATCACATAGTTGCCCAAAAATGATGGCTTATGAATTGTGGCACAAATAAGGGCTCTTAATTTATAAATATGGTCCATATCCCTATGGTGAAAATTTGCCATGCAAATACAAATGCTAGAAATTGTTGTTTGTGAACTTCAAAGATTGATAAAATAACAAGCTTGAAGTTCAATTATTGATCACAAATATGTACAATTCTATGTAGTAAGGTATAGTAAACTATCCCATTTTAGACATAATGATTGGTGCAATATGATATTGCTATCCAAAAAACGTGGGAATAAGACAATTGTATAGAAGCAATAAGAAAAAATGTTAAAATTGAAAAAACAATGTTTGGACTTCATGTGATTTTCTTAAAATGTATATAAGGATGTTGCTTTAGGCATCCCATTTCAACCCATAGATGTACATATTAGTGTTAGAAAAATAGCCTATTATAGGACTTCTACCAACTCTATACGTGCCAAATGTAGTCCATAATGACTTCAATACCAACTACTAACTTCTATTGCCAAAATGAATTGATTTGCATTGATTTGAAGCCAACTTAGAGAGAATTGATGACAATGTGTAATAAAGGCATAGTTTATGCCCATTCTAGACACATATTAATATCCCCATTTTGTTCAATCAACTCCCTAATGTAAGCAATTAATTCTTGCATTTCTAGTTTCTAGTTTCAAATGCAAACTACCTAAAATGTCAAGACTTTTCCTAGATGTCTTGTATGGGAATCTAGAACTAGAATAGGGCAATTTACTTTTGTTGGTCTTCCTAAAAAGATTATTATTTGCAAGTTCTCTACAAGATGCTTGGCAGTACTTTAACTTTGCACCAAAAAACTCTCAATCAATATTCACTGTATTTTTTGAAATGAAGTTTTACCAACTACCATATTTTCCTTTAATTCCCATATTGATTTGTTTTTTTAAGTCTTGAGTACCATTTTTTTCTCTATTTTTTTTACTCCAAATATAATTTTCATAGATTTTTTTCACCTAAGGTAGCCAACCCATTTCTAATCACCCCACATTTCCAATAAGGATTTTAGGGTGCTTTCTTTCCGTGAAATTGTGGAGCAGTTCCTAGAGCAGTTGTGTCGCATTATGATTGGTTGCAAGGCTCTCAATATTGCAACCAACCCTTGGTCGATTCCACAATTAGCCTATGGTCACAAATAGAAAGTTCTATACCACCATTACAGGTCAAAGAGAATCTTTCACTGAAAAAATTCGTAGTAATTGCATTTTTTGTAAAAAAGTTCTAGAAATATATGCAATCCTTCTAAACTCTATTTCTGCACATAGGAAAAATTCTGCATTCAAAAAACCTCTGCTCCAAATATGCATAATTGCTTAACCCCTCACCGCCGAAGGGGACGAAAAGTGTCCTCAAGTAAAATTCAAAGTGCTGTAACTTTTGCATCCAATGTCCGAATTCAATAAAACTTGTTGGAGAATTTGAGCTCTCTCTTCTAGTTTGTGTGGTAAAATTTTCAGATCATTCCAAGATTTTCTGAATTTTTGGAAGCCAATCGAAGTTCACAGGTTCAATTTTAGTTCTCCAAACTCCATTTGATGGCTGCAACTTCGGGGGCTTGTATCTCCTTCATCTAATGTGTTTTTTTCAATAAAATTTTTTGGGTTATTTTTCCCTTGAAGTCTACTTATTGTGGTAGAATTTGTATGTCAATCCAGATTGTTTTGAATGTTTGGGAGCAATTCAAAGTTCAAAATCCCGACATTTTTGGATTACAGTGAACTTTGACAGCTTGTTACTTCTTCATACAATGTTCGTTTCCAATAATTTTTCTTGGAAAAGTTGCGCATACTAGTCTAGTTTGTATGTACAAAATTTCATATCAATCCAAGAAGTTATGAGTGATTGAGAAGCATTTTAGTAGAAGGAGGTTCAGTTTTTGATGTGTTTTTTGCAACTTTTCTTCCTATTTTTTGACATTTCAAAGTCATATTGCAGACCCAATGAGTCAATTCAATGAATTTTTTTTCATCAATGTGTTTGTATGCTGATTTTGAATCACTTTGTAGTTTCAAGTTTCTTCATTTAAGTAGATTTTGAAACCGAATTTCACCTTGAAATGTGTTTTTGGGAGAATTTCAGCATCCTTTTTCAACACTAAAACATTATAATCTTGAAATCTATGCGGTCAAATGACACCAAGTTTGATGCACGCCATCCACAACAAGTGAACTACAAGATCGTACGGTTGAGATCTCTATAACTAAGTGAAATTTATATCTGTAACACTTCAAAAGGAATGTTGTTTTTGGAGCTGTTTAGACCTTCAGCGGTGAGGGGTTAAGTGGTTGGAAATGGGTTGGCTACCTTCGTTTTTTTCTGAAAGTTTTTTCAAATTGCAGCCAAAGTTTTTCCCCCAATTCCACCAGCTAACAATGATTGCATTAACTGCCAATTCTCCCCAAACATTGCTCTCCTCATTACATTCTGCTTTTGCTTTTGAATTATTATATAAGTTCGTTACAGCACATTTGTGACAAGTGTACCACTCTTTCACATGACTTGAGGTACATTCCAGATGTAGCAATTCAAATCAATTCATCGCCCTCCGTTGGTCTTCCAACAAGCCAAGGAGGAGAAACAAAATGGGGCGCAAATTGCTCAGTCCAAATCACTCTGAAAATGGGCTTTGAATGGATGCTTTTTTATTTTATTTTATTTTATTTACAGAGAACTATGATAATTTAGTCTAGGGAAGCATGTTAACTTTTGGTTAGGATTGCAATGATAAAAACTTCGGCGAGTCAGCACTGGTCAGTAAGACAGAGGTCGCGGACTTGCTGCAAAGTTGCTGACTCATTGCAATTGAAAACAAAAATAAATTATTCATTGTCAAAGTTGGACTAGTACAGTATGGTACATTTTATCCATTGTCTCTTGCTTTGAAGCAATGTTTAGGGAGAGACAACCTTGAGGTACATCCTAGTGTAGTTGGGGGCGGTGTTATTTGACAATTGCCTAAACTAAATGAAAGAAAGATGGTAGATGCATTTTTGACCATAAAGGTATGGTTTGGGGAAACCAAACATCTTGGGACCTACTCAGATTTTGTGCATGTTGAACCAAACTTGTACTAGGGGGATGAAGAAATGGGCTATATAGGATTTTTGAAAATGTGGAAACTTAATCTATGAATTTTCACCAAGGTAAGGAAATTTACCAATCCTCTAGTCAAGGCTAATTAACTAGGCAATCTAACAAGCAACGCCGCACCCTATGAGGGTATTCCTTCATCACCATGTCTCAAAATTTCGGTAAAGGTTGCATTTGTCTTTCACGCACACAATTGAACTCAATTGAGTTTTGTCTCTGTCAATCACACTTGATTGTTATGTACACCATGTCTCTCTCTATATGCTCCAACTTATATATTTGATTGTTTGTCTATGAGTGATGGTGCTTGGGGGTGCTAGGTGGATCTACTCTTTGGGGGGTTCAAAAGGATATCAATCATGAAATTGGATTTGTGAATCTCTTTGATGTACTAACCAGACTCCATAACATGTGTAGACCTCCAACTTAGGATCCTAAATAGCATTTTTTGAAGGCTAAATCCTTGGACCCAAGATGGTGGGACTTGGCCTAGTTCAAATCCAACCAAGAATCTTTGAGCATTAAAAATCAACAATAAACCCTCTTAAGAGTATAACAAAAAAATTATACTAAAAAACATTAAAATTTGAAGTTTCATCATACCAATTTCTCTAATTTAGAAAATCAAGTGAGTGGAAAGATATTAAGAGGTTATTGATTGACCAAAAAAGACATATTTAGGACATAACCAATTCAAAAAAACAAAAAGATGAGTGAACCCAAATAGAAGTAGAAGTCCATCGAGTTCCATAGCAAAACTCCCCGTACTATACTTAACAAGAAGCTTGAAGATCTTAACCAAGATGGGAGTTTAGAGTAGGCACAATGGCACATGGGCCTCCCTACAAAGGACCACACCTATGACCTAACATTCAAGATATTTTTTGAGTTTTATCATCTATTTTTGTTTGATTCTTATATTTTATCATTTTTCAAATATTGAGCCTCGGATTTTTTCTATTTCTAAAATTCCTAATCCATATTTTAAAGATTAGGTTTCATTTTTTTAATGTTTTCAAATTGCAACTATTTTTTTTCGAATTCCATTGGCTAAAAATGAACTAAGTGGCAGTTGTACCCAAACATTGTAGTGATCTGAATGCGAAAGACAAATGCCTTCTACTCTTAGCTCAATGATTGGCAATCATAGAAAATATGCAATTGGTGATATAAATTAACTCCTTCAATCTTGAAGGATGGAGCCCATGCTTATGTAGTCAAACTTGAAAATCCTTCACTTTGCATCCTCTCTTTCTACTCTATTTATGAGTGAAATTTTATTGGTTTTATTTTTAAGAGATGAAATCACAAACCTAATATTTGTCATAAAATTTTCAATTTTTTTCAATTTCAAATTACCATAAACATAAAGAAAATTCATATCAAGTACAAATCATGTTTGAAAATTTAAAAAATTTCGTAACAAAAGGAAATTATATTATTGAACATTGAGGTATAAAGAAAATTTCCAAATAACTCCATATTTGATAAATGGTTTAGAGATCTTCAACTTCAAACTTCACTTGAATGCTTGTTTTAAGGAATCCTTCAAAAATTTCAAGTGGAATAGAACTTGTAATCCACAAGATTCATTTTGTTATTTTTTCTCTAAAGCAAATGACCTCATTTTGAATGTCAAATTCAAGTTATAAAGAAAAAAAATTAAAGCATTGAAATTCATTGGATAGTGTAATGTTTTTTTTATAAACTATCCCATATAAAATAAAATAAAAAACTACAATATCCAAAACTTACTAATAACTCAATAAATTATTAATAACTATGTGACTGTAGCATAGAAAAAGTTTCACACAAAAAATTGGATGAAGATAATCCATTCTTCAATATGCACAAAGCTTGGTTGACCATCCAAAAGATTAAAAACATCCTCAACATACTTTCAAGGTTAAAGAAGTGTATATTTCCAGATTTCTAAAAGTCATGACAATGTATAAAATACAATTTAGAATGATAATTTGATAATGACTCTTAAACAATATTTCTCAATAAATTTGAAGCCAAAGTAAAAACTCCTTTTAAAATCGGTTGTATATTGAATATTTGTGATTTTCATAAGAAATTTTTATAGGCTCCATCATGGAAAGGTAGCGCTCCCATGATGGGGAACTTCGGCAAAGATGGAAGACGCATGGTGGGGACTGAAAGGAGTCTAATCATTGTGATTTTTAAAGATTTTCATTTTACTAATTTATTCAAGTTGTTTTCTGAAGGGTTAATTTTTTAACAAAAAAGTTACCTTTTGAGTCTAGACCTACCAATCTCCTTTGAATAATAGAATGTTTGCCAAGAAAAGCTTTTAGAATCTACATTGTACAAATGTAAAGATCTAACACAAGAATCTGATAAAGAAAACAATGAATGAAAAAACATGTTTTTATGTGCTTGGGATGTGTTTGCATTCATTCATTGTTTGAAATTTGAACGTCTAGTCCTTAACCCTGACCACATTCAGGTAACCACATTCAGGTAGGAACTTGAATGTGGTCTACTGTATCAGGGTTTGTTCATTGCATCCTGTTTGTATGGTCTCTGTATGTCAGGTTTCAACCTCCATTATGGGTTCAGGGGTTATGAAGAAAAATTCCATGAGACCAAGTGCGGAGACTCTTTCCAAGCAACATGACAAGCCATTCCAATTTAAATCTGAATGCTGAAATCTTTCCAGAGGCTGGCCAAATTAATCACCATAAGCTTATTTCAGATGGGCATGGCAGTCTGGTGAGAGATTTTAGCAACACAAAATATTACCAAGATAGGCGAGCCACATTGAAAACCAACTTCCTCGAAATTGTCCATGTGTTTCCAAAAAAAACAAAAGAAACCTTCTTCAATGCTACCCAACTTGTTAACCTTGAAACGATGGACAAACTAACTTCCTCGAAATTGTCCATGTGTTTAAAAAAAACAGAAAAACTTCTTCAATGCTACCTAACTTTGTTAACTTTGAAACGATGGGCAAACCAACTTCCTCGAAATTGTCCATGTGTTTAAAAAAAACAGAAAAACTTCTTCAACGCTACCTAACTTTGTTAACCTTGAAGTGATAGACAAACCAACTTCCTCAAAATTGTCCATGTGTTTAAATAAAGAAGAAAAACTTCTTCAATGCTACCTAACTTTATTAATCTTGAAATGATGGATTGTTTGCTATGGAAATTGACCCTTTTTGGAACAATGTGAATCATCTACTTCAAAAAACAAAACCAAAAGCATTCATTGGAGGTCAAACTGTTGTATAAGATCTTCAATGATCATTGTCAAACTTGTCAAACTATTGTGTAAGATCTCTTTTAGCACAAAGACCTAAACTGAAACTAAGACATGAACCAAGGGCTTTGTCCTTGCTTTGTACCTTCTTTTTCTACTTTATGAGGTGAACAAGCCTATTACTGCCACCCTTCTCAACTCTGTCCTCATGTATCCATTTTAGAGATAACAAAATAATAAGAAACATGCCAACATATCAATTTATTAGCTCACTACACAAGTTAATTCAATTTGTGTCTCTTCTAGTAATAACATTGATTTTGAAAAAAATTATGATTATGCAAATTTGCAAGGCACATATACTTTGAAAATTCGGGTAATTTTAGATGAAACCATTAGAATGCGGTCTATGATATTTTCATACTATTTAATTTACTATGATGGGCATCCAAATTACATCCAATTTTAGTTTATATATGTATATTCATTTTCATCCACATTTTGTCTAAATTTTCATCCAAACGCCTATGCCAATTAGACCACATTCATCCAACATTCTTATAAAATTGTGTAAGGGGATCTTCTATTGCTCAAACTCTCACTCTAATTGGATTCATTTGCATTCATTCTAATTAATGCTACAATTTAGTGTGAAGTGGAATTCATGGCAATTGTCATATGGGCCTTGGAGTAAAGCTTTTGTATAGAATTATGGACGGAAAAGAAACCCAAGTTCTTCTAAGTGAGGAATATGCACTTAAAAGTGATACATATTGTACAACTATTTTTAACCACAGTTATTTAAGAATACATTGTAAGTGAGCCATAGTCATAATTTATTTTATGTATTCAATACTTCACTCTTTAAGGACTAGGGGGTAGTTCAAATTTACAAAATTGTCAAGATAGATTATAAAATGCAATGTAGAAGTATAATTTCATGATATTTTTTAAACAAAATTTATAAAACATGATCCGTAAATCATATCCACATAGTTATATCTACTCATCTATTATTGTACTTCACTAGTAGCTTTGGAAATTAAGTGCTTGATATTTAATGAAATTCCAAAAGAAAGATTAGGCAAAACTAAAATTTCATTTATGCTATTTAGACAACTATTCAAAACTAAATAAGGTATATACATCTTGTGAGGTTTGGATACTTCATTTAATCATGGTTCCAAAAGGACAAGAGATATCATTGCAATATATGATCAACACATGTTCCCAAAGAAGGATATTGTGATTTTTTCCTAAATCAACAACAATTTCTAAAAACTAGGCAAGACAAGGGGATAATTTACTTAAAAATTAGTGAAGAATTATTACTATTATTATTTTCTATCAAAGTTACTATTAAGGTACCATACCACACTATTCTAACTAATAATATTCTATAAAATTTGAAACCAAAAATTAAAAAATCTTTCAAAAATCTTTTAAAGATCTTTTATACTAATAATATTCTATAAATTATATATGTGCAATTTCTATGAGCGTTTTTTTATAGTTCAAAAATATTATGTTCTAATTATGGTGATTTTTTAGGATCTTTATTTTACTTATTTATTCAAGTTGTTTTTGGCAAGTTATTTCTAAAATTGCACCAAAAGATATTTTTTTCATGTGAAAGGTATCCATATTCTTGGAATTATAGAATTTTTGTAAGGAAATGTTTTGAAAGTCTATTATAAGTGTATTACAAACAAAATAATGTTACTCAAGAATCCCAAAACATTTAATTGGATTACAAACCAAGAATTAATGTGCTAGGGAAATGTTTTCCCTCGTGCATTCACTACAAGAGAAAGGGGAGTTTTAAATGATTTTTTAAATATAGTCCTAAATACAAGATTATAAATAATGATCTTTAAAGAGAGCTTCAGTAAAAATTTACTAGAAATACATGTGTTTTTTGTAGAATTTTACTAAAAATCTCGTGAAAGGTCATTATTTATAATCTCATGTCTAGGACTCTACTTAAAAAATCACTTGAAACACCCATTTCTCTTGTTTTCGAATCATCTTTCAATTGCCAATGAGATCCAACAAAAATTAAGACAAAGTTAGTAATAGAATCTAAGATTATAATTTCATTCAAATGAAAATAGGTGTAACAACCCTAATTTTACCACAATACACATGTCTTCTTCATTGTGTAGGGTGATTGCAAGAAAGACTGGTCCTATTTTGTGCTACATTTGGAATGACAAAGTTGTCATCAACCATAACTTTTGGAGCATGAAGCCCACGTATTTGAAATTTTTATTTTAGATGACTAACTTGGAGTTAATGAGATTCCTTATTTTTCAGAAATTTTCCAAAAGAATTTGTAATTAAATTTCAATTTTGCTAATTTGTCACACTTCAAGATTTAGGGGATTTTAGTACTGTGGAGTTCCTAAAATTAATGATGTCGACTTGAAAATTTAGTGGGCTATTCCCATACTAGGCGGACATGTGCCTACCAAAGGTCACTTGAAAAATATTATTTTTTGTCTTCCACATGCATTCAAATAGGGGGCCCCTACGTGCATCATTCTCAACATTGAAGATGGTTTCTCTTTCATTTTTTTGGTGAAATCTCTTCATCATGAAATCCTCCCTAATTTCCAATTTTTAGTTTCTTTAAAAATTCTTTTCCCTATTTTTTACAAATTAAAATGTCAAAGTGTTTGTTTTCTACAAAAATTGTATCATTCTATTTTGTGAATAATTTTTAACCCACATTTTTCTTACACCTCAAATTTTGGTGATATTTCTATTTCTATTTTTATATTGATTATCCATATTTTCTTTTATTTTTTCATTATTTTTTCCAACACGTCATAGTACAACCGACAAAAAGCCAAATGCTACAGAAAATGGTCGGTCATTCTTGCAATGATCCATAATCTATAATTAAAATGCTTGTTTTTATCTAATGAGATTATATCATGTGAGTAAGAAAATATTAGTAAAATTCAAGTTAGCCTATAAATTAATATTCTACCATATGTGGGTGGATGGTGAATGTTTTGAAAAGTGCACCATATCCAATTTATATTCATTGAGGACATTGGAAGAAAAATATCATATTAAGGTATAAACATCCATTATCAATATTGTTTAGATATCAATACCAAAATAAATTGTATAAATGTTCAACAAATGCATAATGAACCATCAATAGAGAAAGCCATTCATTGAAAGGAGTCATAAAACAATCATCATTCAATATATGAATCTGCCATTTTAGTATTCATTACATTTTTTTTAACAAGTTGTATTTGAATTATAGGTAAGCCTACCATCAATTTTTGGTATCCATTGAAAGTAAACTCATCTATCTATTTTAGCCAAAATCCTCTATGTTTACTTCAACAAAATTTCTTTTCTTCTTAAGTTTAACCTAAAGCTCTTAATCATCCATTGCATGGATGATAAATGTTATAAAAAATGCTCTTCATCCAATTAATATTTATTGAGGAAAATTCAAGAAAAGTTGCATAATAATTGTGACATTTTTTGTTCTCCAACACCTAAAAAATGAACTTGAATGAGCACTTCTATGACTAAAAAAACCCATAACTTTATCAAAAGCAACCAATTATGAGAGTTGAAACAATTTGTGCTTCAAGTGTGTCCATTCAAGGTGAGTTTAGAGTTCCATATAGGGTACTCTATGTTCTCAATTTTGAATATTTGCAAAATATTACTAGCTAGAGCATCAAAAAAATTACCAGACCACTAGAATTGCATTTCCCTTGAGTTTGCTAATAATAGCATCAAAGTTTTCTTCTTCATTCGACTACTAAGATAGTAGAATAGAAAAAGCATTGCATTGAGGTGTTTCTAATTTACATCAATGGAAATAAAAAAAAGCAATGAAATAGTCATGTAGGTAGCTCACCTTCAAAAGGAAACAACAAAGGTAGACTTTGAAGCCTATACTTTACATGTATTAGCCAATAGATTACTCTAACAAACTTTTCATTCTCAATATTTCCATGACCATCGTTCTTATTACTAGTATCAATGGAACTTATGTCAATGAAAAGAAAGAATCAATGATGTAGATATGTAGGAGAGTCTACTTTCAAAAGGAGGTAACAATAATAGACCTTGCTGCCCCTACCTCTAAGGTATGAACAATCAAACTTTCCCTAACAAACTCTTCATTTACAATAGTTCGAGGAACACCATTGCTGTTACTAGTATCAATGGAACTTATATCAACCAAAATAAAGAATCAAGGATATAGATATGTGTAAGAGTCTACTTTTGAAAAGAGGCAACAAGGATAGATCTCATTGCCCTTACCTCCTAGGTATGAACAATCAAACTTTTTCTAACAAACTCTTCATTCACGATAGTCCAAGGATCATTGTTGTTATTACTAGTATCAATGGAACTTATATCAATGAAAAAAAAGAAGCAATGTTATAGGCATTTTGGAGAGTCTACTTTCGGAAGTAGGTAACATAGATAAACCTCGTTGCCCCTACCTCTAAGGTATGAATGATCAAACTTTCCCTAACAGACTCTGCATTCATGATAGTCCTAGGACCACCATTGTTGTTACTAGTATCAATGGAACTTACATCAATAAAAAGAAAGAAGCAATGGCATAGACTCGTTAGAGAGTCTATTTTCAAAAGAAGGTAATAAGGATAGACACCTACCTTCAAGGTATGAACAATCAAACAACCCCTAACATTCATTTGCAGTGGTCATTGGACCACCATTGTTACTATTATTAGACATGTTGAAGGGGTTTCACTTACATATTAATTACTTTTCAAAAATAAATTTATTATATTACTATGAGTAGTTAGTTCAAGCACTTGGTTGCAAAATTCCGAAAAAAAGAAAAGAAAAGGAAATGTGCATCAGTATTGTAGTGATCAGTCATCAGTGCATGGTGGGCGCTAAATGACACGATAGGTGCTCTCGAGCTTCGCGGAATCCAAACTTCGAAAGCCCTAGAAGACAAGCCAGCCAGCCAGCCAGCCGCAGTTCCCAAGGCGGGAAGGGAAGGCAACGAGCCCACGACCGAACGAATTAAGTGCTGCGGACATGGTCGCTCCAGTGATCGGCACACTTCCTCCAGCTGCAACAAGATCATCATCGTCATCACCTCTGTAGACTCAGAATTTCATTACCTCTGCACAAGTTTCGCGAGATTTGGTCCCCAGATCTTAATTTAGCACGGATTTCGGTGCATGGGGGAGTTATAAGATAGTGGTGCCTTGCCGGAGGTGCTTTGGAGGTGCCTTGGAGGATGGTGCAGCCGCGCTTCTGCCTCTACTGCTTCTGCTGGGGCTATCGAGGACGCAGGTGCTAAGAGCTGGCGCCCCCGGGGAAGCACACGGTGAGATTTTATTGCGTTGGGAATCATCGCCTGTTCTTTCGTTGTTTGCTTTTTGCGGTTCTTTAGGAACGAGTTGGTCCAGGATCGGCGTGAATGCGGTTCCGACCCGGCCGCAGTTTGGAATTTCTAGGTCTATGTCCTGTCATTTCGATGAGAAATGGCCGCGGAGAGGTCAGAATCGGCGTTTTGGGAAACCCTGGATGGTCGCTAGAGAGATGGTGCGCATTTGAGTTCTTGTTTCTGTGATTTTTTGTTTGTGGCTTACATTTGAGTTTGCCATCAGGTTTGCCGCCTATGGCGCGAGTTTCCGGGGAGCTGGTAATGAGGGGAGACAAAGACGGCGAGTTTGCAATGAACGTGGAATTCAGTGATGCTAAGGAGGCGCACCGGCTACGAATTCGAGGCTATTATCTTGGGAATCGCACCAGTGCGGGGATGATTGAGGAGCTTAAAGGAGCTTCCACTGCAATGGATGAATCGAAGCGGGGTGTTACTGGGAATGTAGGGGATGGTGCTACCGGAAGCGGCGATGAGGTGCGTACTGTTGATTCGCAGAGTTCGACTGAGTTCCTCAAGGTTTCTACTCCTGGGTCGTCGTTGATGGACACTGCCAGAGTGGGTGATCCTTCCACAGGGGCGGGTTTTTGCAGAGCACAGCATTCTCTTAAAGAGGAGATTTCTGTCAAAGAAGAGTATATCATCAAAGAGGAGGATACGAAGAAAGAAGAGGATTCTTTCAAATGTAAGATTACTTGCAAAGAGGAGGATACGAAGAAAGAAGAGGATTCTTCCAAATGTAAGATTACTTGCAAAGAGGAGGATACGACCAAACAGGAGGATGTTAAGAAAGAAGAGGATTCTTCCAAATGGGAGATGAATCTCAAAGAGGAGCATACTGAGAAAGAGGAGGACGCTAAGAAAGTAGTGTATTCTCTCAAAGGGGAGTTTATTCTCAAAGAGGAGCATACTAAGGAAGTATTAGATTCTTCCAAAGAAGAGGATTCTACCAAAGAGGAGGGTTCTGCCAAAGGGGTTTCTGCTGAAGAGGAGGGTTTTGGGAGAGAGGCTTCTGGGAACGAGTTATCGGCGAGGTCACCCTCGGTGGTAGGGTTGCAGCCGCATTTAGATTCTTTCCCTGATAAGCTTGTGAGCAGTCCTCTCCGACCTGATCTCAGCAGTGCAGATGAGGTTGAAAACGAGGTGAAGGAGGTGGATGATTACTTCGTGTTTGACGAAGATGAGAGTACGCCTGTCTCACTTTGTCTCCTGCCGCTGGAATTGGAGGAGGGACAGACTATCGGAGGCTCGGGCAGCACGAAAGTGCTCTCTCTACATGGCAATAGTGTAGGAGTGGGCATTACGTGGCTTATTAGTGCCTGGAAGTTAATGTTTCTCGAAAATGCGTCGTTTCAAATTCTAGTGAAGATGGCGCAGAAGGGCGATGCAAAATGGTAAAATGTCGACATTGCCATTTCTCTTGCTTGGTTGTGCTCCCCTCGGCTCATTATGTATCTTAGAAAGAAAAATCCCATTCCAAGCGTCAAGATCTTTGAATGCATTGTGCCGGTAACACTTACGTCGACCTTATGAAGGGCAGGATCCACAGTTTAGGAATGGAATCCCTATATCGTTGTCCTTGTTGTTTCAACCCTACAAGAGGTGCCTTTTTTTGCTTCAACCCTCGTTTTGAGAGGCTAGTATGTGATCTCGGTTGTGCAGGATAAAGCTTGGAGAACCTCGGTCTCGCTGCAAGGAAACACTAGAGGACGTCTTTTTTGTAGCCAAGGTCCTTGCCTTACTGAAGAAGGAACCGCGAGCAAGTGAAGATCGAGTTTGGCACCATCTTCTTGAAGGGTCTGGTCTCCTTTATTGAATTTTGTCGTAATGAAAATTTCGTCTTCCCCTGAAGTTCTCTGTAAATTGTTCAAATTGATTTCTCCTGTGATGAATCTGGCGTCATTTTACTTTCTCGTCTTTCTGTTTCCCTCATCTGCTGATAGTGTCACTCCGTGCAGGGACGTCGCTCCAGGAACTCTTCGTGACCACTTGCGCATGCGGTGTTCACTGATGGAGCAGTTCATCAATGTGGATCCTGTCCTAAAAGAGGCCAATGTGCGTGGTTGACAATTTTGCCTGTAAAGATTTTAATTTAGCTTTGGTCTTATCCCTTAGGTGCCCCAAACTGGCCACTTCGATATCTATAGAAGTTGAAAGTAATCATTTAGGAGGTAACAAAATGTACCAATAAACACGAGAAATTATATCCTACATTCTTGAACGATAGAAATATGTTCTAATAGTTACTCTAATAGATATTTTGCTTCCAAATATAATTATCTATTGGAGAGGTAGTAGAGCTTTTTGTTTTCGTTCTATCTTGGTTTGCTGATTTTGTATACCACCTTTTCAGGCTCGAAAGACTTTTTTAGCTTTACTTGATAGAGAGAAAGAAACGAACTCCGGGAAGCGGGTGTTGTCAGATAGGGATAGTTCTGATGAAGTCGAGAATCGACCTGGGAAAAAGTTCAGAACTGGAAATGTCGTTCAAAAGAACGAGAAACTGGCAGCGACGGTTGGTGTGACCAGCTACTCTATACCAGAAGACGTGTACATGGGGGAGTTGGATGGCGAGGAGGAATATTATGATGAAGGTGAAGGTGACGAAAGCGACGAAGAATTTGGAGATTCTTGTTGTATCTTTTGTGATGATGGGGGTGAACTGCTGTGCTGTGACGGTCCTTGTATGCGGTCGTTCCACGCCACAAAAGAAAGCGGCTGCGATACCCAGTGCACGACGCTTGGTTTGACCAAAGCAGTAGTTGCGGTATGTTGAAGGTCCGTTCGATTAGAGAATTTGTACCATCCTCCTATCAAACATATACATATTCACTTGAAGTAGCAATGTACCTGCAAGTCACTTTGTTGTTCACACCCATACAAATGTCATTCTGTGGTCATTCTGTGGTCATTCTGATCATCCTGGCTGTGCAGAGATTGGTGGGAAAGTGGCTTTGTAAAAATTGCAAGTATAAACAGCACCAATGTTACGTTTGCGGGGAACTTGGCTCTGCTTCGAATGAGGATTTGGGAGCGAGACAAGAGGTATGGCAGCTTCCCATGCCTCATTCACCAGATACTTGTTGCTGACACGCAAGCTTGTGCAATATTTTACACTGGACTTTGATTGATATGCAGGTTTTTGTATGTAATGTCGCGTGCTGTGGAAGATTTTATCATCCGAAGTGTATAGCAAACAAATTGACAGTTGATCCGAGTGCAAAAGAAACTCTCGCCGACAATATACAGGCCGGGAAGGAGTCTTTTACTTGTCCACTGCACGCTTGTAATGAATGTGGAGAAGGTGAAAATAAGGATGTTTCAGACCTTATTCTTGTCAAATGCCGACGGTGTCCCATAGCCTGGCATAAAAAATGCTTGCCTAGGTGTGTTTCAGTCCTACCACCTGTACATCTCCTCTTGCTTGCTTATACAAATCACTTGTGTTGGATAATCTTTTCTTCATCTGTGTGATCAGTCCTTTTCATTTATCTGTGAAATGTTTTTGCATGTCACACCAACCAGAACCATATTATTTGAGAAAGAGGCAAGAGAGAGGAATGTGCATATTCGAGCTTGGCCATTTGGAGAGAAAAAGACGCAGCTCATCTGCTACTGCACGTGAGTGGTCTTTCTATATCCCACAATGCATTTCGTTAGTGTAATAATGATCTGTGTTGTCACTTCCATTGAGGTGCTTGTATTTTACGTTTCAGGGATTTTTTGAGATGACTCCGGCAGACTTCGTACTCACTGTGCTCTGTTTGCAGAGACCATAAAATCATACCATCCCTAGGGACGCCAACGCGAAATCACTTGAATTTTGGACTCTCTCCTGAAGAAGCTAAAGAAAAAGAAGAAATTGAAAAACGGAAGAAGAAAGTTAGTGCTGTAATGAAGGAGCCAGCTCGCTACGGGACCAAAACATCTTCTGTGGCATCATCGTTGGGTAAAAGTGCAGGAAAGAAATATCGTAGTTCGGAATTAATTGCCAAGCCAAGACCTGATAGGCTTATTGGATCTTCCTCAGTGCCACTATCAAAGCCACGTATATCTAAAGATACTGTGAAGATTTGTGAAGAGGCTGCCGAGAGGTATAGCTAGTGTTTTTTTCCTCTGACTTGTGTCGGTCTTTTGGTTAAGTTATGCCTCTACTTCTTTGTATAGGACGGGGTTAAAGTAATCAGTATGGATGTGGCATTAGTCAGTTGTGTTGTGTATTTTTAATTGATCAATTACATAGAGTTCGGAAGTTGATTTTTAAAATTTAAGTGGGAATTGAACTTAGTGTGTTACACTTTTGGACTTTAGTTATAACTTTCTAACCGAAGACAAATAACACGTTTGACGCAAACATCATGTTTGATGCTTAAGGCAAACAAGACCATTTCAAAGACCCACGTCATGTACAAATGACACAGAAAGGAAGTAGATAAGGGTTGGTTGACGACATAGGAGACAGTTGCTCTTGTTATTTCTGAGAATTTTACAATGTCGTCTGTCTTGATTTAGTATGTATTTGCAAATTTTTAACTTGAAAGTCTTTGTTCTAGCTTGTTCTTCAATTGGAATGTTAAGGATTTATCCTCGCCCTCCCTCCCCTTTTTGTCCAGGACTGTTGATTTTATTGTTACTCAATCTAAGCTGAAGGTGACGGAAGATTCTGTGAAGTCGGATCATGAAAGGAACCTTCCCGGTATCTATAAACCGAAGAGATATGGTTTTATGAAAATGGGCATGGTCGTTTCAATTTTGGAGGTAATTTCAATCTTTTACTTTTTGACCTGACTTGCGGGGCAAACGTAGAGATTTTGCACCATGCAATTTTAAGGGCAGTTTTCTTGAATCACCCAAAATATAATAGATCCTTATCTTTGGCTTTCTCGGTTTTGTAATTGGATCCCAGGGCGCGAAAGCCGCTGTGGAGAAGATTCAACTCGCTAGACACGTGGAGGCAATGACGATATGCGGTAAAAAAACTGTACAGACTGTGATGCACGAAGAGGTAAAGTCTTTTCCTTCCAGCCTTCATTGAGAAAGTTTCTTCTGTTTATGTGGTCTTTGTTGGATTTGGTTAGTTTTGGGGTAGGTTGTCAGGTTTCTCAGCATGAAATGACGTGTGAAACATATTAAGGTGTAGGCCCCCACATGTGCAAAATTGCAAGTCCTTATTTTGTGAATTGTTCAGATCCGCGTATTTAGTTTTTATGCATAAGCTAACGTCGATTGAGCCCCAATTTCTTCACAGGAGCGTTTGAGGACCTATCTTGCTCCAACCTTGTTCGGGAAGCGGTACACATCTTATGGACGGCACTTCACAAAACTTCAGAAGCTTGAAAAGGTATGCAGGGTTTGGTTTGATAACGTAGAGGATGCTATTTGCTCACTTTATGTATTTTAACACTTGTAGGAGTGTGGTTATTGGGAGATGTACGGAGCGGTGGAGTAATCTTTGGGTGCTATAGTCAATCCGTTGAGATCAAACTTTTGTCACTATGCTGGGGTTGTAGACCACTAAGATACACATTAGACACATTAAAAAATCAGTGGCCATAAATATTTAGCCAGGCCATGCTATAAGACCCTTTGCTAATGAGTCCAACCGAGTGTACGAACGGATGAGTTTTTGTTGGTAACAGTTGGCAGTATAGGAGATGGGATCAGGTCCATTACGGTTTTAATATCCTTCGCCTTACTCTTCGTTAAGCATGGGAATTTGCCTATCTATCTCTGGACAGTAACTTAGCATATAGGACTGCCTTTTGGTTTGTTGGGATTAAGTTATTCCATGGTAATTTAATTAATCAAGATTCTAGCTTTTCTAAGGTAGCTAGTGCACCATTTGACTTAGGCAGCCATGAAGACCAAAGGACGAAATCATTAGTAGGTGCACAAGCATAGTAAGTCCTTGTCAATTTTATGATAAATTGAAAGATGTTGAGGTAGTATGTTTGTAGATTGGTGGGTGAAGGAGATACATCTGTGGATACCTCTGAGTATCTCTGTTATATGGTTTGGTATCGAGTTACACTCTCACTTGAATGCTTTTGTCTTACTAAATTCCAGCGTGGTTGAGCAGGTGGTGGAAATTCTTCAGCCCTATATTTGGGATAGAGATACGGTATGGACTCGTCCATCTCTCTCAAGAACTGTATCAGATATCACTGCATCAGATAACAGAATGAAACTTTACTAGGTTTTCCACCTCTCATTTTTTAGGTATCGATTGGCCACTTATTCATGCCGATATTGACCGAGGCTTTTCAGTTATCGTATAGAGACAACCAATAGGAAAGAGGCCACTTCTGGTTACCGACATGTGTTTAGTTTTTCCATTCATGATATCTTCACAAACGGTAGCTGCGTATTTTTTTTAAGCAGAATAAATTGTGTTTCTGATTTTGTCCTCATGGACTCACTATTGCCTTGTTTGTTGATGCCTTAGATTGTGGATTTTAGCTGTGGAGATAATTCCTTTTGCCGGTTGATCCGCGAAGCTCTGTCAGAGGCTAGAAAGACCAACTGCCAGTTCAAGAACTTCGATATCTTCCCTTCGAAAGTAAGTGCGTTTGTTTCAGTGTTACTCGCAACATTCCACGTAGGTCCCTCGTAGGCTTGGATCTTCACAGAAATTTCTCTGAAAAGTTTCAGTGAAATTGGTGAGGAATAGACATAGCCCTCACTCCTACATGCGAATATCATTATGAAAAGTGTTGGTATGTTTGTGTGGCTAGTGGAAAGAATTATCGAAGACAAGTTATTGACATGGATGACATAATTGGCTGACGTAATCTCCGTGGTGATTTGGTCCCAATCTATTGTTGGCGTTCTACAGTCTTACTGATTAAGTGTTTGCACATGGATAGGATGCCTTTGGATTTGAGCAAAAGGACTGGTTGCAAGTCGGCTTGAAAGATTTTGGGCCTGGTGAAAACTTGGTATGGAAGCCAATTTGGCAACTCTTTTAGGTCTTGGCCTTTGGGCATTCGTTCTAGGCACGAGTTGCTGATGACGTGGTTTCTGTTTCCTTGTATTTCGTGCCACAGTATCAGTTTGATTTAAATCCGGTGTCTATCACTAAATGCTTCTCACACCACTTTTCGTTCGAATGAAATGGTTCCTGTTGCTAAATTCTTAGCTTAGAAATAAGTAATCGTGTCGTTCGTGTCGTTTCATGGTTTGCATATTTAACCGGGGCTGTCTAACAGGTCATCGGGTTGAACCCTCCATTTGCATTCGTGGAAAAGTTTGTTTCCCACGCTTTGGGAATGAATCCGAGACTACTTGTCCTTATTGTTCCTCCAATGAAGAAAAAGTAAGTTTTCATTCAACTATTTAGGAATATATCTGGTGATTTTCTTTCCTCGAATTTTGGATACTCTCCATAGCTTGTATGTTAATACGATTTCTGTCTATTGTGCAGCCTAGAGCATCTAGGTTACGAATGTCTGGTGGACGATGATTCACTTATGGCGGAAAAGGTTATCACATTTCTTCATTTAACTGTAGTCATTTCTTCGAGTAGTTTATTTCTCAAGTACATTCAACCCTCTCTAATGGCACATCTGTAATTGCCCGTTCTCTCCATATTTTTCCTGAGAATCTGTTATGTATCTGTTCTCATCAGATTGGACATCCTCCACTCATCAAGTTGTGAACAGATGTGAGTGCATTTAGAAGCTTTTGTGTCCCCTCGAGGCCGTATTATTAGAGTGGTTTGAGAGTGTTCCGTAATAATTAGATCAATGCCTGTTTTGCTGACATTAATGTCCTGCAATGATGCGCAGTCTTTCTATCTACCCGGAAGCGTGAATGAAAAAAGCATGGAGAGCTTGGAGCAGGGCAACAATGTGCCCCCGCACTTCTTCATCTACTGCCACAAGAAATTTGTTGGTCGCTACAAGGGTGTGGTTCTGGTGCCCCCTGAGGGGCCATCGACAGCAAATCGAAGCTCAATGATTCGGAAGATTGAGAAGCTTCCATCTCCATCAGAACCGACGGCCAGTCTTTTCATTCCATCAGTCCCGCCGCGACCTCTGCCTAGTCAAGTCTCAGGGAAACTTGCTGCGCCACGCAATCGTGACCCCCGACAGTATCTTGGGGTGTCCAGACCGGTGGGTGCTGATTCACTGGAGGAAGGTGAATTGCCAAGCCCACAAGGTCACGTGCCGTTCAGAAACAACAACCCGAGGTCTGCATGGCTAAACAACCTTCCGCCTCCTCCATATCCTCCTCATTTACACTTGCGTGCAGTGCATCCTCGACACCAGCCTGGTCCGTACCTCCCTCCTCCACCACCCCCATTCATCCCTCATCACCATCATCCGGGGGAGTACTCTCCCTTTGACCCTGCACTGTTTCCTCGCGGTGGTCCTTACGTGGGGTTGCCACCTCCTGTTCGCCCTTTGGAAAATGGGTTCCTGCGAGGTCCTCGGCAGGAGGAGTTTCTTCCAGGCCCATCACCTTCCAGGCATCCTGAATTTCGACCTGAAGACGATAACGGCTATAATGGAGGATGGATTGATAACTGATTTCGTGATATGATCGCAGATTGTACTGTGGATGAAGTGTCTCTATGAGAACTGAGAGCTTGGAAGCGGCAGTTCAAAGGAATTTCTACTCACCTTTGCTCTCCACTCGCTCTAGTAGCAATCACAGATGGAGCCTGTCAATTACTTCAGTTTCTGTTGATAGAGTCTTGTTGTTTTCTTTTCCATTTTCCTCCCCAAGAATTAGCTATATTGTGAAGTGCAAACTTTCTGAAACGCGACTGGACCGATGAGGTAGTCAAACTGCCGATAGATTTGAAGTTGGGAAGAAGAGAATCGGTTTTCAGGGTCAAGTACTATATCTTCGATGCATTGATTAGTTTCGGTGGTGATCATGAGGTTGAGATCTGGTAGGGAGTAGTCCCTCTTCACTGCACATGTGAACATCTTTTTGTCCGTAAGAGGATATATCTTCTCCGGGGGTCTGTTGTGACCCTTTTATCAAAGGTGCGAAGCTGCACGTAACGGGGAATTTTTGATAGTTGTTTCAAGGATTAGCTCTCTTGAATTGGATTTTGGCACTTCGAAACTCAAAATTCTGAGTCTAGTTAAAAACTTTTTCTTCTGCACGACGTTGGCAGCAGAAGAGTGATTTTGTGAGTGATTTTGCGAGTGTTCAGAGATATTGTAATGCATGGCTGTAGTCTGCAATAGCACCTGAGAAAATCATCTTAAAATGCGAACCCATGTGAGACCCTGGTATGATTGAGTCCCCGAGCACTGTAACTTGCGAAGACATGGAGCAGTACTGCTTGCAGGCCTCTTAGAGAAATCCACTCCACTAATAATGATATTTGGTATTATGTACACTAATTAAACTAAGAATGTTATAAGTTTTTACTCTTCATGAATATTATTACCAAATATGTTTATAGACCATGAAGATCCTCCTCTTTTTTTTTTCCTTGACACAAGCGTGTTGAAGAACACATTGTGAGGGTTTTTGTGAGGGAGAAAGGTTGATTTCACAGACAGATAAACCAACCTGTCACAACCAGGTATCGAACCCGCAACCACTTGGGTACCTTTCCACCATCATCCAATAGTTTAGGGTCATCTCGGACCGAAGATCCTCCTCTTTGAATAATATTGATACTTGAGGTAAGAGCCATTGAACCCTATGGCATCAGACTCTAGGCTAGGAGTTCATTCTAGAACATAAATGTAGCTCTCTACAATTAACTTACATTTATAGTTTGAAATGATTATGCTCAATTATGCTCTGTAGAGTGCATAATCAATTGGGTGCTCCATAAATGCCACATTTAACTACTTTTGGACTTTGGAGAAGTCCAAAAATTAAAAACTACTAAAATCTCCAGATGGTTAGTCTTGCATCTGGAGATCTCCTAGAATCAAGTGATATGGATGTTTCATGTGCTTCAAATTGTACCCTATATGTACCTATATCTGGAGAACTCCCATTCTAAAGTAGTATAGATGCTTCCCATGCTCTAAATTCTGCACCTATTATAATTCTAAGGACTTCTTTTTGTGTTGGGAAAGCAAAAAAAGTATATAGTTCGGGGCCCATCTTCTTTAGAAGTGTCTCAAATACATCCTTATGCCAAGGAGTTCTCATAGTTTGATTAGGAGTTCTCCAGATAGGGATTCTTGAGTTATCCCTATGGCAAAGAAGGTTGCATCCAATCATTGTTCAACATAGAAAACGTGACACTATCTACCGAGAGATCTCTAGATGACAAATAGTAAAAGCGAATATGGCTCCCACCCCAAAGCAATTGATGAATTCTTGAATGCAGGATACCATATAGACCTCAATTGATCTCTAATATTAACTAAATACTTCAGGTAATTTGTAGTAACTTGGAAGAACAAAGTCAAATACACCAGAAGTTTAGGAAGTGAGTGTCCACAATGAGTGTAAGTTCAACATCGTTGTCTTCAGGAGTGCAAACAATAATTTGGTCAATCATTCATTCAAGATACCAACATGAATCTATACATGGTACAATAGAAATAGGCCTACTTGACAATGACATCACTCCAACTTTGGCATAAAAGACAATCTTATTGACTCATAACTTACAAATGCTTGTCATTTCCAAGCATGCCATATTTCTTTACATTCAAATATGTACTAGTTTTCCTCCAAGAAATGAGAGCAATGAAGTACAACGCCAACTAAACATTAAGTCTTCCGGGCTTCCATTCTCCAACATGGAAGAAATGAATACCATGAACGCTACATTGAATCTCTTAATGTGTTATATTTATACATAACATCAAACATAACTCTCTTGAACAATCCACTAAATTTTGTAATTACAATTATAAAGAGCATTGTCTAATAAGAACCTCACTTATCTTCAGAAGTGAAGATAGAAAATACATCTGGAGATCTCCAGATGACCTTGCTAGCATGGATACAGAACTCAATCAAGGATCTACCTCATTCGCCATATTCAAATTCACCAAGGCAGCCTCCCTACTCTTCTTAGGAATTGTCCTTGATTTTGGATCTACTATCTTAGACTAATTTGCATACATAACACAATTTGCATCCACCTATATAGGGGAAGTGTTCTCAACAACCCATTTGCCATACCAACAATTCTGGTACCTTAACTCCAAAGTAGCTTTAGAGTTGTCCGGTCTCTAGTACTGCAATAAAAACTTCCTGTTATTCTCATCTCCTAGCACTATGCATATGTTGGACAATGCTCTACCTTGCCAAACAGTATAAATTGAAGGGTCTTCAGGTCTGAGAAGAATCCATCAGCCTGGTCATATGTCAAGCCAAGGATTGAAGCTTTCTGGTGGTGTTTCATTTGCCGGGCCACAATATGCTTCTCGGTCCTCCTCTTCGGGAATGACATCCACAGGATTCACCATTAATGACCGACGAGGGATTTCATGAGTTGGTTTCCTCCAATCGTGTTTTGGCCAAAAGCCTTCCACCAATTCTGGTGGGTAGTCAGGTAGTGGTTTCTTGAGTTCCTCTAACACACGATTCCGGTAATCTACGTATGGACGAAAGGCTGTTGCAAATCCCTCACACTTGGACATACCGTTCTTCCAATACTATAGGTACTTTTCTAGTCCTACCATAATGAAATTCTTGTTTAGGGTAGCTTTCCTTGCCAACTCCACGGCCTTCTCTTGATTCCCGGTCATGCTTGGAACTTCACTTCCCCACATGGGCTTGAATGGAACAGGCTTTGGACAACTTGGGGGAAGCCTTGGTCGACATGTACTATCTTTCTTCCAAAGGTGAAGAGATGGTTTATCAGTTGGTAACCACTGTGTATCAATTGTAGCCTTCTTGTATCTCATGACGGGGACCCCATCATTGTTCACATAGAACTTGAAAAGATGCATTTCTCTCAATCCAATTAATCTAGCGGTGACCTCTTTATGTAATCCTTGATGAACGACTTGAAGTCTGCCACCTCTTGTATGAACTCTGGCATGAACGCCATTTCTTGTGATTGCATGAAGGTTTTCATGAGGTCGGCAACCCCAAAAGTGTTCTTCGACTTCAAGGCCTTCGAAAGATGGCTAAAGTAAGCGTCAATATCTTCGTGAGTATGTCCAACAAGTAGGAACCCAACCTAAATTTCCTTGAAGACACGACGTGCAGTCAACAGGGATAAGAACGCTATGAGATATTGGTTCTTGTTGTCCTTTGTAGAGTTGTCTAGCTGAAGGTATAAATATTTAGGAAGGGGGCAAGATCCATGTCAGGCTCATGGTTCTATTAGGATTAAACAATCTACACATCTTGACTTCCCTTTTAGTAGTGCCTCAAACATAGGGTTTGCTGCCGGATATGGGAAGAGGTCACCAGTCTCCTGAATTGGTGGACCTTCCAGTTAGCGAAACAATCTTGCCAAAGAGGATATTGTGAAGTTGGAGTCTCCTAGCCAGCATGATGGGGCATAATGTGCGTACGCACCATCAACATGACCATGAGCTACCATTCTAGTAACACTCATTGGAATTTGACCTAGACCTTGTGTCGTCTTCGTTATCACATGCATCTTTGGAAGGGCTGTCTTTGAGGTATCCATTTTGTCGTGAATAACACAAAGAATTTCTAATGGATTCCTCTTGGACTCCTCAGGCTAGGATGCATACAGGTGACGGCAAGAGGCTTGCAAATTAAGATGTTCAGTCTATTGTTTCATGAACTCCACGACTCCTGGCTCGCCTTCAGTGATTTCAATATAAACTGCTAAAGCTCGTCACACGTGGTACATTTTGCAAAAGAACTTCCAATCGACTTAATGGAGACATTGTTGAAGTGCTCCTTCTTAATTCGACTAATTGTTGATTGACTCAAGGGCGGAAGGCCGTAGTCTAGATTTAACTACACCCCCCAAACAAAACATGCATGAGCTGTTGGAGTGATACTATATAATTCTAAAGGAAACAAAGGACAATTAGAATTTCTCAACTACAATTAGAACGTAATGAAATATGTGGTCGGATCATCTGGAGATCTCTAGATGATTCCTTAAACCGAACGAAAGTTGAAAAGTACCTCGTTTGCCTCAATATGCAAGCGCTTCCAATTGTTTCCTACAAGTAGAAATTTGAGAGTGTCCATTCGTCCATGACCGATGCTACACAGTTGGTGTGGCATTTGATCAACATTCTCGTCTATGATTGCTTTCATAGTTCCACTGACTTGAACAGTTCCTATCCGAGGTCGTTTAATTCCCTTGTTTCCATGAGTCCCCGAAAGAACCCCTTCCTTGTACATGAGCGAATAACTGTGATAAGTGGACTTCGAAATTCCGTGAATTATGTACCACACCGGAATACATACTTCCATACCTTCTAATGTAATGATTTTTTGATTCCGATCTCCATCAAAATGGTGAATGTAACCACAGGTAGCGATGCCGTATTCACATCTGTCTTCAAAAGACTTCAAATAGAATCTTTGCCTTATCATTAATGTCTGCTCATGAGAAAAAAATTGGTAGCACAGCCTATTGCAGCATCTAGCGGAACTATCCTTCTGAATCTCATAATCTTGAGTTTTACAGGCGGTTAACGAGTCTTTCACACATACACTGGGCTTCCGCATGATGAATCAGTAAGGAGCTTTCAGTCTGCCTCCTAGATATGCCAATGGGTCATCAGGAATGGGGATGGTGGCAAAATGTGCGATTGTCTTTTTCAAAGAGCGGCCACTAGGAAACCAAGAGGAAGATAATGGTCATCGGGCGTGGGTCATTAAAGCTTCTTTGTTCCCCAGAAATACATCCAACATAGTTACACCCACATATTCTTCACCAAGTGTTCCACCCTGGAAATGATCTTCCGACCTCCAACAATTAATTCTACTTGATGCCTCGACAGTGCCTTCATAGTTCTGAAGATGTACTTCAAGCCCTATCCAATCCTCTTGAGGAACAAATGGAGATATATCCATCGGCGGATCATCAGATAATTTCCTCACATCATTTGTGTTCCACAACACAGTCTGGTCAATGGCCTCCCACAATGACGTAATACCCCTTTGGGAGGGGGACAGAGGGATACTCTAGGCTTCTTGAAATACAGTATGCGGCCGCATCAAAATGAAAAGGCTTGGCTCTAAAGATATGTCCACCCCAAGCCATTGGCCTTGCGGACAAGTATCGACAACCAATCCACCTCCAACTTCACCAAATCCTGGAATAGAAAGCTTCACTTCATCTCCATTGTGAAATGGCTCACATCGGGCGGTTGAGACTTCAGAGGCTTCTTCCAACGTTGGGCTACTTGAGTATGGCACGACAGTAGTGCTAGAGCAACCACCAAAGGAATCCATATGAACTTCCCTTGAAATGACCTTAGAGTACTTGGACACCTTCCACTGTATGACAAACATGATAATCAAACAACCATTCGTGGGAGTGAGAATCATCCTATTCTGTAAATCAGGGTTTCCATGCTCCTAAATGTATATGGAGGTCCCTAGATACTTTACACAAAAAAACACTACAGTGAAAACCCAATCACCACATAAATTCCTATAAATTGAATTCATCCCTCTAAAACTAGATGATATACTAAATGAGAAGGCATCATTTAATGAGCAACACTAACACAAAGACCACCGAGTGCGTGACTCCTATACTTAGGGTTACCCAAATCCATCCTCAATTGGAGATCTCTAGATAGGATGTCCTCAAATCCAAATCACATATGTGAAATCCATCACGTTCGATCCTATTCACGGAACAAGTCCCAAAATATAGGAGCATTTGGAGATCTCGTGAAAAGGATAGAACACTTCATCAAATTTCATGGCGGTAACATATAATCTATCTTATTATGTTGCCGTCAACTATTCCAAAAGCCACTTCATTTGGAGATCTCCAGATGAAGATGATCAAAATAAGATCCAGTGATTCTGTATTAGGACAGAAAATACTCCCTAATTTTTCACATTTATGTCAAATGAGCCTAAAAGACGCGCCCATCTAGAGATCTCCAGATAAGAAGGATCAATTAAAACTTCGATGACTTGCCATAGAGTAGTGGCATCCAATCTATTGTATAATGTTCTGGTCATTTGATCCTAAATATGCCTTCATCTGGAGATCTCCAAATGAGAGGGATCGAAGTGAACCTTCTTGATTTAGCATAGAGACGCAACAACCATCTCAGTTAAGTACGATATCGTCAATTAGTCCTAAAGCCGGCTCTATCTGGAGATCTCCAGATAATAAGGATTGAACTAAACTTAGATGATCTGCTGTAGACACCCAGCATCCATCCTAGTTTAGCATGGTATTGTTTACTGACTCAATAGCTACCTCCATCTGGAGATCTCCAAATAAGGAAAATCCATCTATACTATAATGATCTGGCATAATGTTGAGGTACTAATGGCAATAAAACTCTTACACTAGGATCATTTGGAGATCTCTAGATGATGAAGGATGGGGGAAACATTAATGATGCCTTCTCAAATTCAGTAAGAGTTAGGGTTTTTGGATCCTACCTCCATCTATAGATCTCTAGATGGATAATGAAGAAGTCATGTCTATCTACTCAACATTCACTATGTATTGTACTTGTACACGTCTATTCTAAATATTCTCTACAAATACTAGATTTACACTAACCTATTTATACTCTTCAGTTGATTTGAGTTTGTTGATGGGACTTGAGCCATCTGCTCTTATTCCATCAATTAGAGCAAGAGGAAAGGGAAATCCTATACCACTTGTCCAAGACAGCATTAGTTTTCTACTGCAAATAGCCTTACACAACTCAGTTGTCGACTCAATCAAATCCTCTCCAACTAGTAAATTAAGAAGGATGGATCGTAAATGATGTGACAATTGATTGGAGAGCCATTTGTCATAAGACTTTCCTAGATGAATAATTGAAAGCGACACTAAAGAAGATGTATACTTGGAAGTGTAAATGGCGTGCATGGTTGCTCGAAGCCACTGTCGACGAAGAACTTCTCTACGTGGAAAGACAAGACCACTAGGAAACTTTGTCAGTGTGGTGAATCGCCCCAGCTGTGAGAGTGTAGATGTGCAAAAGGGTTCATCGGAAGTTCAAAAGAAATATATGGACTGACAATGAGACTGTTGGTAATGGCTTAGGAGGGAGTTCGTTTTTGAATTTGAACTCCCACCATAGCCGTGTGCACAAGATTCCTTTGTGGTGGCTCTTTATTACAAAGTTTGACCAAAGGACAAAATTGTCACGACCCTCATCACAAGGCGTGCCCGTGCCACCTTGGTGAGCAAGGGGGACATTGGGGGTGACGCCCCAAGCCTTGCAAGAGATGAGGTGAGGGGGACTAGGAGTCCCAAGCGATCAGAGCGATGTAGCGCTCTGATCTGAACGAATTTGGGGGCGTGTAATATACGCTTGGAAAGGTCTTGAGAAGACGCTTCTAGCCGTCCAAAGAACGCGTGATTTGGACTTGCGAGTCAAAAGTTATGGGCGTTCAAAGTTGGGGGTGTCCCGATCGCGCCGGGAGTGCCTTGGCCGCGCCGGGAGTGTCCCGAATCTTTGGAGGGCGATATCTTTGCGAGTACTTGTCCAAATGGAGCAAGTGAGTAGTCCATCGGCATCTACGCGTCGCGTAAATGTCGAAAATGGGGTCGCATGTGCGATTTGGATCCCGGACCGCAAAGTTATGCCGGGTGGAAGTTCGGGAGTCTTAAACTAGCGCGAATCGGGAGAAATGGGTGGTCTTCCAAGATGGGGTGCATCTTGGGGGTTCCCGGTGACCTCTAGTATGGGGGGGGTTGCCGAATCCTGTAGAGAGTACTATGAGGAGGGGTGGTCTCCCTCCTCACTCTCGGATGGTGCCATGGTGAGCCTAAGTGGCCCCGGATGGTGAGGCTAGTGTTGGAGCCTCACTACCACTTGTGTGTTACCATGGAGTGCTTGTGTACTCCTTGATACCGATAAGGTGGTGTCCCACTTCACACTAGGCCATGGTGTGAGTCTCGTTTGGTGAGTCCCGATTAGTGAGTCCCGAAATGAGTTGGGTTGGGCCTAGTGGGGAGTTGGGTCCCATTCAAGGGCGGTTAGCACTGGTGGGAGTAGTGCCTCACCGGGTGCTTGGACATCAATGGAAGTTCCGCCCCATGTCATCAAATGACATGCCCGGTGTCTTGTGGGAGTTAAGTATTGGAAGGAAAGGATTGGGAGTCACGGAGGAATGGGGAACCCTGTGACTTGAGTTGGAACCTAACATTGTGGGTGCGTGGTATGTGCAATGTTAGGAGAGCGTGAACCTTGGTGGCACTAAGGTGTTAAGTGTTTGGAAAGTGAGCTTAAGGGGATAAGTGCCACTAAGGGGCGCGACACTTGGTATCAGAGCAGGGCTACGTAGTGCGACGGAGTTTGGAAGGCATGGATAGAAAGGGTACCAAAATTGGTGAAGTTGAGCCTTCTGAATAGGGTCGACGAACACGTAGTCAAAGTCAAGAGCATGGAGAAGCCTCAGAAACACAAGGTGAAAGGGTGCACTCTTCGGAGGAAGGAGTGAACCCCATAGCAAAGCAAGAAGGGCTAGCTATGAAACATAGTAGGAACCAAGAAGCTAGTGAAGACAATCGGGATACCGCCTCTAGTCCTTTGAGGGCACCACGAAGTCGGAAAAAGAAGTCACGTGATGTGATGTTTGAGGAACTTGTCAAAACTCTTCGGGACATGCAAGGGGAAATTAGAGAGCTAAAAGAGAAGAGCTCAAGCTCTTCATCTCACAAGTTGTGCAACACCAACATGCCCTCTTCTTTCACGGGGATGGGCAAGGCTCATAAGGTTAAGGACTTTCTTGTGGAGATGGAGATGTACTTCGAAGCTCAACGTGCATTTGAAGAGGATAAGATCACTATTGCGGTGACTTTCTTGAAAGATCACGCCTTGACGTGGTGGACCCAATACAAAGAGGAGAATGGGGAGGTGGTAGAGAACCTTGATTGGGCTAGTTTCAAGAAACTACTAGGTAACCGGTTCACACCGGAGTACCAAGACCTTCGTGATGGGATGGCATTAGTGCGGTTGAAGCAAACCAGCACTTTGAGGGGGTATGTGCGGGAGTTCAACGCACAACTAAGTGTACTCCCGAAGTTAGATGAATTGGCGAAGAAGATCATTTTCTTCAATGGACTCCAAAGTTGGGCGGAACAAGCATTGTTTTGAATGCCAAGGTTGCCAGAATCATGTGCTGAGTTATTGAAGCTTGCGGAGAGGATTGGGGATGATGAAGGTCTCAACAAGAGGTCCAAAGATGGGGCCTCAACACATGAATCTACCAAGGCACATTCGAAGCACCAACTAAGGAAATGCGTTTGGCAAAAGCGGAAGCATGGGCAAGATGGAGGACAACCAAGTGGGAATAAAGGGGGTTCTACTAAAGGAAAAGCGGAAGGTGACAACAAGCCAAAGGGGGATGGAAGTCAAATGACTTGCTTCAATTGTGGTGAGAAGGGCCACATGGCAAAGGGTTGCACCAAACCGCGGGTGAGTACTCAAAGCATGCGCACCCACTTGACAAAACACTTGCTTTATGGGGGCTTTGTGGCTAAGGCAAGTAGAACCAAAATAAAACCAAGGTTGTTATTTCTCCAAGGGACCATTGGCCAACGTGATGTTTCATTTTTGTTGGATACAAGGGCAACCCACTCGTTTATAAGTCCAAGAGCGGCGGAGGAGTTGGGCTTGCAAAAGACTAAGGCAAGCAAGCCCATCCATGTGAGGTTTGCCAAGGGTAAGCCTCACCAAACAAGCCACATTGTGACGGATGTGGAGGTGAAGTGTGGAGAATTTTCTTTTGTGGAAGACTTCACTGTATGTGACATGGATGGAGTGGACTTCATCCTAGGAAATACCTTTTTGGATACATATGAGGTAGACATACGGCGACGACCAAAGGTGAAGGTCGTCGCTAATGCAGATGGTAGGGAAATAGAGTTGAAAATAACTAGGACTCCTTCATTATTGGGGAGTCGAATCCTACTAGCTAGCATTGAGGACCTAGAGGAAAATAGGTTTTTGATTGTGATGCAGGCGGACTCACATGAAGGAGTTAGCCATGGAGGTGCTAAGGGGAAGCAACCTCCAAAATGTGTTGGTGATGTAATCCGAAAGTTTGTGGACGTACTTACTCAAGAGTTGCCTGATGAGCTACCGCCGAAGAGAGAAGTGAATCACAAGATCGAGGTGGTGTCGGGGTCGGAGCCACCGTCCAAGGCACCATATAGATTGAACCAAAGGGAGTTGGAAGAATTGAAGAAACAACTCAAGGAGCTTTTGGCAAAGGGGTATATTCGCCAAAGTAAATCACCTTATGGAGCACCGGTCTTGTTTATGGACAAGAAAAATGGGAAACTCCGCATGTGTGTGGATTACCGGGCTCTCAATAAGGTGACCATCAAGAACAACTACCCTTTGCCTCGAATTGATGATCTCTTTGATCGGTTGGCGGGGGCTAAGTACTATAGCCGCATTGACTTGAAATCGGGTTACTACCAAATTCGCATTGCGGAGGGTGACGTTGAGAAAACGACTTGTAGGACAAGATATGGGTCCTATGAGTTTTTGGTCATGCCATTTGGATTGTGCAATGGACCTTCGACTTTTACCACACTCATGAATATGATATTTCATGAGGAGCTTGATGAGTTTGTCATTGTATACATTGATGACATTTTGGTGTTTTCCAAGACGGCGGAGGAGCATGCTAGGCATCTTGAGGTGGTGCTTCAAAAACTAAGGGATAACAAGTTGTATGCAAATGGGGAGAAAAGTGAGTTTGGTTTGATGGAAATGGAGTTCTTGGAACACATTATGACGGGGTCGGGAATCAAGCCAGACAACAAAAAGGTAGAGGCAATTCAAAAGTGGAAAAGGCCTACAACCCAAAAGGGAGTTAGATCCTTTCTTGGGTTGGCCAATTATTATAGACGGTTCATTCGTGACTTTTCCAAAATTGCCAAGCCTATGTCCGACTTATTGAAGAAAAACCTTGCCATAGTGTGGACGGATGATTGTGAGAGATCATTTGAAGAACTCAAACAAAAGCTTTCTTCTCCACCAGTATTGAAGTTTCCCGAGTTTGAGAAACCATTTGAGGTGCACACCGATGCAAGCGACTTTGCCATTGGGGGAGTGCTCATGCAAGATGGGCGGCCCATTGCGTTTGAGAGCAAAAAGCTTGATGGAACTCAAACCAAGTGGCCAACGCATGAGAAGGAAATGTTTGCCGTGGTGCTTTGTTTGAAGACATAGCAACATTACCTTGGTCTTCATAAGACCAAGGTATACACCGATAATGTATCTTTGAAGTACTTTGAGAACCAAGCTTGGGTGTCACCAAAGCAATTGAGGTGGTATGATACCTTGGCGCTTATGAATGTGGAGTTGATCCACAAGCTGGGGCGTGAGAATGTAGTGCCGGATGCACTAAGTCGGAAAGAGGAGCATAGGCCAAGTACCACCCAAATTTTGCGCATGATGTATGTGGGTGAAGGGGACTTGGCTAGGAAGATAAGGGAGGCGTATATGAAGGACCCGGAAGCTCAAAAGTTTTTGAGTGACTTGCGAAGTGGTAAGAAAGTGAAAGGAATCCGGTTGCATGAAGGCTTGATCAAGTTCAAACAAAGTAGGGTGTATGTTCCAAGTGGCAAGTTGAGGTTAACCGTGTTGAAAGAGGAACATGATAACCCCTTGGCCGGGCATAGGGGGGAGAAATCCACCATATGTTCGGTTAGCAAGAGGTTTTATTGGCCGGGGATGAAGGAAGACATTACCCATTATGTGAAGACTTGTGTCATTTGCCAAGGCAATCGGGCATCTTATCAAAAGCAAGCGGGATTGTTACGACCTTTGCTTATTCCAAGTGGGCCATGGGAATGTGTTTCCATGGACTTCATCACGAGCCTTCCGATGTCATGAGGGTATGATGCGATCTTTGTGGTGGTAGATCACTTTAGCAAGTTGACACTCATGGAGCCAACTCGAGGGACGGTGACCACATTGGAGACCGCGGTCTTGTTCCTCAACATGTGGTGGCGACATCACGGATTGCCAAGGGTGATTGTTTCGGATAGAGACCCTAAGTTTACAAGTGCATTTTGGAGGCACTTGTTTCGTAAGATGAAGACTAAACTTGCGTTTAGCACGGCATTTCATCCTCAAACCGATGGACAAACGGAGAGGGTGAATGGGGTTCTCAATCAATACCTAAGGAATTACGTGAGTGCAGACCAAAGTGATTGGACGGAGTACTTGGTTTTGGCAGAGTTTAGTTACAACAAAGCCAAGCATGCGGCGATCGGGGAATCACCGTTCAAAGTGGCCTATGGAGTGGAGCCACTTATGCCTACCGACTTAGCCTTGGAGCAAGCACAAGTAGAGCCGTTGCCAAACCAAGATGCGGAGGACTTGATTGCCAAAAGGGAGCAAATGCTCGAAAAGACCAAGGTATGGTTAGCCAAAGCACAAAAGAGGTATGTAGACCAAGTGAACAAAGGGCGACGCCATGTTGAGTATGAGGAGGGCAAAAAGGTTTGGTTGAATGTGAAGAACTTCACCTTACCGGAGGGCCTAACTCCCAAATTCATGGCAAAGTATGCGGGTCCGTTTGTCATTGAAAAGTGCTTGTTTGAGGATGTCTATAAGTTAACATTACCACCGGAAATCAAGGTGCATCCAACTTTTCATGTTTCATTGCTCAAGCCATATTATGAAGATACCTTGAGGCTGGAGCACAAGCAAGTGTTGCGGCCTCCACCGGAGTTGGTTGGTGACCACCTTGAGTATGAGGTGGAAGGGATCTTGAAAAGTAGAAACACCAAGAGGAAAGGTAAAGAGTACTTGGTGAAATGGCGGGGGTATCATGAGAAGGAAGCAACTTGGGTAGAGGCCAAACATATGGTCAATGCCAAGGAGGTAGTGGACTTGTATGAAGCTCAAAGGCAAGGCAACAAACGAGGACGGATGCGTTGATGAGGACATCAACCTTTGTTGGTGGGGGTGAAACACCACACTTGGGGAGACTTTGCATAGTGCTTGGTTAGGAAGTTGTGCAAGGCACACTTTGTAATATTTGGTTTGCAATAAAGTGGCTTGAGGTTGTAAGTGCATTTCGGAATTGTGTGGCTTAAAAATGTGAGATGAGTCCTAGTCTCTTCATTAGAGGTAAGTTGGGTAGATGAGGATTGAAGTGATATGCGAAGCCAACTTTTGGAATGCTGCCAATTAGGGGCCTTGGCTTGGGGGTTGTGAATGGGTGATTCCACATAAGTCCCAAGCCTTGGACTTGCCCGGGTGGGGGCAAGGTAGTGGCACGGGCTTATAAAAGTGCCTTTGTGAGTTGTCCATCGATAATGCATAGCTTGATCAACTATGTCTTTAGAGTGAAGCAAAGACAAGTCGGGCGGGACTTGACACTATCTTGAGGCGGGCAAAGTTCATCACTTAATGGCAGAAATGTTAGAAAGGGGTCTTGGAGTTGCGTCCAAGTGGAAGTTGGTTAGCCTTGAAATCATCCTAAGTCAAGTGAGAAATGTGATAAGCTAGTTGGGCCTAGCTTGGAACTAAGGTTTGGGAAAGTTCCTTTGAGCCAATTAAGTTCGAGAGAGTTTCAAGGTAGGTAGGTTTAGTTAGATTAGGTCCTCTTTTGAGAAAGGCTAGGGTGCCTTGGACCTAAGACCTATTTAATGACACCTTTGAGGACTTAGCCATTTAGACCAAGTAAGGGGACTTGATGCATTGTGGGGCTAGCTACCCGAGAACACAATGCAAGTGTTAAGGAGGTGGGCTACCTGAGAAACTTAACACTACCGGCATGAAGTAATGTCGATGAGGGCATCGACGCTATTTGGTGGGGGTGAGTGTCACGACCCTCATCACAAGGCGTGCCCGTGCCACCTTGGTGAGCAAGGGGGACATTGGAGGTGACTCCCCAAGCCTTGCAAGAGATGAGGTGAGGGGGACTAGGAGTCCCAAGCGATCAGAGCAATGTAGCGCTCTGATCCGGACGAATTTGGGGGCGTGTGATATACGCTTGGAAAGGTCTTGAGAAGACGCTTCTAGCCGTCCAAAGAACGCGTGATTTGGACTTGCGAGTCAAAAGTTATGGGCGTTCAAAGTTGGGGGTGTCCCGGTCGCGCTAGGAGTGCCCTGGCCGCGCCGGGAGTGTCCCGAATCTTTGGAGGGCGATATCTTGACGAGTACTTGTCCGAATGGAGCAAGTGAGAAGTCCATCGGCATCTACGCGTCGCGTAAATGTCGAAAATGGGGTCGCATGTGCGATTTGGATCCCGGACCGCAAAGTTATGCCGGGTGGAAGTTCGGGAGTCTTAAACTAGCGCGAATCGGGAGAAATGGGTGGTCTTCCAAAACCAAAGGGTGTTTGGGAGTCCCCCTTGACATACAAAGGGGGGGGGGTTGCCGAATCCTGTAGAGAGTACTATGAGGAGGGGTGGTCTCCCTCCTCACTCTCGGATGGTGCCATGGTGAGCCTAAGTGGCCCCGGATGGTGAGGCTAGTGTTGGAGCCTCACCACGACTTGTGTGTTACCATGGAGTGCTTGTGCACTCCTTGATACCGGTTGGGTGGTTTCCCACTTTACACTAGGCCATGGTGTGAGTCTCGTTTGGTGAGTCCCGATTAGTGAGTCCCGAAATGAGTTGGGTTGGGCCTAGTGGGGAGTTGGGTCCCATTCAAGGGCGGTTAGCACTGGTGGGAGTAGTGCCTCACCGGGTGCTTGGACATCAATGGAAGTTCCGCCCCATGTCATCAAATGACATGCCCGGTGTCTTGTGGGAGTTAAGTATTGGAAGGAAAGGATTGGGAGTCACGGAGGAATGGGGAACCCCGTGACTTGAGTTGGAACCTAACATTGTGGGTGCATGGCATGTGCAATGTTAGGAGAGCGTGAACCTTGGTGGCACTAAGGTGTTAAGTGTTTGGAAAGTGAGCTTAAGGGGGTAAGTGCCACTAAGGGGCGCGACAAAAATTGTGGATGACAAGGCATCATTTTGGAGACGATGTTGCATCTTAATGGGCTCGTGGATTCATAATCTGCCTTTCTAAGATGCTTGTTTGGTCAACTCTATTTTATGGTACTTTGGGATTCCAAGGTAGACCAACCTATTTGCACCACCTTCCTATTCCCACCATACTCTTTTGGGCCCCATCTCTGCCATAGAACTTATGTATATCCGTTTACTTTTCTGACAATCTTAATGCATTAATTTTAAGTTCGGTAACGTGGAAGAGTTTCATTGATGGAAACTGAAGTGCTCATAAGTTCAAGTAAAGGTGGCTATAGGTTGTTTTCGGACGTTTGTCACTATAGTCTACAAGTGGTTTTGTAATTTGAGGTAGACCACTTCAGAAATTTATAAAAATTACAATTTTCATCTGAAAAATGTAATTCTAGTTGGGTTTGATTCATGAAACGCGTACACACCTCTGAAAATTATGTGCCCCTCCTTTAGGTCGTCCCAATATACTTAGATTTAGAATCAAGGTTGCAATAGGCTAGTCTAGTACCTTCTTTCACCATAAATCGAATCTCTAGTTTTGAAGAAAAGGAAAAACTGGAAGGTAAGTTAGTACTAACGATTTTATTTTTAATTTTTGCGATCTTGTTTTGATTTACTTATCTTGTACAAATTGAAAGTGCTTTTGTAAAGGAATTCAACCAATGAGCAAAATGAATCTTTCATTATTGTACTTCAATCAAATAATTCCTTATATATATCTTAGTTTCAATCTATATTCCAATCATCTTTGAGAGAATACCAAATATTTGTAGATCCTTGATAATATTTCACAATCATCATGGAAAAATTAATGTATATATCATTGCGGAGCATTTGGCTAGTTGGATCAATAAAAATTCGATAACTAGTACATTTCAAATAATACTGAAGATATTGGGAAACTCACATTTAAAAAGGCTGATAGAGTGTACTCATGTCACTTCAGTTGGCAATGTTCATTCTAAACCCTAATACCTTAACATACAATGATGAGAACGTATTGTCAATTTAGTACTTTCTTTAATGATACATTAACCCTTGGAATGATCATAAATTAAATTGTAGTTTCAATGCACCTTACATAATTATTAATCTAGAATTAATATTTTCTACCCTATTCTATTATGAAATGTGGTGAGTTTGAGTCTTCTAATGAAATAACACATGACTTTTCGTTACCTAGAAAAATATTTATTTGTGTCCCAATATACATATATATATATATACTACCCGAAACTTAGGAACACTAATTATTGTTGTTGAGTTTCCGGTTTGAGTTCATACATTATCTTGTAGAAATAAATAAATGAGGCTATCAACCACATAATAGAAGTTAGCCAAATTTTGTATTTTGCAAATATTAATACATAATTATGTACATTGCACATAGACATAAACTATTTCTCTCGTTCCAACGATTATTTTACAAGAATCAGGCTTACAAGTACTAAAGGTTCTCTCTAGTAATTTAGAATTTCGTTGACACACACTTAGTTTATGAAGTTATCCAAGTAGCAAGGCCATGAATATTGATCTAGTGATAGACAAATAATTTCTCGGAGTCAAGGGATTTACAAATAATGTATCTCCATAGTTATTTAGAATTTCATCCAAAATCACTTTATGAAGTTAATATACTCATAACAAGGTCATGAATATTTGTAGAATGATGCTTCCGAAGGTGACAATGTACCAAATGAACAACACATTGCTCCGTCAACCTTACTCTCTACATAAAGACTAAACCCTACACATCAATAATAACAATGAATGTGGTAATCATAATCTCGAAGTATGATTTCAAATTCATTCAAGTGACTTCTTTCACTCCTTTCATTTCACGTCAAATATTATATATCTGAAAATAATGCCCAATCATTCAAGTGAATGTACAGATAGTTGTTTTGAAAAAGGGATTTCCTATTTCAAACTAAATTTGGATGATTGCAAGTCGACAAAAAATTTAAACAGTAAATCCATCTCAAAACATTCAAGTGAATTTACAAATAGTTTTTAAAAAAAAAAGGATTTGCTATTTCAAACTAAATTTGGATGACTACAAGTCGACAATAAATTTTGATAGTAAATCCATCTCAAAATTCAATCTACAATCAAAAAATAGTGCAAGATTTGTTAAGAATCTCAATGATTCATTGCTTCCATACCTTCTTTTGTATCCAAAACATGAACACATCGAATTGGAAGATTTAGAGGTCGCCAACTAAAGCAGAAGGAAATGTATGCAAACATTTGTAGATGAACATAAGCATCAGGAGATTTCTACAAATAGTCATGACATGTGGTCAAAGCATTGGAAGGGGTAATGGTCAGCTTAAGGTATCACTTTTTGGACACACTAATTATGTAATTTTGGTTTAAATCCTCCAAACTTTGTTTAATTTTTTCATTTTTATCAAGTGACCCTAGAATGAAAAAATATTCTTACACCTCAAAAGACCAGTCAAAATGAAGTTAGATGTATGATACTAATGATTTAAAAAAATGTCATTGTTAGATTTTTCGGGGTATCTATTATTTGATAAACAATGATGAAAAGAATTGCTAAATTCTGTGATGAGCAAGCATCGTAGTGCAAAATTTACTAAATTTGTATTCAGAAAATTAAATATTTTATGTATATTAGTACCACTAAATGTAAGTTGTGTCCAAGTAATTAGGTTTTTAATATTCCAAATGCTACCTCTAGAGGTAACTAGGTGCATAGGACAGAACCAATTTTTTCAACTTACAAATTCATGAATTTTTTTTGAAATTCTTTGTTTATAACGATATTTTTTTCCTTCGTATACTATCTTAACCCCTAAAGGTATTTGACTATGTTTTCACCAAAAACACTCCAAAACTGTCATCTCTAGTACAAGTACCAAATTTTAGAAAAAATACATTTTTGGACAAATATAACCGTAGGATCTTGAAGTAATCTGGTTTAGAAAGATGTGGAAAAAATTTCAGAAATTTCCACCGTTTGGATTGTAAGATATTAGCATTTGAAGTGACAAAAAGCCATTTTTTGGCCCTGCAAAAATCCAGGCAGATGCACTCCACAAGGTCAGATCATTATGAAAAAATGTCCAAAATGGTTGTAACTCTTTCGATTCATTTTCCAATTCATGTTGGCTACATGCTTGAAACGTTTTAGATCATTTGGAATTGTACAACATATAGGAAAAAAATAGTAAGTTGAAAGAAGTAGAGAATGATTCAAAATACTAAATTGTTAATAATTTATTTATGAAATTGAAAAATGCCAATCCCAATGGTTAAATTGTTGTAATAAACAATCTACACCTCAAGTTTTTATTTTTTTTCAAAAATATTAGAAATTGAGTGAAATAAAGGTCTTCAAAGTTTATTTTAGAGTAGAGATTCCATTACTACCCACAAACTACCTACAACTAAAACTCTTCATAACTTTCATCTCATAAATCAAAATGGAATGATTCAAAGCTTTTCATGTATATAGAAATCTTAAAAATCAATTTCAAATTTTTATTTTAAAAAAAAGTGATTTTTGAAGAAGTTTTTTTTGCTGCCCAATCTGCCCGCCGAGCAATGAAAACAACATATCATACAATAACTTTTTAATCATGTATTCAAAAGTTATGAAAATTGTTGGGTCTTAAAGCTACTCCTCGGGCACATGTTATGCGAAAATTTCAAAGAAAAAAAAGAAAAATTCCATCCGTAGTAACTAGTAAGCTGCCCGAAATCACTATGTTGCCAAACAACACCGTTTGGTCCTTTAGGGGTTAAGCATAGGTACTTAGAACTACATTTCATGAAATCAAACTTCATGATATTTAAAAGGTAAAGTCATAATTTTGACACATTCAATGAACTAGATAGACATTCACGATAGTAAATAAATGACCATTTTTAGGTACTCGAAGTTGATCATTGGACAAATATCTATATAGATACTTCACAGTTTTAGGGTTATATACAACCTCAACCAATACATGATTGTTTGCCAACCATATACTCTAAAATCCCAACTCGTTAGTTGTGAACCATGGAAAACATAAATTCTACACTTGTCAAGTATGGAAGGTCAAATGTTCACTTCACAAATATTTATATTTTAGGGAATCTAGCAATAGAATTAGTAGGATCATTTTAGAGTGCATTTTTATATCCACCGATAATTTCCAAAATTAGGTAAGTTGGTTGAATGTCATGAGCTTCTAAATGTAGGCTTTCTCAGTACTTCCAAGTTAGAGGGGAGGTTCTATTTTTAAACAATTTGAGCAAATAATAAATATGGACTAGGGTTTAGGGACACTTTAGTCTCTTTCAATACATTGGAACAGGGATTGTTTTCAAAGCATCAAAAAAAAGGTTGTCAAAGACTAAAGCTGACATATATATTTCTTAGGAAATTCCAATGTACAAGGTGTTAGTGAATGAATGAAAGATAAAAACAAATATGCTAACCCTTCTGCTCTTGAAAAAATCTAAAAATTGGAAGTCCCAATGCTAATAATGTTGTAGCAAAAAACCCAATAATATCATTTTTTCTTATAAAAATGACTATGATGAACCTTGATCTCACAAGTATATCCTAAAATCCTATGAAAGTGTCTTCCCCCCAAACAGAAGTGTGGAAAAGAAATTGACACCAACCAAAGTGCCTTATTCCAAGAATTATAGAATGAGAAAGAGAAAGGCAAATTTCATATCTTACAAACCTTAGTGTCTTCCCTCACAAAACTTGGTTGTTTAGGCCTTGGAATTTGTTGGGTTATTAATCTTCATGATAATTTTTAAATGTAATTTTTCATTTTTTTTCATTCTTCTTTCAAGGTTTTAGGGTTTAGGGTTCTTCATTGTCCTTTATTTCATGGGCCTCAGTATAGTTCCAACCTCTCTAAATGCATAAACTATGTTCAAAATTCATAATTTCAATCTAAGTAAAATATGAAACTAGTAATTGTGCCCTTTCATCATGATTGAATTGTGTTTGCAAGCTTGGAAAACCATCATCATGCCATATTCAATATTTCATTGAAGAACAACAAAAAAGTTCAATGCCATGTAAGTTTAGTTAAACATAGCAGTGTCATGACTTATGATTGTAGATGAAGTTTAGAATTAAAGCTACCCATTGAGATATATTCATTTCAATCGGTAATTATCCTATGCTTATAGAACTTCCAATATTGTGTAAGACTCTCCGAAATGATTGTTTTAAAGAAATCCCCTTAATAATTAATATGTCCATATTCAACAAATTCTAGTTCCAATTGTATTGAAGGTTGATAGGGTAAAAGAACATGACATTGGTATACAAGCATTAAATTCATTACTTAAGATAAAATAAATAGGCATTTCACATATTCGTGAATTCAACAAGCACTTCTCATTGTAAGTTAGAGTGACTACTATTGAAGAAAATCCTAAAAGATTCACTTCAAAACTTCAACTGTAAAGGGAAATAATTGGAGATTGATCAAATATTTTAATCATGTCACTAGTGCACAATACGTGACCAACCATAAACTAAGTAACCCTAAAATAATGAAATTGGAGCTTCATTTCTTCAATCTCCAAGCAACCAAATAAATGTATTGTGGATGCTGTCTAGGGCTATGGCATAACAAAATGGCAATTCTATTGCTAGAGACTCTAACTTATAGCTAACTTAATTATCTAACGAGAAATGCATTAGATTCATGATTTTAGAACTATACTAAATTCAAGAAGCACTTGAATGAGTTTGTGAATATCTCTCTCCATTTTGTATGAAAATGATAATTACAATGCATTTCATGTATTTTGAATGGAGTGTTCCCACTTTGGGTGGATTGTAGATGAAACTACACCATATTTATAAATAACCAATATGTATGTGACTATATTGTCTTTTGTCATTATCAATTGTGAAGACTAGTACATTTTTAAAAAATAATTAAAATTCTTACCAAATTAAAATGCATAATTTCAAAAGTACTTATGATCGAAATTGAATTAACAAATTGGAGATTGTTTTGCCAACCTCTTTGTAGACACCCTCCAAAACATAATACATGTCCAATACATTAATAAGAAGTTAACTTTATTGCTCCGACTAATATGAGCATAATTAGTTCTATTGCTAGTTAAATTGGTTCTTATAAGAATGATGATGGAGCACAATGGATATAGTTTTCAGTGGTTCTCGAGGACTAGAGAGAGTCTTTTTGGTCCTGAAAGATGGTTTGCTACTTAGTCTACTTTAATTACAATAAAGCATACATGGAGGTTGGTAGACAGCTCAAAGAAATCATGAAGTGCCTAAATAATTTTCATTTGTTTTCCTAAAGCATAATTTTTTTCCCTAAATTTGAGGCATTGATTCATTCTATTGATACTAGTGATGAGAAAGTTATGGATAGTCTTAGTTTTTCAGTCAATGTAAGCATCTTCTAGTAAAATTAACTTATAGGATTCGTTTCCCAAAAAAAAATGTTAGAGAATCACAACTATGTTTGTTTATTAGAACAATCACACCATCGAAATAATTGTATTTCAATTTCATCTTAGATCTATGAATGATTTAGATTTTCATTCAATCTAGAACATACTACTACTTATTAATAACAATTTTTTAATGAGTAAAGTAGAAAGTAATTGTTTTTTTTGTGAATTTTTTTCCTAGATTTTCAAATAAAGTATTCAATATAAAAACCTAGAAAATGGAAAAAAACATGCAAAAATTTTAAGTTAAGAAGATTGAAAGCCATAAAATCTAGTCCATAAGTAGTAAGTTCCCAAAAAATTGTTTCCTTCACTTTGGATGTGAATATCTTGTAATGTATATCGTCGAAGTTTAATATGAAATTTCTTCCAATCATATATTCTCATTCTAGTATAGTGCATGATCCTATAGTTTTATATGGAGAACAAAACATGTTTCCAAATTTTTTGCTCTTATAATAGAAGTGGCAATTAAAAGGGCCTTTTGATGGAGAAAAGGGTTTGGTCTGTTGAGGGTTTAATTTGAGCAATTCAAAATATGTACACTAGCAAGCTTCAAGACCGGGTTTTGAAATACATAACAAATTAACCTATAACCGTTTCGACGTCCTTTTTGTGGACAATGAATAAATGAGAACTCAAATTTCATCCTTGTAATTGTTGGGATGAAAATTAATATTCTAATTTATGCAAATACAAAATTTAATTATATAAATTTGTTGTCCTATATAAGGGTTGGATTTGGTGTTATTAGAGTACAATATATATTTTTCTAAATTTACAGTGTGCCAGTATGTCAAGTGGTTAAATTGCATTGAATTTAGTTCAAAATTGGATTTGCCAAAATGAGGTCATGGATTTTAAAAACATTGAAATTTCAAAAAGGAAATCGCCATATGAAGATAACTTCATTATAAATCCATTCCTACAAATTTTACTAAAAAAATGATAATATTGTTCTTTTAATTGAATTTAGAAGGATTTTTAGAAGGATCTTTCAAATTAAAAAAAATATGGATGATAGCATTGATGAATCTAAGTATAGATTGAGATCATGGAAAATGTAAATGAAAATCTACAAGTTTTATTTGTATATCAATTCCAACATATGCTTATAGATGAAACTTCATATTGAATTAGTTTTCGCAGAATTTAGAATTCGGGAAATGAATTTGTAAGTTTAGGGGGGTACAAGGTTAAAAAAACCTGAATTAATAACACTCAGTAATCTGAGGCAAGTAATGAGAACTTACCTTGAGTTGATGCTTATGTGAGTTCACTTGCCATTATGGGCTGGAGTAGCACCTTGATGATGGAGGACTAGGACGTCAACTCCAATTGTCCCTCATCTCTTCCCCGATGGCTTCCTCCTATCACTCTTGTTTTCCTTTAGCTTTGTCCGATTGGTGGTTTTTTTCTCACAATGGTTTGTTTCTCGTGATTGGTTGTTTCTTGTGATTCTTAGTTCCTATTTTTTGGATTAGGTGTGGGCATGCAACTTGTGCCTGTCCGCTTGGACGTTTCTGAACTTCAGTTCGTAGGAATTTTAATTTCCCTACTGCACTTTCGGTGTGAGTCGTATTGCGTGAAGAGGTTTACGGAGTTGCACCACCGCTACCTCTTGGAGAAGGTAACGGTGGTTTAGCGGTGAAATTTCAGTGCATATTGGGGGAGGGGTTGTGTTTCTAACGACAGTCCAGGGGGCGCGGACTTCGAACTTACAAAAGACCTGCGCGAATCTAGTGTTGTGGAGTGAGAAGTTTCTGTGGGAAGAAGGGTCCAGCGTGCATGTAAAGAGTATTGGAGTGCGCCTAGAGAGAGGATTGGAGCGCGTAGTAAGCGACTATCGGAGCGCACCCAAGCATATTCGGTAAGTAGAAACAAAACCATGCTCTTATTTGTGATCAAAGTTGGTTTGGTTGCCTCACAATCATTATGCATTGCTTGTTTATGAGCATTGTTTGTTTAGGAATGGAGGTTGGGACAAGGAAGTTTCACAATGGTAGTCCACGTTCAAATTTGCCAATTTTGTTTATATTGCAATTAGCGACAATGAACTTCTTTTTTCATTTCAGCAGTGAGAGATCGACATCCACAGAAGTTACTTCCTGCTCACAGGGTCTACCAAACTTTCAATGTCATTGTATTCATTGTAGTTTTAGGTTATATTGCATGATTGAGTTTCTAGCCTCTAACTTGTGGTTTAGGTTTTAGCTTCAGATTTCTATTTTTGGACGAACTAACTTATAGTACAGGCGTTAGGACCGATTGCATGAGTTCCTAGCTTCTAACTTGCGGCTAGAACTCTGTTTTAGATTTCCATTTTTGGACTAACTTACACTACTAGCATTAGGACCGATTGCTTGATTTTTGTAGTTGCTATACAAATGATCAACAGTAGAAAAGTTAGTAAATAAATACGTCAATGTAGGTTCAAAATTGGTTTGGTGCTTTAGGCTTACAATGTGAGTCTCATATTATTGTCATCTTCCGGAGGGTGTGCTTTGCCTTAGTACATCTTCAGTTGCGAATTTGCAATTGTCTTTGTGCTTTTGGATGTCCAATTGGCAATTGATATGTACATATGGAGAGGGTCCTTATTTGTCTAATTATCTCTCGATGCGCTCTTTCTTGCAAGAATTGTCCTCAGGATTCCTTTTAGTTGTTTGTAAGCAATGAGAAATCTGTTACATAGTAAATTGAGACATAAAAACTATATTCAGAATGTACACTCTGTTGTTTGTATGCAAGAAAGCTTCATCAGATTGTGAGTGTGGATGATCATGAAACTAGATCGGGGCAAGGGAATCCTACCGTTGTGGGATGACACATATGCTTCTACACTATGACCCCTTTGTAAACCTCACGCACGGAGATAGAAGGAAATAGGACCTATTACCGCGGAAATATGTAGAGATATCCACATATGTACTAGTGACTACAGTTTAGGATCCAAATAGAAAGGAAATGTCCCAAAAATATAGTATTTGTACTATCAATTGCTATCTCGAGAGGACTTCTTGTGAGCATCATTTGGAGATCTCTAGATGGTAGTCTCTGACTAGGAATTACTGTACATATCATTTGGAGATCTCCAGATGACAAAGAATGAACATCCCACTCCAGATGTGATTAACGCATCTCCCAAGCACTGTCTAACTAATTAAATTAGAAGTCGAGAATAGAAATAGAAAATTTTGAATATATGGCATGCTAGTACGCGTTATCTCCACTATCATCTGGAGATCTCCAGATGACTTGTTGGTAGTTTACGAAAATTCTAACTAGCCTCAATTACTTGATGCAGAGACGAACACTTCTCTGAGGGTCCTAAGGATGCTCAACCCCTAAAGTTGGCCCCCTTCCATGACGGATGGGTTCATAAGTTCAAATATCGTGGAGCCTTCTACCTTGGAGCTATATATCGCTGCAACAGCAAAATTACAGAGTGGGGGATTCAGTGGAAGGAAGATGCTGATGGTGGAGTCAAAATTGTTCCAAGTTTTATCAATCACAGAAGGATGAACCCAACCGCAAGCTTGAACGTTCTCGAAATGCAAGGTCTCGATGAGTTCAACATCCTCGTTACAATTGAGGAAAAGATAGGAAAATCAGAGCAATCAAGAATATATGGGCTTATTCTAGATTACAATAAAATGGACCTCGGTTTATGTCATAGTTGTGTAGAGCTTGGATTATTGTTTTGCAAGAATGATGTCTTGGGGTGGAATCCTAAGAGCATGGCTGTATAGTGGGATCTGATCAAGGAGGCCCGAGATGACATGAACCCTACCCCAAAAAATGTTCAAGCCACACCGCTTGAGTCATCACCAAAGAAAAAGACTAAGAAACGGAAGTCTTTAGTGGAAGCCCCTAACGACGTTGACAACGACGAAGTAAAGAAGCTTATCCTTATCTAGTACATAAAAATGAATGAGGCGGAAGTGAAGAAGCTTCAACCCAAGGACATGAAGGTCATGAAGGCTCTTTATAAGACTACATTTGATCTTCTGTATAAATGGGGAAAAAAACCATTCACATATGTGGTTGGGGAGTCGCTTCGTGTGCATTTCGATTACTTGTACAAGGCTCCAGTCCTCCAACTTGTGTACCGAGGAATTGAAGAGGGTTGATTGAAGAGTATCAAGAACAAGGCACACTTAGAAACCGACTATCAGTCTGAATTCAAACACATTGTCGTTCTTCCCGTGAAGCAAGGGCCATACGGCACAAGTGGGTAGACTAAATTCTATGATACCTACCCAAAGAGAGAATTCTTGAAGAATGACACGCCCTACTTTATCATTGGAGGCCAGCATACAATGGAAGCGTACAAGGCCCTAGTGCAAGATGGGGAGATCCCCGAGTGTGACAAATAGGAGGCGTCGACTTTTAATATAATTCCGGTCTATGCTCCTTGCAGCAAATGGAATGACCTCATATTACTCTTGTGAGCCCTTAACTAAAACGTAGTTGGTGAACAAAGAGAGCAATCATTCACCAAATAGCTCATCTATGAAAGGATCAAATGGAAAGAAATGGGAAGTCCACAGCCATCCTACGGCAGCCAAGCGCACACAGAGCTGTACTTGGTATATTTCTTCTCCTCGTATACTCCTTGTTGGTAGATTGTAAGAATGCTTAAGTCTTTATAGGTCGAATTCCTCTGAAAATGACTTTGTGGTTTTATAATGTCATCCGTATTTGTTAGTATGATTTTTGTGTATGAATGTTTTTTTGAAGTCATCTAGAGATCTCCAAATGACTTGAATATGGACAGACTTTGATTTCCTATTTTTTTGGCCCAATCATTTGTCTTCAAATCATCTGGAGATATCTAGATGATTCTAAACTTCATTTCCCATTTTTTTTTTGTTACCATGCTCCTCATCGCTTATAGTATTGATAATTTGTTTTTTTATACGCTGTGAGTATCAATTCTGTTAAATCCATCTAGTCATATGTAGATGATTAAAATACAAGTAGTCCTTTTCATTTACACCCCCATTTTTTTTTGGCCCCAAGCATCTGTGTTGAAGTCATTTGGAGGTCTCTAGATGACTTGAATATGGATAGGTTTTGATTTCCTATTTTTTTGGCCCAATCATTGTTCTTCAAATCATCTAGAGATCTCTAGATGATTCTAAGCTTCATTTCCCATTTTTTTTCTTCATCATGCTTTAGACCACTTCTATTATTCGTAATTTCTCTAGGTGTAGTTTGTGAGTACCAGTTTTGTTAAATTCATCTGGAGATCTCCAGATAGTCTCCTCACAAATGCCTTGGTAATGAAATATAGAAGAAGTTAAATGCAGAGAATGACAACAGAGTAATTCTTACTTGTCTCTTATGCAGGAGTTCTTTCCAATTATGTCCACCATCTTCACAACTGTCAAAGGCAATGAGGCAGATGTGAAAATTCCATTATTATTCCTTGACAACAACAACGACATGAATAGATGGATCCGAATTGAAGAAAAGTACGTTCAATATATGCTCCCTAGTACTGAAGGGAGCTTATCCAAAAAAGTAGATGCCAAATGGAAGCCGTTGACAATCAACGACTTCAAACCTCTTTACGGTCTTCGCCCGGAGGATATCAACTACCTGGTGGGTCTGGTCGAAACCAAGAAAATCTGCGTTAAGAGCATGAAGGCGAAAAAACATGGCATTGGATCTTCACTCCCGTCTCTATATGATGTTGGTTAGAGAGAGAGGCTTATCTGGGCAATGAAGAACGAAATGATGTGCCACTACCGGAAGTTCTATCTTCCAAGCAAGAAGCCCGAGTACGTGCCATACACGGATGCGGACTGGGAGGACTTTTCGACAGAGAAGAAGATCTCTCGTATCGAAATATGTCATTGGATGGACAAAGCTATGTTGACAGAGGGCGGAAAGTAGTGGTTGCAGGGACGAATAAGGAATGTCAACAAAACCCACGAGCCCTTGGATTGTCCAAAGGTTGTGCACGACATGTGGGAAGTATTCATCAATGCCAAGGCTAAAGTGGTTGTGGTAGAGGCTTTGGAAAAGGGCTTTGTAGAGTTCTATTTGTCCAAAACCATGGACGAACACTTTTGGAACATTAGCGGAGTTCTCGCTTAACCAGACATGGTTGCTTGGCAAGGAAAGGGAAAAAGACACCTCTATATGTGGTACATGTTTGAGGCCTCACCGAGTGGTCCTTGGGCCAAGATTTTGGAAGACCGAAAGCTATGAAGACTTTTTGATGCACTTGAAGTCACAGACTCTGATCGAAACACAGTTGAAGTTCAGTCTCCTGCCATTCTCATGACGGATGCTCTGGGATTTCATGAAATATTGGCTCATTTATGCAAAAGGAATTCTAAAACAGAAAACCATCTTTGGGATTGGCACGTCATTCACTACATTGCAGGGATCGAGGATGGCTTTCTTGAGTCTACTGTGGGGGAGGACTTCGATGTTTATCTAGTGTTCTGTTTCGAATACTATGTAGCGGAGAGTGCACGGAAACGCTTCAGAACTTTCTTCCCCAACAATGCCTCCATCAAAGCAATGTACTATTCAAAGGACATGCTGACGGAAGTTGATATATCTTGTAAATGTGCAGATGTTCCCTATCTGAGGTCAAATACCACGTTAGTAATATTTGCAGGTTTCCTTGAGGCCAACATGGTTCTAGTGAATGTGAATGGGGGTCCCGAAATTACTCACTTTGGAGCGGTGAGATTTCCGGACATACTTCACTTTGATGTGTGATGATTTGTACTTTTCCATTGAAATCTCACTTATATTTGTTGTCTTGGAGCAATGGGGGCGACTGAAGATTCTTGAAATTTTTCATTCCAAGGATGTTGAATCGAGAAGGCAAATGATTGCCAAGCACATCGTCGAGCAGTTCAGCGTCAATGATAGACCGAAACTAGCAGGTCCTATTAAAACCCCTAAAATGTCGGCTTCAGAACACCAATCTATAGCTTCGGAACATGAATCTACGGGTGTGAGTTGGCAAGCAGGACCTCATATTGAGGAATTGTTAGCCGATACGTTTGAATCGGAGGAGAGTACTAATGACTACTACTCTGAGAAGAGTGAGGGGATGGTACCACACAAAGGTATCTTAATTGAAGTGAGTATTGCATGACCTTTAATCATCTGGAGATCTCTAGATGTTGGATTGCTAGCTAATGCTATAGGTCTCGAGTCTCATGTATTATGTGCTATTGTCTCACGATTTACCTCCCTCTCCAGCGGCGCCGCCAAAGTAGTTGAAGAATCCAACTTTAAAAAAAACAAAATCTATGAAACGACCAGGGCCTTTAGAGGTGTCAGAGGGACGGAGCAAGAAGAAGGGTAGGACCTCCCAATTGCTAAAGAATCCACCTGCTGCCAAGAATTGGAAGAAGGTGACAAAACCGCAAAGACTAAAAAACACTCTAGGGAATTGCAAGAAGGGAAATTTGAGTTTTGCGTTTAATCGGGCTGCCAATATTTCAGGGGATGCATCTGAAGCCCTCGAGCATTCGGAATGTGGTGGAGTTTCTGATGCGGCAATGCCTGATGCTGAAATTACCGATGCTCAGAATTGTAACTATGGCATTGAAAATGACAATGATAGCGCAGCAGATGATCTTCTACTCAATTGTGCAATGGTTGCCCCAGTTGTACCAATTGTTGAGTGCTCTTGTCCGGAGATTCCGCAAATCGTTTAGTAGTCTTTGAATCCTAAAGTCATTGATGCTCCATGCCTAAGGGAGGATAGACTACAGCTAGAGAAGGGCCCAAGTGCATCTAGAGATCCCCAGATGGTTCTAAATCCATTGATAATAGAAGGAATGTCCGATTCGCTTCGAGTTGATACTTTGACAGACTTAAACCCGTTTAGTCTAGAGTCTATTCCTTGATTTGAAAGAGTGGCGTGTGAGAAGGTTAGTTCCTTTCATAGGATCTAAGACCTTGTATGCATTCCCATACACAAATAATATGGGCACATGCTTCTAACATCATGTCTTAGCTTTTGTTATCCTTTAATGCAATAGCTTACTTGTGTTTCAGCTTTTTGATAGCTCAATGTTTTTTGTTCATCTATGGACAAACATTGCAAGTAGTTGACCTAGATGACTCTCACAATGGAGTTCTTTCCATTGTCTCGCTAGTCGTGGAAGAAGTGAGAGAGCCGAGATGCTACCATTTGAGGGGAAGGGGCTCCAGTTGGAAGTGGAGAAGGTGTTGGATATGGCGGAATTGGGGGAGGGGGTGGACATGTTGCATTCTAAAGGAATTGGGGCCAATTTGGAAGTTCAGAAGGGGTCGGATATGGCTGTGTTGGGGGAGGGGCTCGAGTTGGAAGTGGAAGAGGGGGTCGATAGTGCAAAGGAGGGGAAGGGGTTTGAGGTGGAAGAGGGGAAGGACGGCAATGTGGGCATTGTCAAAGGTGCTTGAAGTGACATTCTCTTTTTGTTACGTATGTTGTACATTACCGGTCTTCATTATTAGGGATTTCTTTCTAACTCAGGTCTTTCTCTTTGGTGTCTAGGTGGACTCAAGGCTGTGGAGACGATGACAACTATGCCTGATCAGGTATTAAGTCGGGAATATAATGTCGTCCTAGATTTGAATGGACTTCTCAATCACCAGATTTTCCACAAAACTAATCCAATAGTGAAGCAAAGACCGGGTCTAATGGCGTTCCTTGACTGGCTATTTCCTAGGGCACGGATCATCTTCTGGAGTAGTGCTTTGGAGAAGAACATGCTGTTGTTGTTACAGACAATTCTGTCATGTACTACTATTGGTTACAAAGAGGTCTTATATCTTATGCAGATGGATTGTACTCAATCGTTGTATAAGAATCCAACTCAACCGATTAAGCCCTATTTTTTGAAGGATTTGACAACCTTGGTTTTCATGGAGGAAGTAGATTCTATAGACAACGTGCTCTTGATTGATGACAGTCTAGTGAAGAATTTGTTGAATAATCCTCACAATGCCATTCACCCGCAAACTTGGTCTGGTGATGAGTTTGACAACTTCTTGAATGTATACTTACGGCCTTGGCTCAACGGTCTTCTAAAGTCCAACGAAGTTGTGCTGGTTTATGTTCGGGCTAACCCGCTTTTTGGTTGTCAAATGTCAGAGGATCCACTGGGCACTCTTGGAAATCGCATTTTGAAGGGATGTTTGTAGGCCTAGTACTTGTATCTGGAAGATATCATCTGGAGATCTCTAGATGATGAATTCCAAGACATTCTTCAAAATCATTGTACTTCTATAGCTGTGTATAGGAATGGGAATAATGACTCTAATATTCTCAAATATACTGTAAATATTGGGAATGCACTTTCTTTTACCATTAGCGCCATAACTATTGTATATACTCGAATGACAGGCGTTTTGTAATCTTATTGTATGTAAAATTGTAGGTGCATTTGTCAATTACTATTTGGTAGTTGGCCTTGCAAGTGAACATATATAGTTTTCACTCTGCAAATTTTATCTAGATGTCTAATAGAAGATACATTTCCATGCTGACATTGATTTTACTCTATATTTCGAAGAATCCTTTGCAATTGAAATAATTTACGTATTGTATTGAATCATTAGGATAGTAATGCATAAGGATAGCACTTACGATACAAGTCCCGTAGAGTTTTTTTGTCACTTGCAGATGATTTTGAAATTCTAAAGTCTGCTTTGCGGTCTTCCTGCTCATTTTGTGGTAAATGCACTTTAGGGTACCATTTGTGTATGTACTTTGTTTGGTGTGCCGTGGTTGTTTATTGTAAATTCTATTTTGTAGGGCATCTGGAGATCTCCCGATGTTTTTAGTTTGTTTGTCATGCGGTTGGATATTGTCTACAGTTGATTATGTGTTGAGGTGGGTCTTTGCAAAGGGTGGTGGTCATCGTACTAACAAGTCCTCTATGCATTGAGGGTGCTGTCTCTATTGCTGAACAAAATATGCAGTTGGGGAGCTTTGGATATCTCGTTTGATTATTGTTGGGACGCATTGCCGTTGGTGTTTGGTTAAAGATGAATACTTCAAAATTGGAATACCTCCTTCAATTTCTTATTCCAGAAAATATAGTGACCAGGCTATTTGTTGTTCAAGGATGTGATTTACCGGACAAGTCAGATCCACATCCTAATAGGAAGGAGTTCTTTAGGGAACTCTTTAGTAGAGATACAATGCACAATTTGCTTAGGAATCACACTGTTATATTCATTGACATCAATCCCCTAAACATGCTTAAGAGGTCTCTAATACTCCCACATGTTCGTATTAGGGATACCTGCATTCCAGAGAGCAAATAGACTAGCTTTAGAACTCTAAGCAGTGGAAGGCACATGCCTATTCCTTTGTATTTCTAAGTGAATAAATATAGGTGAATCCACCTTACTTTAGTAGACAAATGTCTTTATGTGAACTTGTGGAAGAATGTTGAGGGAATAGCATCTGAAGATCTCTAGATCTCCCATTCCTACGTTTGGTTTTGGAATTGTTTTCTACTTTGAACTTGTAAAAGAATGTTGAGGGAATGGCATTTGAAGATCTCCAGATCTCCCATTCCGAAGTTTTGTTCTGGAATTCTCTTTTGTGTGTGAACTTGTGGAAGAAAGTTGAGGGATGGCATTTGAAGATCTCCAAATGTCCAATTTCAAAGTTAAGTATTGGAACTCCAATGTTTGATGGAGGAACTGAATGCCTGTACATCATCATGTAGATGTTTTAGAATATGAATGCTCATTGCTTACCTACAATCTACAGTTTTTAAGAGCTAATTTTTGGTATTCTTTAATATGAAGATATCTCTAGATGGATTGGTTAATTATATACAAATATAACCAATTTGCATGTTTGCATTGCTAAAATATGTTATCTCATATAGCTCTTAGTATATTTATAGGCTCTATCAAATAGAGTCGTTCCTACTTCAAATGTCATTGTGGTCTCAAATGCATCATAATGTAGGTAGTTTTCATCTGGAGATCTTTTGAAGAAAAGTCCAGAATTCCCCCCAAAGTCCAAAAGTAGTTAAATATGGCATATAACCATTAGGTGCTCTTATCTTACGCTATTCATAAAAGTATTCAAGTCTGACGCCATTGGGTACAGGGACGCCACTGGGTGCTCTTACCTTATGCTATTTGTAAAAGTATTCATCATAAAAATATTCATATAGAGTTACTAACTTCTAGCATTTTTTAATCAATTACATTTGTTAACACTAAATGTCATCATCAGTTGCTGTCAGAATTGGATGCAAGTTTTTGTACCCTTGCCATATGTTGTGTATGGTGTAAGTCACAAGGTGCAGTTGAATTGTTAATTGCGGACAGGTGGTAACACCACATAAGTGTTTCAAGTTTCCTTGCTCCCAAGTGTTAACAGATAAAATCCCAAGTGTCAAGGGTGGACTGTAGTTCCCCTTTGAGAAGTACACAAAATTTAAGTTATAGTCATGGTCATGTGTAACCCTTTTTTTTTGGCACCACGGGGCTAAATTGCACCTTTCCAAAATAAATGTCTACTTTTCACCAGAAAAAAGTAATCTTTTTTCGTCAGAAATTTTCTATTTCTATTTAAAATGTGAATAAATTTGCCAAATTTTGGATGAAAAAACATATGAATATGATTGAAAAGTATTTTTTGGTCCAAAAGATGGATGAATGTAGAAATACAATACTTCACCAAATTAAGTGATCACCACCTTGGCACTTTCTCAAAAAGTAAAAAAAAAGGGATGGTCACGTGTTGATTGCTTTTACTGATGGACGTTTGTAATTGAGTGTATGAAGTTTCAAATTGCGCCACAGTTGAGTGGCATTACAATTAGCTCGAACCATCTGTACACAAAAGATTTGGACTTTCAGTTTGTCATGACATTAGTAACCAATGCAAATGGGTGTCTGGAGTTCAAGCAAGAATATAGCCAGAATATTTCACCCACAACCTATTTGCCGAATTTTGAGAGTGTGACAAGCACTGATTATTCGGTCTTTGATCATGTTTTCAGGGGAGCTTTCTGTGCAAGAAAGACACTCTAAATCGAAGGATCACTCATGTAACTATGCAACATAGTGAAATTAGGTTGACTTAACAATCAGGTTGACTTATATTAAGAAAGTTACTTTGCAAGCCATCAAAGTCAACAAATACTTCTACAGATATTTCCATACAGATATTTCCATTTGTACAGTTTGCATGGAGGTTCATGAGTTCCAATTATAACAATATCTAATTCAAAAGCAGTGCATTCTTGTACAGTAACAGTAAATATTTATTTAGTGTCAAATGTCAAGAAATTAGTATGGGACAACTTGGTAGAGTGTTTATTTCTGTGTGGATGATTCTTTCATTATTTAGATGATTCTTCTCTAGCAATAGAGTGTTTATTTTTTAACTTGTTTTTACACTTTCGTTGACAATTCAGTGATGAAAATTACTTCAAAATCATTTCCAAACAATCGTACAACAGCACATCCTGATCGGGCAAAACCTTGCGCATTGGACACACGTTATTGAGTATACAAAGAGCCATCGATTTACAAAAGAAGACGCCAGATGCAGATGGAAATAGATACTTAAGCCAACATTCCGACACAATCTCATCAGAGGCCCGCGACTTTGGTGCTTCTTTCAGCAGTTCTCCAGCACCTCAATCTCAGACTGACGCATTGAATCACAATAACACAATAAAAGGGAACACCAAAAACTAGAATCAATCCCCTCTACCAGGCATCACATATGCAGAAGTTATAAATTATGCAATAAATAGCAGATTGAAAAAGAAAATCAAAGGCCGGTCACGTGAGTTTTGCTCTTGTTGAAGCAACGTTAGTGACCAGCTGTGGATGTTTCCGTCAGTCACCGGCAAAGACAAGTTGGCATAAAAACACAGTGTTGAAAGAAGCAATTACACTGCGAGAGAGGCTCTGTCCCAGTAGCACTTGCTCACTTTTCAAGAGAGACTCTCCTGAACTTCCTCCTCTCAGATTTCCTCCTCCACGATTTTTTCCACCACGCAGAATTGTTCTTCGATCATGCCCTTTTTCCTCCTCACTTTTTTTTCTCGCTTCATCCCTTCGTTGCTGCTTCCTCCATGCTGCGTTTTTCCTTCTCGCTGCTCTTGTCTTCCTCACTGCTCTTGTCCTCCTCGCAGCTTTTGTTCATTTCCACCTCCCCCGAGTTATTGTCGATGGTAAGCCTCCTCCGCTTCCCCTCCATCCCAGAGTCTACAAATAGGAAGACAAACAAAGGGGTTCAGAATTTGAAATATTCATAGATCGAGTCATGTGGCAGTCTCCTCTTTGTTTAAGTCATCTGTTCTAGCAGGGATAGAACTGAAACACCAACCACCTCCACAGTTGAATTAATGAACATTGTCACGAACAACCGAATGTGTTACCCATTCTTTTCTTGCAAGGATAGTAACGGCATATATACCACCCAGTCACCCACCTCCACAGTTGACTGAACATTGTTATAAACCACAGAAATTGTTATCTAGCAAGGCTAGGAACGACACACCACTCAAGTATCTCCCCAGTTGCACATTGTTCCAAACCACAGAAGTTGCTACCTTGCAAGGATAGAAACTATCGACACTGTATACCCCGCATAATTACCTCCACAATTGAGCAATGTCACATTCAACAGAAGTTGCTACCCATTCTTTCCTTGCAAGGCTAGAAATGATCGACCTCACACACACACTTCCACAGTTATAGCGAATTTCTATGAAATGTCAATATTCCTTACGCCGTTTTCAGACCGCGGGGTTTAAACCATCTAGGGAGAGGTATAGAATTCAGACCGCGCGGTTTAAAGTGTAAAACTGACAAAGTTGCGGAACGACTGCCATTTTACAAAAATTCGCTATAGTTGAACATAATTACGAACAACTCAAGTTGCTACCGGCACTTCTTTCATTGTAAGGCTAGAAACGATCGACACACCACGGCCACCTACCTCCCCAGTTGCACATTCTTCCAAACCACAGAAGTTACTACACACCTTGCAAGGATTGTAAAGATCGACACACACCTCACATAATTGCCTCCACAGTTGAGCAATATCACGAACAGAAGTTTCTAGCCATTCTATCCTTGCAATTAAGTAAGGCTAGAACTGATCGACCCCCACCCCACATGCCTCCCAGTAAGTTGAACTTACAATATTACGAACCACACAAGTTGCTAACTCATTCTTTCCTTGCAAGACTATAATTAACTGGCACACACCCCACGAACGTACCTCCCCAGTTGCACATTCTTCCAACTAACAAATCGAAGCTGTTACCTTTCGCAAGGATGGAAACGATCCACCCCCCACCCCCAGTTGCATATATAATTGATCCCAACTAAGTAATACTGTTACATATGCCGACCCTTTCACCCTTTCATGTTTCCCAATTGACTGTGCCTTAATAGCTCAGCTCTCCAAAGCAGAAGTCTCTACTACTGAGCACACCTTCTTCTTCGAAGCTGGAGGACTGCCCCAATGTTGCCTGATCCAAGCCGAAGGCGGCCTCGGTCTGTACCACGGTCGGTACCACGACTGGTGCCACGGCCGGTACCACTGGCTCGTCCACCGAGTAGTGGTCTCTCCATCGCGAGGGGGTGGGAGTCTCCCTCAGGGGCACGACTGGGAACACTGTCACCGCGATGTTGGACACTTTGGGGTCGGGAAGCTCAAACACACAAACATCGCCCTCCTCCAAGCAATGGTCCAGGACGAAGGTGGTCCATCCGGAGCTTTCCAAGCCGCTGCGCTTGGGGTGCTCGCCAATCCATTTTGCGGCCCATTTGCGGCCCGTCACGTCGTAGAGAATCACTTGTTTGTATCCCTGCAGGGGAAGCTCCATCGCCGTTGCAAAATCTTGGGTCCCGCCCTGCACGAAGGCACGAACGCAAGCAAGGCAAATTAACCAGGTGGCCGGGTCAGGAATTTGCACGAATTCACAACAAGTTGGTCTGTCTGAAACTGTGCATCGGAGCTGATGTGCATAGAATCTTCGACGAGTCAACGTTAGCATTAGAGGGTGGTTTTCACCTGGGGATCTGTCTAAGCCTTGCGGTTGAGCTGATGTGCATAGCAACGTTAGCATTAGTAAGAGTCGGGTTCTTCTTTTTCAATCTGTAGACCTCTCTAAACTGTGCATTTCAGGTTCTTTATTTTATCTGTCGACCTCAGTCAGTCTCTGAACTGTTCATTTTATTTGATGTGCACAGAATCATAGAAAGAGTCCATGTTAGCAGTAGAGGTTGGTTTTATCTGTAGATCAGTAGAAACTGTTCACTTGAGCTAATGTGCATAGCAACGTTAGAATTAGAGGGGTTTTGTTTTTATTTTTTTTAATCTATAAACCTCTCTAAGCTGTTCATTTTAGTTGAATGATGTGCATAGAATCTTAGGTAGAGTCCATGTTAGCATTAGAGTTTCTTTTTTTATCTGTAGACCTATCTTAACCATTCATTAATTTTGAGCTAATGTGCATAACAATGTTAGCTTTAGAGGTTCTGTGTTTACCTGCTGATCAGTTTAAACTGTTAATTTGAGCTGATGTGCATAGAACAAGTGAAGTGCACTCACCTTTGAGATATTTTTGAGATATTGATGGACTCTCATCCGTGAAATTCCTACTTTTAGAAGAACAATTTTTAGTACATGTTTACGGACACAGTTAATAGAAAGTTGTTACCCTTCACTTCAAATATTCATAGGAAATTTGAAAAGAAACAATTTTAAGATATTTTTTTCCACTGAATTTTTCTCCACAAGGCTAATCAACACAAACTAATCAATTATGACTCTTCAAGGGACGGAAATAGGTCATGTTATCTTAGATCAAGTCGACATTAGTATGAGAGGTTCATTCTTTACCTATGAAGTTAACCATTTCATTTGAGTCTATATCCAAACATAGAGTCAATGATGTTATACATTTGAGGTTCTTTCTTCTTTATAGATCTATCTATACTATTCTTTTGAACTCAACTGCATTGATAGCGTAATAGTTGGCATAAAAATGGAGGTTCATTTTTACTTGTGGGTAGATGAAAATCACACATTTTCCCAAAAAATTGATGTATTTAAATTTAATCTTCTTGAGTATTTTCAAAGTTGACACTTTGGAAGAAACTTTGAAGGGTTGTATTGGTACATGACCTTTGAATCATTGTCATGTATATAGTTGAAGACATTCGACATTTAAGGTAACTAATATTTCAAAAGATCCCAACTTTTATGCTATTATTTGGGGAAGGATGGGAGGTGAATAATTTAATATGAGGAAGGGGTGCTAGAATTGAGAAGACATGGGCGAACAACTTTAGATTCAACACTTCCCCAATACTTCATTAATGTGGATTAATGAATGTGACTTAGTATGAAAAGCTAACACCATCAGAGGATGTGAGGAGGGATGGAGCAAGTTAAAAACTTTTGCATCTCTAAAGATGTGACTGTTGAATGGGTGGGGATCCTCTATGCCAACTTTACACTACATAGACGCCTTTCAGTTTTCTACAAAGCACACCTCTACTCAACAAATCGTTCCACATTGCTTCAATCTTATTCGTTGCTAATTTTGTCATTGACTACGCTAGATTGACTATCATATGCAGTCTACTACACCTACGGAAAATTTCATTAGAATGGCACCATTCCACAACTTTGGTACTATTATGGTCTTAAAATGGCATTTGAAATATGCCATTTTAACAAAATTCCCTGTAGCTTTGTTTGTGAAAACAGTAGATATCACGATTCAATGTGACATGCATCCACTACAACTAGTAGCGTACCCCATCCGCTACGATACTCGATCCACATCGTTTATTCTATGAATTAAGAAAACGAGGAATGAACAGCGGGGGTACCCAAAGATCAGAGAGTGCAGAACAAAGCCAAACGCCAAGTAGAAACACATTAAGCAATACTGTTTCCCAGCGCGCGGTAGTTACATACCAGCATATTTCCGCAGTAGACTTGCGAAACTCTCAGTTGCATGACATGCGTACTGTTGTAGGACGCCGCGGCGTACCGTTGTCCTGCTTCCAGAGCCGCCAGGCGTTCCTGCTGAGTGACGGGGCGGCGTTTGGAAAAGTACAGCTGCCGGGGCGATGGGTTTCGGGGTTGGGGGCGCTTGAATGCCTGCTTCGGAACTTCTACTGGCAGCGGCGTCACTGGATCACTTGCTGGGGCCGGGGCTGGGGCTGGGGCTCTCGCCTCGCCTTCTTTGTTGGCTGCTGCTTTGGCTGCTTCCCTTGCTTTCGCTGCTTCTGCAGCTTTCGCTGCTTCGGCAGCTATCGCTGCCGCCGCGCCACTCCAGGGCAGCTTCAGTCTGTTCCATGTGGCAGGAGCTGACCTCGTTGCTCGTGAGTCTGGATCGTCTGGTGACGTCTTCTTCATTTCTCTAGCCTGCTGTATCCTGCAAGTGCGGTGGTAGGGGCGGTAGATCCTGTCGTTTAGAAAACAGTCAGTCCCAAGCACAATCTCAGTCATGGTTATATGTAAATCTGAAACGTCAATTTCGTCAAATACATTGGTAATATTCCACAGGAAAAAAATGTGACATATATCTTCTCACAAGGTCTTATTCCAGTTCACAAACAAGGATAGGTATAGTTAGAGATTTTGGTTTCAGGCTACGCACTCTGAACCGCGCCAAAGTAATTGAATATCGCCAATTTAACGAAATTGACGTTCTCAGTTTCTTTGCAACGTTATTAAGCAAGTGGTGATTGCACCAGAGAATAAGGACTGAAACCTAATGTTGTGCAGTTGTCATTGTTGCCTTGAGCAAATAGAGACCAACTACAGTCATGTGTCCTGCTACACTGTTTACTGAAGACATGAGCGGACCGGATGTGCATGGGCTAGTGATGCTATGTTTATTACTTGCAGCTTTAAGCCAGTCAAAGCTCCAGCGTGCTAAGATTTCACTTGGTTGTAGGCTTGTAGCATTTCATGTGACATTATGTCATGTGGTTGCCTGTTTGGTTTGGGCAACACATGCACCTCAATGACTTGGGAAATTCATAACTAAGTCAATGAAGTGGAGTTTCAAAGTGCAGTACGATTTTCACCTGCCTTACAACTTCACGAGTAACAAATCTCAGCGCTTCTTATTTCAGCAGCCGTTTAGGGTGAGTCTACTTACCTTGCACGAACAGCTTGGGAGCGGTCAGTTGGAGCTTGTCTTGCACGTTTCTCTGGCATCTTCTCCGGGATGAATTGTCTTCTGACTGGTGCCCAGGCAGTTTCGTCAACTCGAGTTTCGGCTTTTAAATAGTAATCATGGACCGTCAAGGTACCCACAGGCGGATCCATGCTCCATGCCTGGTCCTCCTCCGCATCAGGAGGAGGTGCGCTTTGAAAACTCTCTACCATCTTTCCAGAATTCGAATTGAAATCAGCGACTCGGTAATCATCCTCTTCTACTCCAGGCTCTTGGTTGCCTAGCTTCTCACCTGATGGTGAAGCCTGGGTAGTGTGATTCTCTTTCTGAACGTTCTCAGCAACTCCGTTGTTGTTGCTGCTGCTTGGGAGAGACGATATATTCGGGCTCATCGTCTTGAAGCCGGAACTTGGGATGGGATCCGTCACTTCTGGGAGAGTAGTTCTGGCTATATGAGCACTGATACCACAACCCCTGCGTTTGATTTTGTGGTTACTGTCGAAGACTTGAACTAGGAAATGAGAGTCTTCCCACAGGAAGAAGAGGATTCGGTCGTTGACAGTGAGGTTGCAATCGGTTGCAAACTCTCGCCATCCATGGAGGAAGCACGGTTTGGAGTCCCAGGACAGGCCTAACATCACTGTCCATTTCTGTCCATCAGGGCCTTCCAAAATGATTTTCTCTGTGAGTTTTTTGTTGTAGTGCTCGAGAAACTCAGCCGGCAAACCCTGGAACCATGGCCACACTACCACATTCAGTTTTCGCATGCAAGAAGGATATCGAGGGAATAGGGTTTACAGGGGGAATTGAAACTTCAAGCTAACTATCAAAGATTCATCTGCACCAGCGAAACTGAAACTTCCGAAGCTTATTATCTTGAGAGGTTCAGCTGCTAAAGAGGAAAACATCTCAAGATTCTAAAAAAGCCTAAACTGTAACTTGAAGCTTATGTAGGACGCATCTGCGAGTTAGAGGGAGAAACGAAACTTCAAGCTTTTCTTTAGAAGTCTCATCTTCAAGTAAGAGGAAAAAAACACGAAACCTCAAGCTTTCCTAAGACTCATCTGCAAAAGAGGAAACTGCAACTTCAAAGCTAGTCGATTACTAACTAGCTGCTCATCTGCAAAAGAGTAAGCTGCAACATCAAGCTTGTTACCAAAGGCGTATTTTGCAAAGGGGTTTTGTTTGGGACATAAGAGCTTACAAGCTTGGCAAATATGGAAGTCTGCAAGCTTCCCTCCACGATGTCTGCAGCGAAGTAAGGCTCCGTGGTGGTCCCTTTCTCCGCTTTCTCAAGAAGCTTCCTCCACAACCCTGCGTCATTGAAGCTTGAAGCCGGATGCTCCGTGAACCTCTCCATCATTCTGATCTATTGTAACAGCACTCGCTCAACAGCGTCTCTCAAAGGCAAATCTCAAGCTGGTTTCACCAACAGCACCGAACGGGAACCAGGATTTGGCTGTCGAAAATGTGTCTACAGTAGAAGCCTCCCCCCCCCAACTCGAAACGTAAATAGGTGAGAATTTGGAGGGCACGGGAGGACACGGGAAGACGATTTGGAAGACTCTGGAACAGCTAGCACTCACAGTCTCAAACAGTGAATTGATTACATCAAGTGACCAAACTAGATCGAATTGATAGCATCCACAGATTCCGTAACATACATCTAGCTTCACACCGCTCAAGGCATACGAGCAACCTGGAGTTTGCGCCGCTCGATCATCTACGTAAAGTGTACACTCTTCACGAGATGTTCGACCAAGAGTCCATGGCCCCGGTCTCGGCCTGAGTTGACAAGAAGCCTAGTCGACATCTCACGTACATTTCACGCCCATCTCCTCTGCAGACAAGCTTCCTGCATCTTAACTTCTTTGTGATTAACGGATGAGTTGTGCTGAATCAGTCAATCAGGACCGTGCAGATGAGAGAGGGAGGGAAGACCTTCACTATTTTTTTTAATTATTGAAAAAGTGCCAAGATGATGATCACTTGGAATTTGGTGTTTCAAGCACTATATTTCAACATTCATCCATCTTCATTCATTATATGATTGCCTGTTTTCATCCACAATTGGAAACTTCATGCATATTTTACATAGAAATGGAAATATTTGGCAAAAAAAGACTACACTTATTTGGAGACTCTTTTTTGGAAATAGTGTAATTTGACTCCATTGTTTCAAAAAAGGTATATTAGAAAAAAAAAAAATTGTACCTTGAATGGCACGTGTGAGGTACAAACAATAATGTAATACGTTTTGGGTGCCAATGGAAAGAACGTGTCCAACGATGACCATCCACAGTCTTCCCGTTGGCGCCCAATACAGACAGATGTAATGACCACTAGTAGAAAAAGGTGTCCTAAATAAATGTCCATATTGACTAAACAACATTCACAAAGACTCATTTATAATCATTGTGGATAATTTTGAGGCATTTAGGATAATCGTTTATAGCATGTTTTCTGCTAGTGGATGTACTTTTTGTGCCAAGAGCCCAAAATGAAGAATCACTTGAAATTTGGTGTTCAAGCATTGTATTTCTACATTCATCCATCTTCATTCATTATATGATTGCCTGTTTTCATCCACAATTGGAAACTTCATGCATATTTTACATAGAAATGGAAATATTTGGCAAAAAAAGACTACACTTATTTGGAGATTTTTTTTTGGAAATAGTGTAATTTGACTCCATTGTTTCAAAAAAGGTATATTAGAAAAAAAAATTGTACCTTGAATGGCATGTGTGAGGTACAAACAATAATGTAGTACGTTTTGGGTGCCAATGGAAAGAACGTGTCCAACGATCGCCATCCACGGTCTTAACATTGGCGCCCAATACGGACAGATGTAATGACCACTAGTAGAAAAAGGTGTCCTAAATAAATGTCCATATTGACTAAACAGCATTCACAAAGACTCATTTATAGTCATTGTGGACAATTTTGAGGCATTTAGGATAATCGTTTATAGCATGTTTTCTGCTAGTGGATGTACTTTTTGTGCCAAGAGCCCAAAATGAAGAATCACTTGAAATTTGGTGTTCAAGCATTGTATTTCTTCATTCATCCATCTTCAACATATTTCAATTAGATTTGCATGTACATTTTCATCCACAAAATGCAATTCCATCTACGTTTTAAATAAAAATGTAAATCTTTGGCAAAATAAGATTGTTCTTATTTGGTAAAAATAATATATATTTTCATTTGAAATAGTGCAATTTGACTAAATTGTATCAAAAAAAGTTATCTTAAAAAAATCCTTGCCTGGAATGGCACATATTAGTTACAAACATTAATACAAAACATATTAGGTGCCAAGAGGAAGAATATATCCAATGGTTGCCAACCATGTTCTTCTCGTTGGTATCCAATATGCACTATTTGTACCAAGATTGATGATAATTCACTTGAAATTATGTGTTCAACAATTTAAGCATTCTCTTTCTACATTCATCCACCTTCATCATGTGTTAATTATATGATTTCCCATTTTCATTCACAAATGGCGAACTTCGTCTATATTTTAAATAGAAATTTAAATATTGTCCAAAAAATGACTATTCTGATTTGGTGGAAAAAATATGTCTTTTGAAATGGTGAAATTTGACTTCATTCAATCCATTGTGTAAAGAAAAGGTATATTTGAAACAAATCCTTGCCTTGAATGGCACATGTTAGGCACAAATAGTACAATACAAGTTGGATGCCAATGGAAAGAACCTATCCAATCATTGCCACCCACGTTCTTCCCGTTGGAGACTAACATGCACCACTTGTGCCAAAGTATGCCAATACACAATTCCATTTTGATTGACAAGTACAATTGGCATTTATTAAAATAAATATTTAGTATTTGCATGTCACATTATTATAAGGTTGATAAAAGGTCAAAAAAATGAAACTAGATTATCTTCCTTTTCTATACAATATCTAAAAATAATAAACTTGTCTTTAAATTTTAAAAATAAAAGAAAAAATATATTAGTTAGAATATATTTCTAAAATTTTAATGTAAGTTTTATAAAGGTGTTTTTGGATTCACATCTTCAAAGGGTTATAAGAGTTTGTTTGACTAAAATAAAAAATATGACTTTTCAATGCATTACATGTGATTAGGAATAGGCTTTGTTAAAACAAGAGTATCATATACAAGCATGGCCTTTTCCATTTGTGACTTGGTCCTCCTATTGTTGCCCGATTTCCATCATGGAATTCTATATTAAAAATCCTCTACTATCTCATCTAATAATACGCTAATAGAAAATTATAATTTCTCATTTTTTTTCACCCACTAAATCCAAGCCCTAAAAACAAGAATCTATGTAAGATTGATATTTGTCATTGTCCAATTTTATAACCTAAGCCTGCCTAATTTAAGAATTCAAAGATTGAATTGAGAATATTCTAAAGTTTAGAAGATTTTTTTTACTATAGAATAATCACAATATTGTAAAAAAATTGATTTCTTTTTGAAAATTTAGACACAATGTCTTTAAAATTTATGCTCACAATAATAGGTTCATGACGATTTGTAAAACAATAGATGGTTGGATGTTTGTGTTTTTTGAATTAACAATAAATAAATAAAAATTGACTATTTTTTGTCAATTTGAAGGGACTCTTGGTCAACCAATTGCATCTCAAGAAATAAAAATTTACAAACATACATGAATTAGTGCAAAGGAAGCACCATTTGAAAATTGCTATAAACTTATGAAGAGATTTCACCATTTTAAATAGGCTTTTCTTTTGGTCTATAAAATCCTAGTAGGTAATTATATCCCAATTTTTGTCTCCAAATCTTTTGGGGACCTAGAAATAGGATGAAAGTGTGAAAAACTTGTACTATTTGTGATTCTTTATAGTTCTAACAACTTTGGTTTCCTTAACTCCTAAAAATCCTTTTAATCAAATTTTGGTTTATGAAGTTTTGGTCAATTGTTGTAGTCTTTTGATTTTTCAAGTACACAAATTAAATTTTTTGTTGCACATTTCTATTGTGAGTTAGAAAGTGTCTTTTCCAAGTTCAAATGCACTTTTTATGAATTATTGAGTGTTGGGGCCTAAAAAATTCAATTTTTGTAATTCTTAAAAGATTGTTTACAAGTTGTCGATTGGCAATTATTTTCAATTGCAATTCATGCCAATGCACTTCATTTTCTCCTCTATAGCAATCACAAAAAAAATCACCTTTTATATCCTAAAAATTGTGTATTGAAAAAAATTTCAATTTTTTTCTAACTACTTAATGCTATTTTCTTCCAACAAAGGATTCCATTATTTGGATTTTATAACAAATCTTTTTCGAAATTTTGGTGAATTTGAAAATATTTTTTGATTCAAAAATGGCCATTTCTTACATTTTCTAGGCTCAAAATACAAGGAACTTTTAGAGATTAACCTATTGGATTCCAAACTCCACGAAAACTTAAAAATTATCAAGGGCACATTAGAAGAGAATTTAGGGCTAAAGAAGCTCACGAGTTCCCCAGAGTTGCCGGATTATGGGAGCTCGCCATATCAACAATGTGATGTGGTTAGAAAACAGCCACATGAGATAATATTCTTTATTTCATTATTTCTTTCATTATTTAATATTGTTAAGTATTATTTTTGAAAAGAAATAATTCTTAACACTTTTGAAATTTTTAGAAAAAAATTCTGATAGCAATGGCTAGTTTAAAGTTCCTAGATATCATGGAGAACAACTCTGAAACGACCCTCCTTTGCCCCAAATTGTAAGAAAGACTTGTTGATTTTATTGCCTTTTTCTTCAATATTCATGATTTTCTCTAGAATACTTTAAAATTATTATTTTTTTAAATAAAAAATATGGTCAATATATAGTCCTTTAAAAAGATTTTACCAAAGGAAGGTGAAGCTTAGAATAGTTTTCAAAGGAAGAGAAATTGATTACTTCAAGAAAATAGTTACTTTGACATTTTGATTTGTAAAAGATAATAAAATGGTTCAAAAACTAAAATAAAAACTGAACATTAATAACAATTCCATAGAAATGGTCATTCTTACAAAAATTCAACATAATTTTTTTCATGTTTCTAAATGCATGTAAAAAGAAGCTCACTTTGTGAACTTCTATGCAACATAGAATTATCTATTTTTAAAATTCCTTCATAGAATAGTTGCTAGGCTACAAGAAAATCAATTCCTCCAAATTTTAGCTCTATATTTGTTAGAATGGATACTCAATAGACAATAGTACTCCAAACTCCTAATACTACAAGTCACAAATGTGACATATTTTAGAAATCAATATTTTCTAATAAATTAATTTTTAGAAAATAATTAAAAAATAAAAATAAATTTAAGATGATTATATCATTATATCCACATTCATAATGATTTCTACATTGGATCATTATTCTCAAAGTTGTGCTTGAAAAACATTCTAGCACTCAACATGTTATTGAAAATTATATAGGTGTTTCTTGCAATTGCCTTCAAACTATTCTAAAATTATGTAGGATGGTTTTCAACCTTGACATCTTACAATAGACTCGAGAAAGCCTCAATTTTGAATATCCAAGCTAAGGTGTACTTCTTCATTGAAATGTATAGCACAATGGAAGAAAAATGTGTCCTAATAATCAGAAATAGAATGATACATTGTTCTAAGAGACTCATCCTTGATAGAGTTCCCAAAATGAACTCTCAATCTAATGTATAAAAATCAATAATAGCAATTCAATTGAATAGGCAACTAGTGGATGTTGAATTGATGACTGAAGGGCAGAAGACTACTTACAATGACTTTCAAAATTGAGTCAATGTTAAAAATATTTGTAATCAAAATACCATAGTACAAGAATGAGTGAAGAAAAAGTACAATGTAAATACAAAATTTTTAGTATGTTAGGTATTCTACATTTCTAAAAGAATTTGAAGCAAAATACAATCACAACTCAAAAGTTAATGAATATCAAAGTTTGTGACCCTACTTACTTAATTTTGGACCTCTTTCAAAAAATTCTATAAATTATTTTTAAAATTACTTCTTCAATACCACAAAATTAGTCACGTAATTTGGCATGTCTTTATATAATATTTAGCACCCACCTTCATTGAAATTAATAAAATTTAAACTTTATTCTTTTGGAAATTATTTGAAAAATGCAATAGATACTTGTATAAATGGAATTGAAGACATTTGATTGAATCAAAAGTATAGAATATTCTTGGAAAACCTAAAAAATCTATAAGTTGCCTATAAGCCATTGCTAGATTATAATTGCAATGTTTTTGATGTAGATGTCATATTAAAAAAACTCTAGTAATTAGTTAAACAAACATATGTTTTTCAATTATGCTTCTACTTCTCACCATTGGCATTCAACAATGATGCTAGTACCCAAAACTATCAACTCCCTTGTACATTGGATTGTATCTAGTGATCTTTAATGTTTCTAGTACTTGTATAAGAAAATGTCAAATAATAAAATTGCTTGATATTTTTTTAATTATGTCATAGATTGTTTTGGGAACTATTACATGTACACCTCACATAGGTGAGTTTCTTAAGTTAAGATGTATGATAAATTAAATTCCTTGCTAGTATGTTTTGAATGAAGTTGATACCCAATTAAAATATGTTATCAAACTAATTTTGTGAAATTTTTTCTTTGCATGAGTGTTCTAAGAATTGGAGACTTGATATATTGCTAAGGTTGTGTTCTAAATTATTTTCCTCCCTTGTCTTATAAACTATCTCTTGAATATTTTTGTCTTTTCATATCACAATTAATACATGCTAAATTGTCATAGGTAAGATAAGACAAATTGCATCTTTTGATAATATTAGAAGATAAAGACATTTGTCTTATCTTTTATCTTTTTAATTTTAAGGAATTTTTTTCTTATTTGCTTCTAAATTGAGTGCATTATATCCACAAAACAAACTTAATGTTGGGAGTATTTGTATTGAAAAATCTTATCACAAGAATGATTGAAGAAATTATAAAAGTGTAAAGTGATATAGAAGTTGTAATATACGAAGCATTGCATGGTTCTACAAAAATTTTAAGCAAAATTTAATCATGGATTTTTAAGAAAAATTTATATACATCACACTTCATATTATGTGGTGGTGACAAATTTGTACTTGTATCACTCATGAATTATGACATCTAGTTTTCTAATCCCATTATGTAATAATTGTCTTTTGTTATTTCACACTATCTAAGGTGATGAATCTAGTTGTTAGAGTAGGTGATGCTAGATTGTTAAAAAATACTCAAATAAGTTTCCATAGAGACACTTGAGACAATTGTCTTGTTTTTTGAATATCTGTCCTTTATAGCCAAGATTAGATAATTGATAAGACAAATGGTTGACAACTTAGAATTTATTTTACTTAAATATACATAGGTTTTCATATATGTAGATGTATAAAATACAATTCATGAAGAGCTTATTTATAATAAATTAATTATATGATGTGCAAACATTAACAATTTTATATTGACAATTTTTGGAGTGAAGAATGATTTATTGTCATCATTCAATTACATGACTTTCAACTTTTCACAATATAAAAAGTACCAAACTATAAATTATGAGTATTTGTATAATTGGATTTTATAAGTAATATTATTAATAATCAATTTTTGTCCTTCTTTCAAATTCCTTCATGTTTTCTATTCATTGGTTAATGCTCTTGACAATATTTTGGGAGACTTTTCTAATGTTGACAATTTCTATTGACTAAATTATCAGTTTAAATAGTATAATTTAATCTAGGATTAACTTAGAATGTCACAATTTTTGTATCTCCATTTTCAAATTTTAAATTATTAGCCCCTAAACAAGTGAAATGTGCATTTTTCTCTCATATTAGTTTCAGATAAGCAATTGCAATCTCGAATTTTTTATCCTGCTGTTGATTTTTTCACATAGATGTACACATGGATTGTCTTGGATGCTAGCCAAACTTTATAGGATTTGAATTAGTGGTTACAAAGTAAAGTCCAATTTAGTATTTTTGTTTTCAATACAACATGTTGAGAAATATATAAGAAATGAATTACTATTTGATGTTTCTTTCTGAAAATTTTCTTCATATACTTCCAATTATCTTTAAAAGAAAGTCACCAACTTATATAAGTTGTAAGATACACACATTATACTATAAATATTTTGAAAAATGAACTCTACAATTGCGAAGTCATGAGATAAATAATCCACAAAACATTTTACAAATGAATATCTGACAATTAGTGAAGTTTTTGACTTTGAAATTATAATTTAATATACTTCAATGAATGAGCTACATGATGTTATAGTTGAGATTTAAAATTTAACAAAAGTAAAAAAATAAAAAAATAAATTCAAGGTTGAAATTTAATTTCATTATGTCAAAAGAAAAAGGTATATTAGAAAAAAAAATCCTTGCCTTGAATGGCACGCATTACTATATTAGGCACAAACAATAGTATAATACGTTGTCAGTGCCAATGGAAAGAGCGTGTCCAAGGGTGATGCTCACATTCTTCATGTTGGCACCCAACACATATCATTAGTGTCAAGACGATGATCACTTGAAATTTGGTGTTCAAGTGTTATTTCTACATTCCTGATTCCTCCATCTTCAACACATTTCAATTATATGCATTCCCATTTTCGTCCACAAAGAACAATTTCATCTGTATTATAATTATGTAATGTAAATATTTGGCAAGAAAAACTATTCTTGATTAGTGGAAAAGAAATATAAATTTTCAAGTGATATAATTTGACAACATTGTGTCAGAAAAAAGAGTATTGGAAAAAAAATTCTTACCTTGAATGGCACATATTAGGCACAAATAGTAGTACAATACAAGTTGGGCCCCAACAAGAAGAATGTGTCCAACAGTTGCTATCTATAAACTTCTTTGGAACCCAACACATATCATTCATGCCAAAGTACATGAGTATCAATTCCCTTTTGATTGACAAGTATAATTGACAATTAATTTTTAAAAATCACATTATTATTAAATAGATTAAATGTCAAAAAAAATATTGGATCAATGGTATTTTAGAAAAAGGAAGTCAAAATGAAACTAGATTATCTTTGTTTTCTATATAATATCTAGAAAACAAAAAGTTGTCTTTGAATAAATAAAAATAAAAATAAAAATAAAAATTTGAAGAATATAATTTTAAGATTTTAATGAGAGTTTAAAATAATTGCCTACTTTGCTCTATCATATAATTGTACCAATATTAAGAAAAAATGAATATTTTTGTTTAAAAATCAATTTTCATCATCAAATTGTATTTGATTTTTTTATGAAGGTGTTTTTTGGATTTGTATCTTCAAGGGGTATAAGAGTTTGTTTGACTAAAACAAATCATTAGACTTTTCAAATTTCAATGCATTATATGCATGGTTGTTCGGCCGAACAACTCGACAACACGATGAACACGACGTCCAATACGTCTAGTAGACCCCCTTGTCCGTCTAATAGAGTCAACTTTAAGGTTGACTTTCAAATAAAGCACTTTCTATTTCCAATCTTGACATATTTGAGTTTCATTTTATTGAAGTGTCTCAATTTAATAATCACTTATTACATTCTTAATTATGGATCATAAATAAAATGAGATTTCAAATTATCTCTGTTGTTAAGATAGGGCTTTAATCGTCAAAATTGTCATGTATACACGACACTCGTCTTATACGACACGCGACATTAGACGAACAACTCGACACCCGAACCCCAAAATGTGTTCGACAGAACAACCCTGATTATATGTAATTAGAATTAGGCTTTGATCGAAGAAGAGTAATAGACACAAAGTATGGTCCTTTCTCTTTGTGACTTGGCCTTCCTATTGTTGCTTGATTTTCATCATGGAATTCTATATTAAAAATCCTCTACTATGTTGTCTAATAGTGCACTAATAGCAAATTAAGAATTCTCAATAATTTTTTTTCATACTCTAAATCCAAGCCCTAAAAACTAGAATCCATGTAAGATTTCTATTTGTCTTTGTTCAATTTGATGACCTAAACTTGACCAGTGTGACAATCCAAGGATAGAATTAAGAATGTTTAAAGTTTAGAAGATTTTCTTTTAATATAGAATTATGAAAATATTATAAATAAAATGATTTATTTACAAGAATTTAGATCTCGGGGGGTGGGGGGAGTGAACAGTTGGAGTAGCAACCTATGTGCGAACAAATGATAGGGTATTTTAAAAACATAGGGGCTTATAATTGTAATTGTGTTTTAGAGTAATATAGGGTATCGAAAATGGCATTGGACGTCTTTAATGTATTATAGGGTATGGAATAATAGGTCCCATTAGAAAATTACATAATGATAGCATGTGAAAAATAAATTAAAAAAATAATTCATACCCTCCTATGAAATAGTGATTGTTCACACCTATATCCTTATTTTTTTAACACATTGCCCCTTCCCCCCTCCCCCCCCCCCCAAGATTTAGACATAATATCTTTAAAACTTAAGCACACAATAATAGGTAAATGGAAATTTGTAAAACGATTGAACCAAATTTTTGTTTAAATAGTGGTATTTGACAAAGTAACTTGACACTTTTCATTTTAGATTGTTGTCTAAAATCTATACCTATCTTAGACTTTAGAGCTAAAGAAAGAAATGAATGGAAAAATTGGCATATATAATACTTCCATTTTAATAAAATTTCCCATGTAGATGGTTTGGTGTTTGTATTTTTTTAAATTATAAATGAATAAATAAATAATTTAGCAACTTGAAGGGATTTTTGGTCAACCAATTGCATCTCAAGAAACAAAAAGTTATAAACATGCCTGGGTTAGTGTAAATGAATTATCTTTTGAAGATTACTACAAGATTCACAAGAAGGAGATTTTGCCATTTTAAAAAGACTCTTCATTAGTCTATGAAATCCTAGTAAGTGACTTTGTAATCCAATTTTTGTCTCCAAATACTTTTGGGGGCTAGAAATAGGATGAAAGCATGAAAAACTTGTATTATTTATGATTGTCTATAGTTTTAGCTTTAATACAAAGCACATAGGGATTAATATATGAAATTCATATGTCTAAATTGCATTGTTTACAGAAGACATATTCTTTCTAATAATAGGAAATATGAGAAGTTCTTCCTATAAGAGTATGATAAAAGAAATCCCATGCCTTGAATGGTATGTGTTAGGCACAAATAATACATGTTAGGTGCCAACTTTTTGTGACCTACATTCTTCTAATTGGTGCCAAGCACAAGCAATTCATGCCTAATATGTACTATTCATGTCTAACAAGTATTGTTCATGAAAGGATGCATAAATTTCTTTCTATTCAAAAGCATGATTGGCATTAATTAAAAACAAGTTTTGTATTTCCTTGTCACATTATTCTAAAATTGATTTTTAAAAAATGATTAAAAAATGTTTAATCAAAAGCATTTTTTTTAAATGATTAAAAAAAACTTCAATTGTCTTCATTTTCTACATAGAACTAGAATGTCATAGCTTGTAGATAAAAGACAAACTAAAGAATATTTCTTAAAAAGCAATTGTCTAATATTTGAAGAACAAACAATCATGTAGTCATGTGGCTTCAAAATTGTATAAGTTTAGTCAAGTGGCTTCATATGTAATGAAATCAAAATTCTAAGATTCTTGTACAACTCTTCATAAGTGCATGCTTTATTTTTTAAACCCTAAATTTTTTTCATGTTTAGAGGCTCAAAACTACTTCAAAATACTTATTCTCAAAGCAAGGTTAAAAACTTCATCAATATTTATTTTTCAAAAAATACAACCATAGGATCCTTTGGTTAACTTATTCAAGTACATTGTTCCAAAATTTTAGAGTGAATATCCCCAATGATTGCAAATTCAATGTGCCTAAACTTCAAAAGGTAGGCTTTTCTAGCCCTTCCTAAAAGTAAAGTTTTGTCTTCCAACATTTTTAGGAAAAAAATACATGTCCTATAATTGTGCATTTTGGTCAATAAAATTGGAAAAGTAACTAAAAAAATAAAAATAAAAATAAATTATACACATACACACACACACACACACACACACACACACACACACACACACACAGATATATATATATATTTAACCAAAAAAACTATCATATTCATTCAAAGAAAAATATAAAGTAAAAGGTGTTATTGAATGAATGAGAAAACTAATATGATAATAACTTTTGGAAGAATTTGAGAATTGTTGTTTCTAATGGTGAGAATGTTCTAGTAAAAAATTGATATCCTTAATATTTATTTTTATTTGAAAGTTTTCAAAGTTGAGAGCAAAAGACAACTTAATATGTTTTTTCTAACTTCATTGCCTGTAAAATAAAACTCCTCATAATTTTTACTTCGTTATTCAATATTCAATGGTTCAAATGTTTTTTTAATAGATATCAATCAATCAATGAAATCCATCTAAAATAACTAATATTTTTTTAGGATATATTTTATGTTGTCTGATTTGACATTGAAATCTAAAATACCCTTCTAACTTTGAACAATTGGAATGACATGAAGCAAAGCTTCTCAAGTAGAATATGATGAGTAGCATTCATCCTAAGAAATTCATGATAATATTCCAAATTATGAAGTCAATTGTCTAGTCATTTTTTGATGATTTCTTCTGCATAAGGAAAATTTTATTTGAAATCCAAATGGTGAAAAGTTAGAAACAAACATTTGGAATAAATGGGAAAATCTTTGAAAACTTTGTCTTCACTTGGATTGCAAGATAATAGGGTTTGAAGTTAAAAGAAAATGCTATATCTTTAAACTACCCCACCATAGTCAACAAACTTTGACTCCTCCTAGAATGTGATTTGAGAAGTAAAATTTCTTTTTTGAAAAATTATAATATAATATGCCATATTTTATTAGTTACATACATGCCAAATTTCAAAAATCTATGAGGGTTTTAGCAAAAGATGCCCCAAAGATGCCTGAATTGCCTAAATTTCAAATTGCCCAAATTTTTTCAAACAACATAACTTTTGATTTGGACACCCAATCACAAAAGGAATCATGTGAAATACTCCTACTGAGAGGATACATGTTCACACCTTGTATCTGAATTTCAAGAAACATCCATCCAAAATTGACTTCATAAGAACCTACCCAAATTTTCAATTGTCCATTCAACAAGCAATTGTCCTTCAAGGGTTAAGAAAGAAGTTGTGAGAAGATTGCAGTCTTAGACACTCTAATTCTTTGTTGAATTTCTGTGCAAGATTTCAAACTTGGTTGGAATTTTCTTTCAAATTCTCCCTCGAATTAGAAGAACGGCCCAAGAATCAGAGTTTCTTTCAAGAATGCTGTAAAATCCATATAATTTAATTTAATCTTCATTTCTTTTCTTTCAGCATTTAAAATATTTTCAAACCATCCTATCACGTACATACCTCCATACATGAGATTTGACAGCAAACTGGCAATACGTTCATACAAGCATATAAACCTCGAGAGCACAGAGATGTCTTGTTTACTAAAGAGGATGTCGCTTCAATTGAATCCTAGTCCTGTACATCTTGATACAACAATCTTCCATAATAATAATAATAATAATAGTCAATAAACCAACTTTGAAACTGAACTACAATTCAGATTCAGTCTGACAACTTTGGCAGTAATTAATTTTTTTCAGTAACCCAGTTCATTCACCCTATTGATATGGCCTGGTACCTGGCCAGTTGTATTCATTCCTTGCCTGGCAAATCAAGCCTGTACAATTGCACTGCCTGCACTTGCCTAATTGGGATGAGAATATGCTTGTGGGGTACCTATTAGTCAAGGAAAAATGTCCAAAATGCCACTCAATGCATAAGTTTCAGACTGGATAGATTCAAGTGAGTAAGGAATCACAGTGAATCACAAACTGGAAACCATATCAATGCCAAATACAAACATCTATTTTACAGATGGAACAGATGGATCAGTGTTTTTAGAGGACAGAAGGAAAAATCGGCAACAATTTCCATTAGTCACAATCAAACATTAGCGACTTTCTTGGCTGCGAGAAGGTCCGAAATCTTGTTCGTGTAAAAATCGGGCTGGATTTTGTTCTCGGGGCTCTGAAGAGTCTCCAACGTAGTCACTCCTGTGAGGACATTCCAGTGCATTAATCTCTCAAGTTTAGTGAGGACACAACACCGCCTTACAAGCAGGGATTGGGTTTCACTGTCACTTATAGAGGTCTACAACCTCCCACTTTGCAATTGCAGAAGAAGTGCATGCATAAGAATGAAAATTTGATCTCAGCAAAGTTTGTCTCTTGTACCCAAAGATCTCTCAACAGATCTATACATCTCCCCAAAATCACTCCCACATAATCTAAAATGCTTAAATTAAGGAATTTACCTGATAGAACCAAGAGAGTAGCACAACCTCCATTTTGGCCAAAGAGAATATCTGTGTCCAAACGGTCTCCCACCATACAAATCTGCGATGTTTTTATGTTGAACCTGCCACAACCGTAATGTGACCTATTAGATCCGTAATCAGAGGTCCCCTGCAGTAATAACTATCAAGTACAACTGCGCCTAGAGGCAAGTACCCGGTCGAGAACGGTAATGACGCCAATCAATCAGAAAGAAAATTGTCCCGGTTCACAGTCAAGTTCTTACTCTGATGCAAGATAGTCCATCATGAAAGTGGAGGGCTTGCCAACCACAAGTGGCTCTTTCTTTGTCGAGCCTTTGATAGCACCAACCATGGAACCACCACCTGTTGCAACAATTAACAGTCAACAACAAAGCACAAGTATCCCTTGCTAGTATGAACTTGTAGATGAGCGCACAAAGCAAACGTTGGAATAGACACAATTGAGATTTCTGCCTCCAGGAAACATTCATATGGATAGGGGAAATATGGAAAACAGTTGTACCTGCCCATTCCTGTGCATCTGTCAAATGAGTTACAGCGTCACAATTGGTAGCAATGAACAAGCACCCTGGGTTTTCACGGATGCAAAGAGTCGCATACCTGGTATTACAAGGGAAATTAGTTTTAAGAGCAGCATCCTCAGAAAGGTGACTCTGTACTTGATTTACACAGAGCTTAACAAAAGGAATAATTAGCACTTCATAAGAGCTGCAGGAAATAAGCTTTCATGAGAGTTTGATTACTTACTGAAGCTTGTAGTAGTTGAGGTATCGGTCGAAACCCACCACAACAGCTGCAACCTGTAAACATCTTATTTCTTTCATTAAACCCAACCATAGAAGAAAGAAGGGCAATCAAGAAATGGACGAGGTTAATATAGGATTACAAGTGTGCAGAACATACATCATGGTCGTGCTCCATAAGCTGACCAGGTGCCAGGGTTATCTTTTTGTCTCCATCTTCCTGCAAAACTACTAACGCGTCAAAGGACTGAATAGCATCCAAAATTTCCTCACGATAAAACCAAATAGGTACACCAAGATGATAATTAGGGTAAATATTCAGAAGATCAAGAATGGCGCCATTCTGTTTGTTACACATGAAATTTTTGCTATATGTGAAGGGATTTTGCACAATGAGCACGCAAATATAAAAATAATATACTTGATATTGATATTAACACTCCCCCCCAAAACCAAAGCAAAAATTCGAGAATACTGCGTGACGTACAGGGCCTCCAATATAATTGATGCCTGCTTTTTTAAGCTCCAACTCAATACCAGCTTCACCAATTATGTACACCTGGTTCAAGTCCCATAGCAAGAAAGTGAGAAGAACTGCGCAGATAAAAGATTTTTCACCTAAAAAATCGTATGGATAACAGCAAGATTTACATCCCTAAAGTATGCAGATTCATGTCCCAAAAGTAATAGGTCTCAACATTACCTTCTTGTCGGAAGGAAATTTGATTGACGTCAAATACGCAGCTGCAGCAAACGACGATGCAAAGATTTCCTCCTGAAACAATTGCAAAGTCGATGATACTTTTAAGAATCAAATATGACAGAACGAAAATATTTAGTCAGTGGCAACACACCAATACCTAAAGGACAGGAGTTCGTGATTTTTGAAATGGTCTTCTGGACTGATGATATCAGGGACAGCATAATTCACATGAGGGAAAATTTAATATCACCAAAATTGATGAAGAACATTGCGTGTGTTGGTGAGAACAAATAAAATTGGACAAAAAGACGGTCTCCATACGACCTAATCCAAACAGCCAAGAAACACCAATTCGGGCTCCTTTGGATTCTTAATGGATACACATGAATCGTTAGGGCACAAACTTTCCACCTCTGTAACACTCAATCCAAGACTCTCGAACTTTTTCCCGTACTGCTTCCTCGACTTGGTGGAATTGTTGGTCACGAATACCAGACGCTTACCCTGCATCCCCAACCGATGCCAAAATACCGTAAGCATCATCAGGAATATCGAGACATATACTTTACACTGCAAATTGGGGAAACCCTACCCCACATTATCAAATCCTAAGGCACTTCAAAGACATGAGAGCATTAATAAGGTCATACCATGGATCGCAGCAGGTCCAGCGTCTCAGGGACACCATCAATGAGCGTATCGCCCTTCCAGATAACACCTGCAGCACGCCACCCATAAGAGTCTCTTTTTTGAAAGCCAACTCGGTTTCAAGCCAAGCACATGCCGATTCCTTAGCCAATAAGTACTGCTTTGCCCTTTTTTTTATGGGAAGGGCGATCTAAACCGGAACAGGCACATAGAGGACAATGAAAAAGACCATCATTAGTAACCATTTAATTACTTACTGACTCTTCTATTGAATTTCATCTACAATGTGGAAGTCTCATTTGCATCCTTAGATCAAATTACGATGCAAAAGAAAGAGAGGGCACAAAATACCATCACAGTCGAAAATGAAGGTCTCCACGCTGTCAATCAACTTCGCATGGTCCGTCAAGAAAGGAGCTGAAGAAGAGATCGCGTCTGCAACCAAATCATCATCATCGTCACAAAATTATAATGCAAATTCTCACATTCTAAACCCACCATTCCACTGCAAATTCTCACCATTATGAACCCATCACTCCAAACCCACCATTCTAATTCAAATTCTCACCATTTGCTGCAGCTTGGGCGCAGAAACTCATTCCTCCGCTGTACGAGCTACTGGACGTTCGCGTGTGTTTCAAGCTAGTTCGTAGCGCGCTATGGTAGCCAAGGATTGCAGATTTCGAGCTGGCGAGAGCTGCTGGTGCCGCAGCTGCGCCAGAACGGAGAAGAGAAGAGGACAGGGTCCGAAAGGGAGTCACGCAAATTGCCATCGCCTACTCTCAATTTGGCACACAAACGAGCAAATCGCAGCCTCTCTACCTCATTCTCTTCTCCCGGCTATGGCGTGCGTGGTGAAACGATCGTTTTCTAATCATCATCGGCAACAAGGGGCTCCGAATTTTTGAAGAAAATGGTTGGTTTGGGGAAAGGAAGATCTGGTGAACCAGATTCATTCTGTGAGATGGAGTCGGGGCGGGTCACAAAGTGCGCGAGTGGTCGGTCTGTATGAGTCTCTGGATGGATGTCGTTCGAGGGTGACTTCCTGTTCATCCGTTTCATGACATCCGTTTTTTATTGAACGAGGATTTCTGGTTTTACTACTGATTTGTCCTACTATTACGTGCTTCGAAACGAATTAACTTATGGTTATGGTGTATTTTCTTACAAGGGAAGAAATTTTTTATAAGTGATATGTGTGAAGACTCTGCAACATGAATAGCAAAAAGATAAAAGAAACTTCTCTCTTGTAGAAAATTATAATCATAATTAAATCTATTTTGAAATACACATTAGTATTTCAAATAAATTAGAGTATTGTACCTATGAATTCTAAATCAAATTACACTTAGGGTTGTATTTCCTACCAAATTACTTATTAAAGTTGGAAAATGAGATTTGGTAGATACTTTAAAATGGAAAGTTAAAGTTTTTTTTCTTATAAAATACCTTTTATTGAAAAAAATATATGTCTAAAAAATTTTAGAATATATTTCAAAAATATTTTTTGCCAACCTTGCTACAAGGTTGATATTGAACTCCAAGAAAGTAACTAAGAACTAAGAAGGATAAAAATAACTTAGGATTCTTCCAATAAGTGACATTAGTAGGTAGTATATTAGGAAATTTTAAGGTAGTGAGAAAGAAACATAATTAACTAATATCCAAAGCTGATTCGATTTGTTGGTGCCAACAATACAAAAGTAGAAGGTAGAATTATGAGCACTGGGAGTTTAGTTCAAAATAATGTCAAGATAGGTTGGTAGTAAGGTAAATGTGCCTATCGTAGACAAATCTTCTATATAACATGTTCCTAGAGAACTACTTGTGAGAGGATTATATTAAGTCATGACAAAAAAATTTCTAATAAATGGGATTAGGAACACAATAGATTAATTTGTGGCCATAAACAATGCTTTGGGAGATGGTCATGGAGTTACTAGTGACTGTCATAGGACACTTACACCTTTCTAGTAAAAAATCATCATAAAAAGTTATTTTTTTATTCCTTCATGTCATAGCCATGTTAGAAAATGTTGTGCCAACTTTAGGTAGTAAGATGACCATTATGAAAACATTTTGTGTTGATTTGGGGTAGTCTAGAGACTCTTTGGGGCTAATTGGGCAGTACACGTCAAAAATTTATAATAAATTCTTACTTTGTCTAAAAATAAGATTTCTATTACTTCCTTCATTTCTCACATTTGTCTTTGTATGAAAAAAAGGAACTTTTTTGCTAATGGCTATAGGACAAACCACTCATTTTGCATGTCTTAGGCATGTTTAACTTAATGTTAGTATCTGCCACTTCTGACTTATAGTGACTACCTAATGGAATTTGTTGGTACCAATAGTACAAAGATAAAAGGTATCTAGGATTATGAGCACAAGGAGTTTAGTTCAAAATAAACGTCAAGATAAATTGTAGTAATGGTAGTGTCTGCCACTTTTGACTTATAGTGACTACCTAATGGGATTTGTTGGTACCAACAATACAAAGACAAAAGGTATCTAGGATTATGAGCACAAGGAGTTTAGTTCAAAATAAACATCAAGATAAATTGTAGTAATGGTAGTGTTTGCCACTTGACTTATAGTGACTACCTAATGGTATTTGTTGGTACCAACAATACAAAGACAAAAGGTTGAATTATGAGCACAAGATAAGTTGGTAGTAATGGTAGTGTTTGCCACTTGACTTATAATGACTACCATATGGGATTTGTCAGTGCTAATAGTACAAAGGCAAAAGGTAGAATTATGAGCACAAGGAGTTTAGTTCAAAGTAAATGTCAAGATAAGTTGTAGTAATTATGAGCACAAGGAGTTCAATTCAAAGTTAATGTCAAGATAAGTTGTAGAAATGGCAATGTTTGCTACTTATGACTTATAATGACTATAATTCATTGAAAATTTGTAGTGAGTTTTGTCTCTATCTCCCCACTTGCTCAAAAAATCCTCAACCATTGATCTCAATAGAAATAGAGTCTTCCCTCCCAATGCCGTTGATTCAATATATCAAAACAAGGGCACAATATACAAAGACAACATCTAATTTGCCCATCCCACCCTCTAAACCAAAATCCAAATAAGCTTTTATATAAATATTGTATATAGAGTACATATCGCTACCTACTATGGTACAATATATGGATACATGTATAATTGATACTAATATGGTATAATGTGTGGATATAGGTATTGATATAAGGTATTTGCAACATTATACTGACAACATATTGATATAGATATATGTACCATATTATCCTATATCGATTGCAATCTCACAACTTCATAAAAACACAAATATAGGGGGGACTCAAGTACTTCACAAGTAATATACATATTCATAATTCATTCATTAAAGTGAGTGATAGTTCATTTGAACAAAGTTTATCACTATACACTCAAAAGTGGTACAAACAAATTGTGTACAAACTTGTGTATCCATGAAATTGCACTCACATTGTGTACAAACAAACTTTTACTCACTTTTGAGAATGAATTAATGAATATGTATGTTGCTGGTGAAGTAATTGAATACCTCCTACATTTATATTTTTATGAAGTGAGAATGCAATCAATATGCAATAATATATATATAGTATAACATTGTCCATATTTTGTATTAATATTTGTATCCATGCATCATGCCATACTAGTATCAATACATGTATATATAAATCATACCATGTTAGATAACCGTGTACAATATCTATATAAAAAAACTAGATTTTGATTTAGAAGGTAGAGTGGGCAATCAATTATTCTCTTTGTATATGGTACCATTTTTTTATATATTTAATCTAGAACATTGGAAGGGGGGGGGGGGAATATTTATTCTGAATAAGATCAACTATTGAGGGTTTTTATGAGCTAAGGGGGAGCCAAGGATATAACTACTTGCAACTTTTCAAAAAGATAGTTCAAACCAATGAATGTAAGCTTCAACCACAAGACTAGTGTTTTAATATTGTCACCTCTTTCTTTATAGCTTGCATTGTTGCAATTTCAATGATGACATGATTGTCTTGGATACATGTATTTTGATTCTATCACCTTTTTCTTTTTGGCTTGTATTGTTGCATGTTACAAGATGACATGATTGTTATAGGTTCATACTATAAAGAATTAGGGTGTGTGTGTGGGGGGGGGGTGTATTATATTGTCTCTTCATTTTTTTCATTGGAATTTAGGCAACTTTCTGAATGTATTGTAATATTTTCTATTGGAATTTTATTTTTGTACTCCCTTTGTTTCTAAAAAAGGATTGTATTCCCTTTGTAAAATACAAAGAAAAGATGGGGCTTTTTCAAAAACAAAAGGAGTATTTGTTATTTTTTATATATAAAAAGTGGGACTACAAATTATATATTTGCATTCATTTTTCTTATGATGTTAGTGGTATTGTCTTTTGAGTAAATAGTGAGGGACAAGTAGAAGAAAAACTCATTCAAAGTAAAAGTAGTTTAATAATGGGGTTGTCTTTTGGACAAATAGTTCATGGGTATTCAATCTGACTAATTTTTAGATTAATTATTTTTTCCAACTCACCCCTGGCCCTACTCCCACCCTCTTATATTTTTTCCAGACAATCCCCCTTGCAATCAATATGGGATTATGGGATTTCCGTATGTATATTGTATGCCCATATCTGTATGTCTATATTCTATACAATATATTCACATTCCATATCCTATGTTATATCCAGATTTTAGTGTCCATATTTTGTATCCGTATTTCGATCAACGACAGAGGAGGGGGGCTTGTTTTTTTTATAAACTCATTGATGATGGGGGCTAGGCATGAATGTTCACCTCATCATTGTTGAGAGTTCTCATTTTCCTTTTTCCCCCTAAAAAAACTAAATCAATGACAAGGGCAGTGGGTTGATCCCTTGATCAACGGTTCCCATTTTTCCTTGAGGGAAGGGGGGTAGGGAAACTAGATCAGATGGTTTTGTCATTACAATAGATAGTGTCCAAGACAAAGTGGATGGGAAAAAAGTAAGAATAATACTTAACATATTCTAAATCCTAAAAAAATTTGGAGAATTAAAATAGCTATAAGGACATGTTCAAAAGGGTGGGATTAGAAAATTAAATATCTAATGGCCCACTATAAGAAAAAATAATATCCCCTCTAAAAAGACTTCTTCAAAGCTTATGGATCTTGAAATGCACTAGTAGTTTCCTCTCCAAGATTCATCTGTTGATGGAAAGTTCAATATCTAGTTCTTAAGAAATTAGTATAAATAGTTGAGTTGACCCAATAATCTAAAAACTTAGTTTAATACTAGAAGTCTTTAAATTAAATAAACTTTCATCTAGGATAATTTATACAATTTAGAAGTCACTTGCTTACAAATTCTATACATTAATATTTAAAAATATATATTTTTTAATTTCATAACCTATGATTTTTTTCAAATTTATAAGTGACTGAATCACTTAATTTTAAATATTTATAATTTATAATTCCAAGATTTCAACACATTAAAATTGGTCTTCACTAGAGCAAAGAGAACAACAAACCTCCTAGTTGAGATTTAGCAATAACCTTCAATTCATGCAAAACATGTAGACTATTATTATGGCCTTTATGGCTCTTGCAAAACTCACTTGTGACCACTTCTGCTTCACTTTGTTCCCAAGTGGTTGATTTTTATTGAAAGTTCAAGGAGGGTAAATAATAATATTGTATCTAAAATGATGTAATCATTAACAAAGGTCAAAAAACTCAAATATTTTCATGCTTATAGATTTTATATTGGCCTTTTGATTTCTATTTGCTTCTAAAATTTGGTTATCTTTGAAATTAGCAAACCTACCAAGAATTTTATTTTTTTAAATGATTACATTTTTCAATTTTTATTTAATAGTATGATAAGTTTTTTTATTAAATAAAAATTTAGTACCCAAAATTCATTTTTCAATAGGTGAATACCTATACATAAAAAATTAATAAATTAATAAAAAAATAATATTGAATTTTCAATTTGAAGGTTTAAAATTTTTTCAAAAGAAAAAAAGAAATCTATATATAGGTCTAAGAATTCATTGATTCAATTCTATATTTAGAATGAAAATTCATTTAAAATTTGAACTAGAATATACAGACAGGTTAGGTCTAAAGGAATCATCTCATCTTTTGATTCTTGATTTATATTTGTATTATTTCACAATGAGGTTTTTGTTAGAGTTTATTTTGAAAAGGATTTTAGAAAAAGGTTATAAATTCCAAAATCTTTTAAATATCACCTATATTCACCTGAAAATTATGCCACTGGTTATGAATGCAAAATTGAAGGTTTTAGAAGTTAAACTTTATATTTTCACTTGATAATTAAAAATTCATTAAAATAATTCTTTCAAAATTATCATGAAAGTGAAACACAATATGCACAAAAATTATTGTTTAAATTCCAAAAGGTCACTATTGATTGCTCATAGCATGAAAAAGGTATGTAGAATTGTATCCACTAAGAAAGTTTATATGTCAATTCTAAATCTTAATGAATACATGATTCTTTTTTAGAACTAAATAGTCTCTTTCTAAGCATAGTTTCATATGATAATGAAATCATATATTATTGACATATTAGACATTATAGCAACATCCCTACTTTTAATGTGAAATTTGATGTATTTATTTTTTCACATGTATACATTGTACAATACTTGTAATTGATTTAAAATAAAATATTTAATTATAATAAAAAAATTTATTAAAAATTTATTGAAATTAACAATTCTTTGATCTTAAATGCTAGAATTGATATTAATTATGATTTTTCAAATTTGTGCATGTAATACATTTAAGAAATGTAATAGACTTCACTACATAATTATTTGTATCTATCTCCATAGAGAAATAATTAATCGTAGAAGAACAATTTTTGATCAATTCAATATTCATTTTGTGCATTAAATTGTATAATCAATTTACATTTATTACCTAGGTGTGATACAAAAGATATATTCATCCATCACCTTACATTTGTAATTACACATCCTAGATGATGCTTTTGACATGAAATAAATAATAAATACAATTAAAAATGAACACTAAAATGTAGTTTCTATTTTGTTGTATCATTTAGTCTTTCCAAACATGAAGAAGTTTGGAGGGAGGGGGGTAGTGATAAATGGTCAATATCAACTTGTCACCCTTCAACCAAAACTAATGGTCCTATAGTGACCAATGCTAATGTGTCTAAAAGTACCACTTCAATAGATTCTCATACTATATACATATTGTTAATCAATATGTATCTATCATTCAAGAAACAATTTTCAGAACATCTACCAAAAAAACTTTGACCCTACGAAACTTGTGCATACAAAATTCAAATGTTGCATTTTTGGTGCATTCAAACCTCATTTCATTTTTCAACAAGAAAATGTAAAAATTTGACCAATCTAGGATGGTAGCTATGTACAATAGAAAAAGGGTACTTTTGGGTGTCTTTATATTAGTTGAAAAAGGATTCAATGAACATTAACATGGCCATGCTTTAAAAGTATACTTTGAATCCTATTATATTTCTTCACATTGAAAATCAGAATTTTTTTCAAAAATCATGACAAACAATGAAGGAAAGATATAAAGGTATAGAGATAAATAAATCTAGTAGTGATTCCCTACTCTAGAAATTGTACTCTTTCTACCTTATTGACCTTGGTGGCTTCGACAACAATGGCATGCATAGTGATGAAAATATCCCATGTGTATTAGTTTTGTCCACTTTACCCCCTTAAGGCCTAAAAACTTTTTGACAATGGAGGTTTTCAATGAATTGTCCTACTTTGATATTTTTTTACACATGAATGTCCTTGAATTTTCTCAGTTTTCAGTGTACAAGAATAAAGACTATTTTTTCTAGTATGGATGGAATTAATTGTGGAAAATATTGATTGTTGGAATTTTAGATTATAACAATTTTAAATGATCAACTTAATAGGCAAAAAATACAATTTTAGGGGGAAAATTTTCTAAGAAGATGAATGAATCTTCTTTACCTCCCCCTTAGTTGTATTGGAATCTAAGTCAAATGTAGTATTTTTTCATTTTTTAAAATGATAAAAAAACTCTCTTTCAAATCTGTACACATTTTCAGATAAAAGGAGTAGAAAGTCCAAACTGACCAAATTGGATCTTGTTGAAGAAGGATAATGACCGAATTGGAAACTATCCTATTAGTACAATAAGTTCGTTCCAAGGGAGACGGTCAAGTAGGATATTTCTATGCTAATAGGTTCTATATCTAAAATCAAATATCTTGACTTATTCAATAACCCAACTTGGAATTCCATACCCCAAAACATAACTACAATGATATTGCAAATCCATTTTGGATACAGACTTAAATTAGTACAAGTCACATTCCATCAAATAGACTTCCTATTTGGAAACATTCACATAACATAAATCATCATCAAATCCAATTTGGACTGGACACAAATTATTCTCCATCACTTCAACATCTACTTTCACACTTAATTCACCACAAATCTCACCACATAATATTGCACACATACTCACAATATCAATTCGGTAGGTAATTTTTTTTTGATAAATTAGATGGTGATCAAATCACTGCTACATAAAATATATTTTTAATTTTTCCACTCACTGTCTCATCTCTTTTTCTCATATCTTTCTCTCTCTCTCTCTATTTTCATTATTATTATTATTATTTTCTTTCCTAATTGGAATACTTACTTTCTGTCACTCTAACATTTTCAATTAGGTTCTCACTTACTTACTTCACAGCTTCCATCTATCTCCACTTTGTCTTCTCACTTCATTTCACACAAACTTCTCCAAATAGAAAACATCTCCAACCAGGACCTTAACACAAAGTCCAAAAACATTCCGACATCACACATCTAATCAAATATAACACACACACACACACACACACACACACACATCCAATTTGGAAACACTTCCAAAACAAAGAAATACACAACTTCACCAAGCTGGGACACGATTGGACTTCATTCAACAGACGGTAAGAAAAATGACCAAAATCACAGACCAAATAGGAATTTCAAACTTGGTGGTTACCAATTTGGGAGAGACAACCCAACCTACATCTAACTACCAAATTGGAACTACAAGGCAACTGCCATACACAAACAAAATCCCAAATTGGAATTAACTCTCAAAACATCCAACTAGACTTGACATACACACCATTTAAGAATCTGACTTGGACTAAATCAGCACCCCATTTGGATTATAGATTAGAAAACTTGGAACTTGGCTGGAAAGCTAGACCATTCCAATTAGAAAACCACCCATCCAAATCAACACATACACATTCAACCTTCATTCATCATTCATTCTCCATCCAAAAACACACCAAATTGGAAGTCAATCAGCCCATTAAAACACACAATTAAGATACCATATTCAAAAACAACCAATCAAAATCAATAAAAAACACATAGAAATTAACAAAAAATTTATAACAAAAAATACTAATCAGTATTCTACAAATCCTATAAAAAAATTTTATATATGTGTCAATTTTTGAAATTTAACAATTAAAATTATTAGCATATTGTTTGGAACATCTTAAAAAAAATTGGAATTATCCTAATTATTTTGTGTTCTTAATCACACCAAATCGAACCTTGTATTTTTAAAATTATTAAAAATAAAAATTTGAATTTTTTTCTCCAAACCCACTTTGTGTGCAGAGTAAAGACTAGAAAACACTATGATTAGTTCTAATGTCCCAAAAACATTAGATGAGATTTGTAGAAATATGGGGTTATTCCAAGCCTAATCTCAATGTTGTTCCAGCAGTAGTGAGGGCACGGCTCACTGCTATCCATTGTCATAAATACTATAAAAATAAAATAAATAAATTGTCCTAAAATTCAAAAAAATTCAGAGATGGATGACACCTGACCACATCAACACTGTTGTAGTGGCGCAATTCAACGAATTCCCCATTGCCAAGAACTGGAGGGAATTTTTATTCTTCTATTTAGTCCAATTCTCATTTAATGAAGTATTTTTTCTGTATCTATAGCTAGGACTACGAAAACTTGATGTTGAAGTTTAAACATTGTGATCTTACAATTGGTTAGATTTTCACATTGAAATTTTGAAGAAACATGCTCCCATCATCTAGCTTAAAGATACATTGATGATTGAATTCATACAAAAAATTGAAAAATAATAGAATCTTTAGATGATAGAGTTTTTAGAATTGTTTTTTTAACCCCTAAGGACAAAGGGTGCAAAGAATAGTTTTATAGAAGCCACCCAGTGGCCTTATGGTCTTTTAGGGGTTAAAGGAGATTGGCCTTCAAATGTTAAGGAATGTGAAATGTAAATTAATACACTAGAAGAAAATGGTGTTGAGTTCAACATAACTTAGCTGATGCAAAACTCTAAAAACTGTCGGAAATCACAGTTTCTATGTTGGCTGCAATGCAATTCTTAGAAAATTGCATTGCAGCCAACGTAGAAACTGCATTTTCTAGCAGTTTTCAGATTTTCATGTCAGCTAAGTTATGTTGAATTCAACATTGTTTTCTTCTAGTGATAGTTAGGATTTTCAAAGTAAAAAATGTGCAAGCTCTAGTATGCAAGGGTTATTGTCACAATGCAATACAAGGCAATATTATAATAAATCTAAGAAAATCCCCGTAGTGAGTGCACATAGAACTTAGGATAGAAGAGAAATTTAGGGAGCCCAATCCTATTTGAGCTACGTGACAATCTATCGAAAAAAACAAATTTAAAAAATATGAAAGAATCTATAGGTTTACACTAGATATAATGCACATTGTAGTGCATTTTATGTTTTTAATTTAGAGATCTCATTGATGACAATTGAAGTAATCTTCAAAAAATTTAGTGCAAGTCTTTAGAACCTCACAAATTATATTTATTATAATCATATTATTTTAGGATTCTTTTAAATTTTTATATCCAAAACCTCAAATCAATTTTTAAGGGATTAAAAATTCCATTTTAAAACTTTTTGTATGTGTATTTTAAACAAATTGTGGGGTGAAAATTGCCTACAAATTTTTGCAAAGGTTATGAATTTGCTATGGCAAAAAAGGTTGAATATATAAGTACAAATATTGGTTCTAATATCAAAATTTTGTTGCTAAATAAGTTCAAATTAAGCATTTCTACATACCTTGAATGCATTATAAAAATTGGTGTATGGTAGAATGCAATTACATTGTATATATAATTTATTCATCAATTTTGGTTGCATAGTCTATAGTGTCAAATCAAATGTAACAATACTATTAGGTAGAACCAAGAACATTAATATTACATTTTTAAGGGCTTTCATGGCCTAAAATTCCACATTTAACTAGAACATAATATACAAGGCAAGGTGATCTAATAGCTTACAAGTATCATACTATGTATACATCAATTTACATTAGCAAAATATAAACAATGACTAGTACACCTTAAATTTTCTTCTTTACAAAAGGAAGAATATGCCCCTTTACAAAATACTTGAACCTTCAAACAATGAAGTCTGAACATTTAAAGACTGGTTCAAATTCTTCAACTACATCCAATTTTGTGTTTAGATGAATAAAAGAATGAAAACATGACCATAATCTATAGGGACAAAAACAAGACAAAATTTTGTGACACTATATTTAACCTTGTAACATCATTGAGGATATATTCTAAGTGTTAGATAGATGATAGAGAATCTATGTAAGACACAAGTGCACATGTTCATCCTTGGAATTTTGTATTAAGATGGAAAGATTGCATAATAGTTTGTTTTTCAATGAATGCTCCTGGATTTTTTAAACAAACGATTCACACCAAATCAAAAAAAGACAATTTTCAGGATGACTAGCCTAGCATTATAGGGATAATATACCACACATGAAGATCTATATTGACACTCAGGCTTCAAATTTGAATTTCCAAGTCAGATTCTCGAGGGTTATGTCACCTCACACCATTCCCAAGATGACATGTGGCACTTTAAAGAAAATAAAAATTGACTTAAATTTATGCCGAAAGTGACCTTCAAGTACGGTAATACATAATGTAATATATGCAACAAGTATGTATTAACTTATATGAGGCTTTTATGTGAGGTTTCTTGTAAGTCAATCCAACAGTACAATTACTACAGACACTGACACCCAGAGGTAAAGTAAAGCAAATGAACAAGACCCATAACACATACCATAGCATCCCATCACTACTTCACTAGTAAATTACCATTCACTAGTAAGTACTGTATCAACATACTGGTAATGCAAAAGCATGCACTACAGTACCGTAGTCGCATCTGCAATACGAAAACGGAGCCTCGTTCTTAGGTTTCACGATTCCACTCTCGAAGACTGCTAAGCTTAAGCTTAACTTCCTTCCAGACTTGGGGATTCTTTTCGTACTTTGTAGCAGATTTGTTTCTTTTCGATTCTCATTTTTTTCTTCCTTTCCTTCTTTCTTGCTTGCTTGTACAAACTCATCACAGTGCGACTATCGCTTTCTCCGACAGTTAAGGCAAACTCTCGCTTGTGGAGAGGGTTGTCGCGTTGGGTTTTATCAAAAGAAATTCACAGAGTTGATCGAATGAGGATTGGGTTTTGATTTCATTGCGACAAATGCTTTGTGATCAAGAGCGGGGAGGAGAAGAGTCGGATGGCGAGGTTTTTTGATTTCTTGTGTGGGGTGGGAAAAGGGGGGTTATGGTGGTGGTGCAATCTGGAGCGGCGTCTCCAAGAATTGTGACAGAGGGGAGGAGGAGGGGGGATGGGGTTTTGAAAGAGCAGCCACGGAAAGAGAGCGTCGTCATTTTCGAGGTGAGAGAGAGAGAGAGACAGAGAGAAAGAGAAAGAGAGTCAGTTCTGTTTTTGTAATTTGCAGGAGGTTTGCTTTGGAGTTGTCTGTAAGTGCAATTCGTGTCTGGGCAACCCTTTTTGTTTCGTTCTATTACAGTTTGGCTCTGTTTAAGGCAACCCATTCTCGGAATAAGAGTTTTTGTTGTGAGATGTTTGACGCGAGGAGCGGTCTTGCGCATTGTTGATTGTGATCGTGGAATGCGGAGATGAGTGATTTCTTACATTGTGATTTGACTTCGTAAGGGAGTGATAAGAGAGAGGGTAGGTTCTTCATCATGAACATTAAGAGTGGGTGTTAAAGATTGGATGTTGCAACAGTTTGATTTTTGAAGCTTGATCTGATTACAACTGGATTCGTTATAGCAAGCTTTACCTGATCCTGGATATGGTAACCAACTTTGATGGGGTTTCGAAGTGTGATGCCAATGGAATGGGGAGATATGGCTGTTTTTCCATTGGGATTGAGTATTAAGCGAGTGCTCAATGAGCTTAGGTTCTCGATCATGGCCTGCAACAACGTGGCGTTCAAATTTACGGGGGTGTACATTTGTTGTTCAAGAGTTGTGTATGCTGTGTTTGAAGCGTAAACTCACTTATTTACTGGGCCGAGGGTTTGTCCAGATAGGAGCTTCACCTTTGGATCAGTAGTGATCGCAAAAGAAGAAGAGCTGGCGTGGAACTCAGTTTGAAGTGGGATGGGGAAGGGTGTTGTTGAGGATGGAGCCCTTTACGAGGTGTGCTCAGAGTGCAGAGTTGTTTGTCAAACCACTCATGGAAAGGACTTGCCACACGCTGTGCCGAGGTTTTTCAAGACAATAGTCGAGCATTCTACGCCCTCAAGTACAAATTGTCATCTGGTTTGTTCCTATGCTTTGCTATTTCCCTCATTTGTGAACGTTTTCAGTTAGTGTATTTTCCCTTTTCCCTCCTCTAACCCTCGGATGGGCATATATGTTGCCATCTCAAAGAAGTCCCTGAAATTTGCAAGCTGACTGAGCTTGGACTTCTCATTTGCAACTTGAAACCTGATAAGAGTTTGGACTTGAAACCTTACAGAACTTGCCCCTTGATTAGACCTGCTACATTGGTAAGCTGAGCTTAAGTAACGGAAAATTGAGCTTGTCATTGTGAGTTCTAGTTAATCCTAGGCCGTAACCTTCTTCACTCATAGCATAGACCAATAGTAGTGCTAATTATCCTACCTTTTCCGAAGGATATCCGAGATGTGAGAACCTCTCTTCTAATCACGATGTGCATGGGCTTGTGCAGCAAATACCTGCTTCTTTTATCAGAAATCACATAGGCCTGAGCAAGAAAGAGACGTACGTCTTGGTAGGGGCTCAGGGGTGCGAATGGCTCATGACTTTCAATACCATCGGGTTCAAAGTTGGTTGGAAGGAATTTTCAATTGCTTACCAATTGGAGACGGGAGATGGGATCATGCTCAGCCTCGTTGCACCGAAGAGATTCTATGCGAACGTATTCGACAAATTTGGCATCGAGAAGTTCGACACGCAACAGCCGAGGAATAGAAGGGATTCACCGACCAGTAAGGAAAACCAGGTCTCAAATTCCATGAATGGAGGTGGTGGTGCAGAGAATCAGTATACCCCCTTAGACTCCAATGGAACCCATCTTCACCGAGAGGGGAAATCCAATGGCACACATCATCATACTGCTGGCACCTCGGGTCAAAACGGGAGCCATGATAACAGGATCTTGTTCAGAGACAAGCACCATCTGTTCCCTAACGAACCAGTGGTAAGCAACAGCAAATCCTTAACCCCTACGCCACCAAGAGTTCCAAAGCGGGCCTCATGTTGTTTTTAGCAGCTTCAAGTTCAAATGAAAATTCTTTTTTGGTCTAATTGTATTTACTTTTTGACGAACGCATGCAAAGCTCTTCATTGATTCCCATACTATATAATTTTGTCCCAATTGAATTCTATTATTTTCACAATATGATCATTTGAATGAGTCCTTTCTAACCATGAATCCTTGATCCTTTAGGGTTTTAACTGTCCGCTCACTTTGGTTGCCCAAATATTGAATGTACTTGAGCATTGATGTTGTAATGCATATTAGGGTCATGAGGCGGATCCTTCGAGCATGAGTCCATCATCCGACGACTCCGAGGACTCGATACAAGTACGCTTGGCGAAGGCTGTCCTAGCAAAGGCGAGGCAGAAGAAGTTGAAGAGGAAGATGAAGACGAGCTGCACCAGTGCTCTTCAGGCAGCAGAGGGTACTATTACTCAAAGGGAAGGTACAATTATGGGGGTTGAAGCATGCCAGAATGACGGCTGGGCGGATGGGAGAAGTAATGTGGATCCAACTGACAACCCACTAAGACATGACGGAACTCCAGCATCAGTCGATGATGCTATGTTTGAGAATCCGTGTGAGGAGCTTAGAGTTTTGACAGATATTCGTGCATCTTTGATGGTTGGAGGCGGCATAGTTGTGTCCAATGTGGAGGAAGTGAACAATCTCCAGGCTGAGTCCCAACCAGGAAAACTACTGCAGGAGGAGGAGGCTCCACCTCCTCCAACTGCAACTGCGGAGGGTGTTCCTTTAAGGGGAGCTGAAAGCAACAACCCAGCACAGGATCAGCCTAGTCCTCTATTCATACCAGGTTTGGTCAAGCTGGAACCTGATCTGAGTCCTCACCAAACTTCTGAAAACTGTAACCATTGTGGGAAAAGGAAAGAGGTACCAAAATTTGATCTATCGACACCCCCAAAGTCAGAACCTGTTACGACAGATAGCCCGGGTCGCGATATCAGAACTCTAGAGACCCAAAGCCCGAGGTCTAATGCTCCCCGAGTGACAGAGTCCCAGAAGCAGCGGGCTCTGTCAATTGCTACGGAGCTTTCGAAAACCATCAAGAATCCCCATGCCCTTGTGGTTGGGCGAGTCAGCATGTCCGAACCCCACGGTTGTGTGAGTTCGCCCTTCCTTCAACCGTAAAGGACCAAGAAGTCCAAATTGGGCCTCATGTTTTTCTAGCAATTGGGAGTAGATCAAATGGGAAAGTTTTTTTGTTGCATTCTATTTATTTCTCACCTACACATGCACTGTAAATTGCAATCTCATTTGATTTCTATTGTTATCACAATATGATCTATCGAACTCGTTATTTTTAAATCATGAATCCTTGGTCCTTTCGGAGCTAAATCTGTTTTGTCCTATGAGTTTGCCCAGCTTAAGCTAGCATAAATTGTCTTTTAAGGAACAGCATACATGCCGGTATTCATATGAGCCTGACGCTGGGGGTTTCCTCGATTGAACATCCATACGAATGCATAGTTGGCCTGCTGGACACTTACTGATTCGCTGAATCATCGTTCCTGCTTGTGTGCAGTTCTTGTCAAATATGTGTTCCGAAATGCTGCCATCTGTTCCCACGGAGTTAACGTTGATGGACACGGAGGGCAACGCGCAAAGAGTGCGTTGGAAACCGAACCAGCGCATCATGGATGGTCCGGGGTGGAAAGACTTCGTGGGCTCCCACAACCTCCACGCCGACGATTTCTGGGTGATGGAGGTCGTTGACTCATCCGAGAACAACGTCGTTATCAAAGCCCACATCTTCCGCTCTCACGAAATGGAGAGATCGCCAGAGCGGCAACCTTCTGCAGTCCGGGCAGCCCCAGTCCCAATAGGCCCAGCCAAGACCCCTGCAGTCCCAGTTGCTCCGGCCCTACTTCCTGTCCTAGGAACGCCGGCCCCTGTCTTAGGGGCTGGAGCCAAGACCCGTTCAAGCAATCAGTTGCATAATTCTGTTGCTTCCCCTTCCAAAACGAACAAGAGAAGCAGAGCACCCAATATGGACGAATCTGCAGTACTAGCAGGGAGTCCAAGACCTTCTGAGATTCCAAGACCTTGTGCAACCAGCACCACGGAGGATGATCGAGCGTTGCTAGAGCTGACAAGGCCGTCTCCCATGAAAAGACCCAGAAGGGGGTCGTCCTCCTCTCCTTCAACACCACGAAGACGAACAGAGTCTACACCGACCTCAGGCACTGGGGAGGAACCAAGCCAAGCTGCCAAGCCTGCCAGGAAAGTGAAGCAACAAGCAGCTCGGCGACACAGCCTGTACACGCCCCATGGACAAAGGAAAGCCACGGCCGAAGCAGTAGCCACCAAAAGAGGAGGGTCTTCCCAAAGTGCCAGCAAGGCGCAGCTGCGGAGCAGCAGGACGACGGCGGACGAGCTGGCGGAGAATCCGAAGCAGGTACGAACTCGAAACTCCCAGAAGACTCATTACAAAGTGTCCAAGGTGATCGACCGCAGGAAGAGCTTGCAGGGGGTGGTGTTTTTGGTGGAGCTCACGGACAGGGTGAGGCCCGAGAGTCTTCAGAAGAAGATGAAGGCCCAGCAGGATGAGAAAGGGAGGTGGTGGGTGCCGCACCACCACTTCAACCATAATCTCTCCTCCTGTTATCTGGAATGACAACAACCAACTGTTCCTTAATGACCCTTCCTCACCAACCCCCACCTTTTTCTTTAGAAAGAAAGGGAAGGAGGTTTCATTTGCAACGAAGAAAATCAACCCTTCCTTTTCATAGCATGCCTTACTGCTACTGTTGACTTCTGGAACCTTTGCCCTCCTGGGATGATCATACTTTTTTTTACACTCTTGTTGGGCCTGAGCTGAGGGACATTATGACAGTTTTTGTACTGTGAATACAGAACTGTTTTTGTATAGTTAAAATACTGCTATTGGTTGTGAGTGCATGTTGGTGCGTTGCTGTCAACTTGAACGCTGAGTGCTGGCATTCGCAGATTGCTACTACTACCACTACTTCCACTTCACTACTGTATCGAGTTCGCTGAGGAAAATCTGAGAACAAGCACAGCCTTCAATGCTTTCTGAAGACGCAGATCGATTCAGCAGAGCCAATGACGATACGGAAGAGAATTGTCAAGTTCTTTACATTCGAAGTAGCATAGTAAGAAATCTGGTTCAGTGTCCAGGATAACTGAAGTCTATTTGCTTGATGTTCATGGAGCTTGCAGATGGCCCAGGAATTTGGTTTCTGGACTCTCGCTAGATGTACGCACGAATTTTGGAAAACAAACGGATTTTGAAGCTGGCGAGATGATTCCGTGAAGAACCTCGAGTAAGGTGGTAACGTTAAAATTCTATAAACGTATGAACACATCAAAATACTATAAATTTATGAAATGCATGTAGTACATGAGAGCGCATCAAATACCATAAACATATTAGTGCGTAAGGCTATTGAGAACACATCAAACTCTATGAGCATATGAAGTGTATGTAGTGAGAACATATTATATTGGGATGGCATCACTCTGAAGACAACTTATCATTGAATTGTGAATTTTTAAATAAAAGGTTCTCGACCTCTGAACATCATCGATACGGAATTTCGAAGGACCAATGAATTGATGTCAAAACTGTGATGGGTGAACACTACTGGTCTTAAGCTCACCGGTTCTAGTTGGTCCCTTCCTAGGTTGAAGGATGATCAGAGAAAGAGGCAGACGTGAATCTACAATTTAGCGTCTTCAACACGAGCATCGTGGACACCAAATGTTTTTTTTTCCTACCCCTGATTTAGGTTACGATGGCCTTACACTAGCTGATAACTATGGAGGGCTTCCGGTATAAACATACAGTTGAAAGTTCACTGATTAGACTGTCGAACTACTAGTCGAGCCTTTGTAGATGTCTCATTCCGGCGTCACATATGCCGAAGTTATCCCACCATCAACAAGCAGGCTAGCGCCAGTCATGTACGAGCTGTCACTCGATGCGAGGAAGAGGGCTGCCTTTGCCATCTCTACTGCCTCCCCAAAGCGACCCATGGGGATATGAACGAGTCTCCTCTGTTTTTTCTCTTCGGTATCCAAAAATTTCATCAGAAGCTCCGTTCTCAAGGGTCCTGGACAAAGAGAGTTTACTCGTACTCCTTCTCTGGCATGAATTACAGCTAGTTCCCGTGTAAGTGCGAGTACTGCTCCTTTGCTAGCTGTGTACGCAATTTGAGGGGTTGCTGCCCCCATGAATGCTACAAAGGACGCTGTATTAATCACCGAACCGCCTCCGGATCTGATAATGGCCGGAATTCCATACCTACACGCCAAAAAATTTAGGGATCTTGAAAGAATTCTCAATAATGTTACCCTGAACCTTGGAATTCTTGTTTTCCCATGACATTTGAGACTTGAACTAAGAATTCATTAACGGATCAGTAACGTAGTGCATGTAAAATCGAGAAAATTTGTCTGGATGTTTTAGGGCACAATTTTGGGAACCTGCTGGATTTGGAGTGACCCTACCTTAAAAAGTATTTAATGTCTAAAGGGAAAAACACATTACCTGCATCCATATATCACCCCTTTAACATTGATAGCCAAAGTTCGGTCAATCACATCGTCAGGAGTGTTGATAACATTGTCATCTCCAGAGTCCATAATACCAGCATTGTTGAAAATGACATGAAGCCCACCATAGACCTGCAGGAAGTTTGACATCCTTAGCCAGTGCAAGGTGTGATACTTTCTCTACAACTAATTCACAATCGATTTATTTAGTGAACATCCTTCTCATGACATAATCAATTAAAGCAATCTCTGTTCGAATCGAATTATTTTAAGGTAGCTTATTTAACCTAAAGTCTATGGATTTAGAGGTGGCTTAGAGAAGTTTAGGACATAGGTAGTTGTAAGATAAGAAGCTTGCACAATTAGTAACTAAGTGCACAATGCACCTAATAAGTCAAGACATACTCTATGATATATAGAAAGCCATTTGGACATTCTATGAAGTAACTTTTTGGGTGAAGGAGATATAGTTGAGTCGAGCATATCTCTCAATATCTTTTTCTTTTTTCTGTGGTTGGATGGTGAGCTACACTCTCACATCAATATATTTTGTAACTAAACGATCTCACCAATAAGAATCAAATGGAATCTTGGTCTTCCAACAACACATTAGAAATGAAAATTATTTACCTTCTCTGCTTTGGCAACCATGGCTGCGACGTCATCAGCAATAGAAACATCACCACCTACTGCAACTCCTTGGCCATTTAGCTCATGCATTGCATCAACTGTTCGACAAGCAGCTGCTAAATTCCGGTCAGACACAACCACAGAAGCTCCCTCCTGCGCAAACAACAATGCCGCATGCCGTCCAATTCCACTTCCAGCTCCTATATCCAAATGGTTTGTGATTAGTGATTAATGTAAAAGCGTACACTCATGCAGATTCCTTTAAAAGAAGAAAAACAAAGAACACAGATGCTTTTAAGAGGGATCCGCATAAGTGAATTGCTGCACGTCAAATCAAAAAAGCCAACTACAAACTTGAATAACTCCCCCAAAACTTCATCAGGACAAATTGTACCTAAGATTAGCAAGAGGCAATACATTATGCCATCTTGAAAGTGAAGACTACCTTGGAGGAAGAATAAAAAACTAGCTAGGTAGGAAAAGAAGCTCACTCTTGAAAGTAAGAACCAGTTTGAATGGAGACTAAAACTAACAATTAACTACAGGATGATTCGATACATCATGTCAACAAAATGAACTGCTAACAAGCCTCCACGACTTCCAAACACACCCCTGGATCATTGCTAAATGACGTTAAGACACCCCTACCTCATCCCTAAACAGTGGTTTGCGCTCGTCTCCTCCGCATTGACCAAATTTTGCTTCACCAATTGAAGTAAACGGTGAAAGATAGGGCTACCAAGCCGCCTTCCACCACTGCACCTCCTAGAACCCTCACAGACCTTCCTCTCCACGAATGCAATCACCTCCACTTCCAAATTCACCAATCAATCACTCTCCAAGAAATACAAAAGCTCAGAAGAGCTAACAAAATAAGCTAGCACAATCGGCGCACTAACCTGTAATAAGTGCCGTCTTTCCAATAAGCTTCCCGGGACCAAAGTGCTGTGGAACACGAGAGGGCGCTGCTTCGTCATCACCGGTACTAACACCATCAGAAGTAGCGGAAGAAGCAAAACTGCGTCGACTCCAATCCAGAGCACGGGCGCCGCGGCTAATGAAGCGCCCGATCATCGCCATAGCTGGGGAAAACAGAGAGCTGGACCTTTTACTTAATATAACTGGGAAGTTTTGTGAGCGAAATCGGAATGTTAGAAGAAATTGGACGCAGCTTCGTTGTCGGAGGATTGAGGTGCGATCCGATGGAGCGCGTTCTAGATGCGAATGCGGAGGGTGGGAAACGAGAAGGTTGTGCGCTGTTCGTCTCGGAGGGCCGGTTGCTGAAGAATTAGGACAGGATCTCTTCGGTGAACACTATTGCGGAGCGCCTGGATGAAGTCCGTTTGTGGATGATTTCAGTTGTTTTCAGTTGGTCTTGGATGATTTCTGTTCTTAAGATTCATCTACAGTAGTGACCTCTGGAGATTACATACCAGCAAGCTGTGCATGTGTATGTCAGAGGGACAATTTCGACATGGGATATTATAAAGAGAAAAGGTGCAAAAAAAAGACAGTTAAATTATATAAAAGATTTCAAATAGTAACATTTGAAGTAAATTGGTTTAGAATATCTAACATCTCTAGCGAAAGATAAGGGAGGCAACCCATTTCTAACCACTTAAGTAGTTACACGTATTTGCAAGGTGGGTTTGTTCAATGGGGAAATTTTCCAGTGTACAGAAATAGAGTTCAAAAGGTTTCCATAATTTTTTAGATTTTTATTTCTGAATATATAATTACTATGAATTTTTGAGTAGAAAATTCTATTCCTCCTACTTTGGTCATATAGACCTTCCTATTTCCAACCAAAGGGTGGTTGCAAAATCCTCTAAGGGTTGATTGCAATATTGAAAGTCTTGTAGAATAATTACAATGTGCCACAATTGCAATGGGAATTGCATTGTAATTAACCATTGTTCATCTCCTCTTGTGTAGAAAGAGAGTGGCCTACATTGCTAGAAGGGGGGGGGTGATCATGAATGGATTGCCTCCCATACAGTAGTTTGCCTTGTGGTATGTGTTGCCACAATTACACCATTTACTTTTTTCTCATTTTGATTTGCTTTTTATTTTGCCTAAGAGTAGACAAAATAATCTTTGACAAATGATATCTTCAGCCCCACACTTCAAAACAACAAGGATCTTGCTCCATATATCCCCTAACATTGAGGACTCATTGATGATGCCAATCACTCCTTTCGAGTCTTGGTGGTTGCGGTGTCTTTTGCAAGTGGATTTGGGATGGCACAAACTCACAAAGCCCTTTGTTGTAATAGTGAATTTCTTTGAAGTGCCTTGAAGAGCCTTGAAGTACTTCCTTTTCTTTTTTACAACTAATTATCCCTAAATGTATCCTGAATCTTTTTTTCCTACCTAAATTTCCCTAGCTTCTACTACATACAATTTACAATGTCAATTTTGAGCTTCTATAACTTCAAAACCCTATTTTCAAACAATATGAATTTTTGGAACCACTTTAGATATCTTGTAGAAAACTTCCATGAAAAATTTCAAATGATTGTGAACTATTGTTCATATGTAGTAACTAAATTATTGCAATTGACTTATAAATTACTGCTCCTACATACTTCAAAACTTCTCTCCCGGTTGCTATTTTCCCCATAACCAATTGAGATTAAGTCCAAAGCTCATGAAAATTTTCAGGAATACTAACGAAAAATTAAGGCACAAGCTCACCAAATTTTGTAATCATATAATGAAAAAACTCTAAGAAATGCTCCTTCAAACATCGTAGCCTTAGATTCAGTAGATACTATTGTAGACATCCTTCACTTCATTGCTTTATAATCACTGATCCATAAATGATGATGCTCCCAAATTTCTTGTCCTAATAGTGTATCTTAGACAAAAAAAATCCTCAAATTTTCAACTCAAATGGAAATACCAATAGTACACAATAGTTAGAAGCTTTGACCTGTTTGGGTACACAAATGTTTTGGGGTATTTTCACCTCAAGGATTAACCTTGGAAAACAGTTGAGGCCCAAAAGTATCTTATGGATAACTTTCAAGATTATTGTAGAAATGAAGAATGCACCTACTATTCCATATTAAATTGGATCATTTGGTTGGCAAAATACAATACTTTGGCAATAGGTCTCATCCTTTCAAGGTTAAGTTTGTTGCATATTAATTAGAACTAGACCAGGTTTGTGTATGAGGTTCCATTAATAGATTGTATGATTTTTTTTGGCCATCTTTGCTTCATGTGTCATTTTCAAAAGTATGTGTGGATTTGTAACTTGCAAAGAAATTAAAGTAGGAGTGATTGGTTATTGTGTGATTGATTAGAGATGTGACTAATTTAACCCTTGAAGGCCGGCCACCGTGACCAAGGTAGTCACCAAAAATGGTCCGATTATTGGACCAATACTAGGTGCATTCTTTGTTTCTACAATGAATAGTGATGTCATCCATCAACCACTTTTGGACCTCATTGTCCTTTAAGGGTTAATAAGACTTGAGTGTAATGGTTCTTCACAAAAATCAACATTTCCAAACCTTCTCACTTTCTAGCTTAATGTCAATTTGAAAGTGTAGTAAAAAATTTGAGAGATTACAACTCAACAACATAGGATTGTGAAAAAGAATAGAGATAAGCTTAGCCCTAGAAGGATGCCGTCCCCCATGATGAAGGTAGTCACAAAAATACTTCTAATTATTGGACCCATAGGTGTTTTCTTTGTTTCTTTAGTTAACAATGAAAGTCATCCATTGGACCTTTTAGGTTCATAGCATCCTTGTAAGGTTAACCTTGCAAGGACGTGCTTGTCATCATAAAAATCATCATTTTTGATACCATGTGAATAAGTTGTTAAAAAAACACAAAGGGCACTCATTGGAGGTCAAATTATTGTACAAGACCTCCCCTTTTCACACAAAATTCCAAGGATCAGAACATTTGCACTTCTAAGATATCTTACAAAGAAGATTCAATGTCATCCATCAGACATTTAGTGTCCACAGTGACGTTACAGGGTTCAATGCAAAACTAGTAGCAAAAACAGTTCAAAGAACTTGAAAATCAGAATGTTGAATTGTTTTTGGTAACAACAAATTGAAATCTTGAATAAATCTTAGCGGATGGCCGCATATTTTGCTTTGACCTCCATTCTGAACACATTCTGCAAGTGCTAATTTTTTGTTCTTTTTTTTATTTGAAGAAACAAGTAAAAACCCTGTTTCTGCACATTTGGCAAAATTGACAAGTGTTTCTTACAATAATGAGCTTTAGTAGAGCTATTGTGAGTTTTTGGCTTTTGGCATAGGCTGCGGTGTGCCTGCATCACCCCCACTTACAGAGCATACCGGCAATTCCTGTTTATGGCCTTGTCAATCTGGTTTTTTGGGTTCACTGCCAAACGGTTGCTCAATGAAGAAATTGAAATCTTATTGTAAACCTGTGTAGGATTGTGCCTTTCTGTTTGAAACGGTGATGGCGACTTGGCTATTGTCAGATAAACATGCCAAATCAATTTGCTAAGGAGATTTTGCACCTTTGTCATTTTCCATTAGGTGGTTTCATTTGGTTTCGTTTCATTGAGTGGTACATTGGATTGCAATCTACTTCTTTTGGTGCATTGTGTATTTTGCATTTTTGGGTTTTTGTCGTGGGTCTTTGGACATATGGTGCCCCATTATGCTTCGTTCACACACATTCTGTACAAGTCCCAGGTACCTGAAGTTTGCTCAATGAGGGACTTGAATTGTACAATGTAGGAAAGAAATGAGAGGGAGACTTTTCTAAACAAACTCCATTTTTCATGGAATTAAAGTACATTTATTTCATAATTCATGTATCCACCATAGTAGAAGACATGAAAGAATTTGACAAAATTCAAGTATGAGGTTAAGACTTGCCAGAATATGAGCTTTATTCTGAACATTGTCATGCCCCACGTCTACGTCAATGAAGGTCTTTCTTGGTGTGGTGAAAGATCACTACTGAGCCATCGATATATTGATTTGCACAAACTAACTCAGCACACAACCGAGTATTTGAAGCAGACCAATTGGGCAAGTAACGAACTTTACTGACTCCTTGGGAAGGATCATACACTAACTATGAAATTCTTCCAAAAATGCCATAGATGCACATTGTGGACTTCAATTCTTTTGTGAGGATCAATCAATGGCAAAATCAAGGTCATTTCTGGTTAACCCTTGATTCTGACCTAGCAAGGTAACCATGTCTATAGTAGAACCACCTATACCCAACCACTTAAGCATTTTGTGCATGATCTGGAGTAGTAGAAGGCAATGTTCATTTTTTGCCATGTAGAGAGATAGAAATGATGGGCGTTGTCAAATTTTCATAATTTTTTTCTTGAAATTCAAATTGTTATAAATTTTAGAAGCCAAAAGTTGGCCTGCATCCATCCCCAACACATAGAGTCTTCCATCATTGCTCATCTAAAGATTAATTTGGCTCTCAAAACGAAGCACATGTGTTGTAATAATGATGGCTAGAAGATGGTGGGAAACCAAGAAACTAATGGTTAGATATCCGTCATCTCTCTGTTGAATTTCCCATTACCTATAAGTTGTCCATGGCTCTTGGTTGGTAATGGGTGGTTCTATCGTAGGTCAAGTCCACTTCACATCTTCACATAATCAAGCTACTATGCCTTCCTACCTTTATTCCAGAGTCAACAAACATGAAATACAGAGAAGACTTTGGTCAATGACTGAACTCTTGCCCAAGTATGTTCCATTCCAACTTATGATCACGTAGAACATATACAAAATTTCTGTAGCATACCAAAAGAAACATACCTACTATAACATAGAATACTAGAGATTCATGAGTTTGATAACAATATGAATGGATTGCATTTGAATTTGGAAAGGGATGCAAGACGAGGAGTCTCCCAAGTAATTCTATTTAATGACGTCACGACCTTGTTCCATGTCACCCTAGCTCAAGACTTCTGAAGCTCTCTCAAAGTAAACATTACTCAATCTGGCAAAATTAATGAGCTAGGAGTCTATGTACATTGCCTGAAAGTAGCAATGGATAAAGTATTGGATGTGACTCCAACTCTTCGACAATAGCAAATAAGGAAGGTCTCTTTGATGGGTTTTGGTGCTAGCACCTCTTTATCAAACTCTTCACCCAAGAAGGAACATGAGTTGGCAATGCAAGTCTTGCTACATTTAGGAAATGGCTATAATCATGGAACTATGTTCTTCAAATGGAATATGTCCAATCCAAATTTTGTAGCATGTTATCACAAAGCCGTATACATCAGTCTAGTGCGTGAAGTGAATCCCTGACTTGCACTCCTTCAATTGTTTCAAGATTTCAAGTGCTCTCCAAAAGGTAGTTCTGACAACCCCGATGGAGCTTTCATAATCCACCACACAAATGCTAATGCCTCTTGACACCACTGAGTGCAAAATGTTGGATGCTTTGAGGTCTTGACGAAGAATATGTACAGAGTGTAAATGCTTCATCTCCAAAGCAATGTGATACATTATTCGTTCTGCACACTGCTCATTGAAGATTGGTGTAGAGTATTCAAAGTGCGCACATTTAGATTTATAGGCTCTAAGTTCTTCAAGTGGAGGCCTTCCGTAATGGACAAAGAAGGGGGAAAATTTATCCAGGGTAACATTAGTGAGCCTCTACAAATCCATGTCACTCACCTAGGCAACAAAAGGGCGAACCTGTCATCCTCCAATACCATGCCACCTTGGAACAACGTTGAGAATTGGCCCACGAAAAGGAGACCGTCAAGCCATTGGAACTTTAGATTTTGTAGAGAATAACCTTTCTTGAATACCTTCAAAACACTACCAAGGTCCCTTCTTTTGGAGCAAACTTTGACTTCAAAAATTTCCGCCTAACCTCCCTCTGCGATTTTGGGCCCCAATGAAATATCACCAGGTGCAACAACACATTTTAACCATCTCTGACACTTCGGTTGTACTTGAAGACTCTCAAAGATCTCGTGGTTGCTTTCCCTAATAGCTATTTGAGTCATTGCTTGAGCTCAGCTCACTCCAATCAACTCTGGAATCCTCAATCACACTCTCCACCTCATTGCTTGAATCCCATCTGTTGCAGCCACCTCTTCGAACAGTAGCAACTCCAGAAAAGGATTTTGTAGAGCAAGAAGAGCTTGGATCCAAACTGCAAGAAGGTCCAGCGTTATGGTTGTCAATGTCCCCTACACTCAAGGCAGAAAGATCCCTTAGAGTCGCTAGCCCTTTCATCATCTTGTTAGCAAGTAACCAGGTTTCAACTATCTACACAACAGAAAACCACAACCATAATGCTTAGTTCACCACTATTATTTTTCCAGATGTTCAATTTCAATTTCACCTCCCTTGCGCCAGAGTGTATGAAATTGATGAAGTAGTCCTTATAAATTTGGCATTTGACCATTACAAGCAAAGTAGAAATTGAAGGTTAAAGGCACCTACACTAATTTGTCTTCGCCCTCACTTTAGAATCTTATCTATGTTGCCATGCAAAGATATAAAAACCCAACAACTGCCTCGTGTTTTAAGAGAATTCGAGCAAGTTCTCAATTTTGTAAAAATTTCTTAAGTCACTACAGCAAACTACCCATGATCCAGTCCTAGACTATTTACAAAACTGTTCAATGGAACTCACTAATCAAATGCATTGAGAATGCTTATCAAATGAAGCAAGGGAGGGTGGTTTAAGGCCTTCCATGTGCCATTTACCCAAGCCCCTCCACCATAACTATAGGTCACGGTTCTACCATCCGCAAGATTTACAACCCTGATACCTTATTGAAACATCATGACAACGAATCTACAACGAAATTGGTGTAGATGTGTGCAACCTCACGTTGATTGCTTTGTAACATTTTGGAGCCTATGAAGTTGCACAAGGATTTGATATCTGCTATAACTCTACTAGATGTTAGTCCTTTTCCTTACATGCTTCCGAAACTGACCAAAATATATTCATAATTCTTTGTGCTAATAACTGCTTGCACATCTTGCAATAATTGTGACTATTTGAAAATGGCTCTACTATAATCAAGTAGTGGCTTACCCTAAGCATAACTTAAACCTCGTCAAGTAGCACCTCTACCTACCCATCAATCTCTACAATCGGCCACCAGTTAAGATCTTCCAGCAAGATCATCGTCATTTGCAATGTCATCGGCATCATCGCCCTCATTTTCGCCTCCTTCGTTTTCCTCGTCATCCTCATCTTCCTCGTCCTCATCACTATCGTATTCAAGAGCAGGTTTCACATGGAAGCTACGGATTTGTGTGCGCTGGTTGCTGTGAGATAGTTTAGTTCCTAGCCCTGCGCGATGAATAGGCATCACAGGGCTTGGGTCCTTATAGTAGTCAACATAGTCGCCTGAAGAATTGAACATGAAGCCCCAAAGCCAGAAACCAACCATGACTTTGTTTGGAACCCTAGATGCTGGCAACGACTGCATAGTGGCCTCGTTTGTGGCTCCAAATTCCAAGCTCTTCGTACTCTCATGAGTGTGGGTCACGCCAACACTAGAAGCACTCAACCCTGCAGTTTTCAAAGCATCACTCAACTCGGGCACAATATTTATGCCTACTTTTCCACCGATTTCGAGGGAGGAATCAGCGGCATTGACAACTAGCGTCTTGGCGTATAATATATCATGAACTACCCACAATACAATATTCTTGCCAATTTCAAATCAAAATCAAACATAGAACTTTCAATCATGTGGAGTATTATCTTGACTTTTTGATTCTCAAAAGCATCTAAATGCAGATGGCACAACACAGAACAAGAGAATGCATGGCCATATTCATTAAAATGGTACATTTCAAAGCACCAAAATGTGAAGCTGAAATTAAAGCTCCGAAAACTAGGACTTTCTATTGTTTGATTAGATGTTTTTTGAGTTACCCAACGGAGACCTCAGAGTTGACCAAAGTTTGGGATTAGTATATTAGATCTGAGGTTCAGGTAGACTCTATGAGGTTTCTATAGGGCAACTCAAAAACCACTCTTTACGAGTTTCAGTTAGACAACTCAAAACAGCACCAGTTCCTTGTTGTAAGCAAATTGAAAATTATATGACAAATGATAAAATAACAAAGAATGACACTTGGAGTTAGATGTGGAAACATCCTTGATGCACAGAGGCGCGCAAGGATTGGAGCTTGCCTTTCACCAAATATGGATTGGCTCCTTTTTATGCGCCAATCGTAGAGGTTCAGTTGCCATTTAGGGGGCTTGTTTGCTATCATATTCCCCAGCACTTCCCATTTCACACAAGCGGTGTCCAACGCCCCTATCTCGCACTTCAATTCACTGCTCCTAGAAAAATGAAGCTCAGCTTTCCCTAAGCCGGCCACGAGTGAGCTCATCATGGACGACTTAGAAGCCAGTATTTCTCCAAAAGCTTGGACTTCTTGTGGTGACCAAAAGAACGTCTCATTTGTAGATCCTACATATCATTCAAACCAAACATACAGTTAAAGAAAAAGAATAAGCATCACCTCGAACAGGTTGAATTTGTAACTGGCATTGGTCTTGCAATTGCACCACAGTTTCATTGCATCAAGGTTTTCATTTCATTTAAGAATTAAAGCATAATTTGGATTAAAGATGTATTTAAGCAAAAGTACATGTGCTAATTGACGATCTGCTAGAAACAATAAGGAAGTTGGATGCAAAAAGACCCAATGCAACAAATACCCTAATTGAATGAGACACGTTTCTTTGCAACAATGAATGGCTATGTGTGGACCATGCGTTAGGGTATTCACAAATAATTCAAATAAATCCTAGTGCAAGATGTTGAAGGGCACTGGTGATTGTACCTAGGCCTTTCCAAAAGCGGTCACGTCCCTCGTGCAAGTTGTCTTGAGCAGCCTTGCTAGAATTGGCCCCCTGATCAAGCATGGAGCTAACCCAAAACAGAACTAGATGGCGAGGGAAAAAGCCTTCGGATTCCACCTGGATCAAGACATCAAGTAGGTCAAGCCGGGATGCCAATTTTGACACAAGACTCATGTACAATGTCCTACTTGTTTGGTACAAGTATGTCTGAAAAGGATCGGCCATCTTTACTACGCCGACTCGATCAGTTCCCTCGACCAATTCTAGGGCTCTAGACGTGAAGTTAGGGATGCAGCCCACTTTAGGGTTGATGTGATTAGATAAACAAGTAGAGGTGTTTCGCCTACTTGAACTACACGCAAGGTAGGTGGTGCAGGCGGATGTTGAGGCATGCTATGTAGTGTGGCGGCCCCATTGCTCGCATATGAGTGCCTTACTTGCACGAAATTCAAACTCCAATTATTTAATATAATATGGTTTTAGATTCGTCGGTAAGGAATGAGCACTACTGTACTAATTCACTCATTTTTTATACTAGATGCGATTCATGATGCATAATATATGATATATGACAGTCTATATTATGAGTGCCACCTGTCCTCGACAGCTCGCAGGTTACCGCTCAGATCTCATTTGCCGTTGAGGTGTTTGGAGTGCGTAGGTTTTTGATCTTCATCTCTTTCACTTGGATTTGCTACCATGTGCTACTTCTGTATCAAGCGTGAGTGTGGGCTAGGTCGCCAAACAGTCTCTCTGGCAGTCTGGCTTGCTTGGATTGTGTTGCAGAGATTTCCAACAAGTGGCCATGACCTTCCTAGTTTGTAATTCTTTCTTCCTACCTCTAATGTTTGGTGCGGGATGAACTCGGTTCATGGCAATGGCTGTATATAGCCGAGTCACATGGGGTGAATGCTCTCGTGTTGAGTGGCAAAGTGCTGCTCACTTGTAAAACAGAGATAGACCGTGCCATATGAGCGAGGGTGTGATCCTTGAGAGGAGAAGCTCTTAAGAGAGATGCATCACTCACTGGCAAAATGCTCTGGCATTGTTCTAATGCTTAGTAGAGGTTGTGACCGACAGAGAATACTGTTAAAGAAACTGTTTTCTCCAAGTTGATCATTGAAAACCTAGATATTTTTCTTTGGGATTCTTTAGGTGGAACCAACGACCCGAAGTAGTGGTTCTAATCGTGCAATTAGCATGGAACGCCTTGTTGTTTTTGAGGTGTTCTCTGATGTACCACACGATTGCGTTGTCGTCTTTATCGCACATGCAATGCTCTCTTAGGGTTTTCAAATGGGTGATATTGGAATAGGCTAATTGCTAGTACAAGCAAGAGGTTTTGGGCAGTTGACATCACGAAGGAACTTTGTGATGTTTGCCATTGTCATAGTAGGTTTAAATCCTAATAGCCAATACAAAGCTATTGGTAGGAGTGTAGGCTGATATAACAGCTCAGTGTTATGTCGAACTATAAGTTCCCCTTTGGGAAAGAAATTACTCTAACTGGTCTAATTTTGCAAATATTATGCTGATTGGTCTAAGTTCCATGTATCTCAAATATGCATATGATCATATCACTTTCACCAGAGAATTTGAACTAGTGTTGAGGAACCTCTGAATTAGTTGCAACATGTCGACTCTATCATTGCGTTTGAAAATGGGAATAGTCTACCTTTAAATTGTCGCAACCTGGAATCTACTTTGACGTGCTTCTCTTGCTTGTCGAATTGCTGCTGTATTATTCAATTCATCAAGCGAGACCTTGTATAAATACTTTTGATTCTAAAACTCTAATTAGGATTGTTGCCATTTGGACTTGTGTGTAGTGTGTGTTTGTACACAAGTTTTCAGGTTTCACGAAGCTCGGTTCTTTGTGACTCGTCTCCAACACTTATGCTCCAATAGTGGTGTCCTTGTCACGCAAATGTATCCATTAGGCATGAAGTGGCCAGGATATGGAATGGATATCATTGGGCAGTCATAAAAAATTTGGGAACTGTTGGTGACAACAAGGAGAATAGATAGTGATTGCTGCAAATGATGATTTAGTGGTAGGGCCAGTTAGTTGTGCATGACTACATCAAAGGATTACAGTTGGTGCGATTTGTGAGACATCAATCTCATGAAGCGACTCCATTATGTGTGGCATGTACCTTGTGATTGCTTTCGACACGTGAAGTACTCTACATTCTTCTGCTGCTCATTATTGATTGTTGACCTAATTTTTGTGGTTATGTGAGTGTTGCAGTTTGTTTAAACAGCCCATTCTGAAACGGTTTCAATGCAAACCTTAGCATTTGATTACAGGTATTTGCATAATTCTCAAGGCCATGATCTTAGCTTTACTTCCGTTTTTTCATTCAATTTAGGCAATCAGGAGAGTAGTGTAAGGATCACAACAATGGAGCCTGATCCACTCATCCCTTACTTTATGATGCTTTACGATCCCAGGGATTTCTTTGTACCGACATATAGAGCATTGGTCGAGTCAAAGATCGGCTTGGAACGCCTTCTACAAAAATTGCCACCCTCTTTTGATGCTAGAGAATTTAGGTCGCTAAACAGCCTAGGAAGAGCTTCTCTAGAAGACGGTGCCTGGGATAGAGCGGAATTTAATTTGTTGCAGTGTAAGGCTTTGTTGAGAGGTGTAATCGAACATGTCAAGGATCGGGTATATGCATTTTTGTTGTTGTGGGCAAATCTTCCTCTAGCACAGTTGTATCAGGTGCGAGCTAGTAAATCATTACCCACCGTTGCAGACTCGGGCGTTACATGTACAGACATGCTCCAAAAAGCAATGGACGTACACAAGGAGATGCTTGAATGCGCCATGGTGTTCCAAGAAATGCATAAATTACTCAAGAAGGTTTGTACATCTTGGTATGCTACAGCCTAGTATGAATATGGCGACTTCGTAATGGCGTCCGAGTTGAAAGACAATGCAATGCAAAGGTACGTTGAATTTGTGTCGTGCAATAGTACAGACGAAGGGAAGGCCCATTTGTGTGCCCTGTTGTGGTGCAACCACTATTATTCAGGGAACTTTGATGCGAGTCTGCGGTGGATTCAAGAAGCCAATCAACTGTGGAAGAAAACTGGTTGTTCAGATTGGGTGTACATTCAAAACGAATATCAGCTATTGATGAAGCTTGGAAAGTCCCCAGAAGCACTGATAGAACTTGAGGATTCGAGACCTCATTTCTTCTCTGACAGCAATGAAGAGTGAGTAAACTTAATCCCTTAGGGATTGCCCTAGTTTGGGTTCTACATTTCTTCACTTTATATACGGTAGTTGAGTAACATGATGGGTATTAAGAAGAGTAATGTTGGCCTAATGGAGCCATTGTGAATGAAGAGTTCATTAGGATAGTCAGATGAGTAAGTCAACACAATATCAAATTGTAAAAACACAATACTCTTCATTCAACCTACATTTTGTTGCTTGCTTTCTTATTTTCAAATTTTTTTTCTTACAAGGAAAATGGAAAAAGTACGTACACCCATGAATGGCTCCTCAGTCCTTTAGGAGTAGCTAAAATTTCATGCTTGACTGCATGTTCTATGTTGTTTGGTATATTGGAGTACGTCACATGTTTGAAATGCCATCGGTGGATTTTTAAGACCAATGGTTTCTTTCAAACGAGTACTATTTAGTGAACATGTACATGTGGTTTGAGATCATGCAGGAACATCCCAAGTGAATTTGCGACGGACTCCTCAAGGGCTGTGATCATCCCGATTTCTCATCCAATAATGATGCGACCACCTGCTCTTGTTGGAAGTTGGGTATGACATCTAAATGGTCTATCTCTAAGAATCTATTTACATAGGTCGATGATTGCTGCAAGTTAATGATGGTTCGATGTTCTTGAGTGAGAAAGGGGATGATGTCGAAGGTGAATGGGATGCTAGTGGAAATAGAAGGGTAGTAATTGATTGAAATGCATTAATTGAAAGAAATGGAACCTGTGCAGCTCGGGTTGGTTCAAGCCAACTTAAAATCGATTGGCCATGAGTGTCACTTGCAGGAGTTGCCAAAAGAGATTCGCGGTTCCTTCGAATTTCATCTTAAACTTGCACAAGAGGCATATTTCACTCTTGATTGGAAGTGGGCAATAGCCAATTACAAGATGTGTAGGGAGTTCGTGAAGATTGCTAGAAAGGTTGTCAATCCAAAGACATACGACTAGCTATTATTGTGGGTTGATTTGGTGTTGGCATATTTGTACCAATATCATAGAAAGAAGCTTGAGAAATCAATAGAGATTTGGAAGGAGATGAAAAACACTGCGATACATCGGATACTTTTAGATGAGTGTTTGACAAAGGGTTATGTGTTGAACCTTGATGTAGCTGAGTATGAGTGGATGCACTCTTCCAGATCAAAGGTTGTTATTGAAATTATCCAAAGAAGGTCCCAACACTCTAGACCATATTGGAATCAAGAGGAAACCGAGCACGAGTTATACTTCTGGTTGTATTTTCATCATTATACTCAAGGAAATTATTAGGATAGTTTGAAATGGCTTTTGGAAGCAAAGAAGCTTAAAGAAGAACACTGTCTAGGCCAAGAATGCTCCATTGAAGTTCCAGCTAAGGACTACTTTTGTTGTGAATATGCCTTTCTCCGTTGTAAAGCTGATCTTTGGATGCGGCTAAAAGAGTTTGAGAAGGCGAAAAGCTCATTAGAGGTTCTGTTGGAAACCAAACATGTCCTTCGAAGAAGGTCTAGGGTCGTAGGTGAAGCGAAGCAGTGGTTGCACAAGTGCGAATCACAAATTGCTCTTGGTTGTAACCGTGTGATTGACAACCTTGAATAGTAAGAAGAAATTACAATGCCTACTACCTTTCAACCTATTAAGTACATATTGTTGCCTAATTATGCTCATCCAGACGTTTCATCTTCAATACGCATTTCTCCTGAAGCCGAACGATCCTTACTTATGTTTGATATATATTGCAGAGAAGAGATTAGAGCAAATGACTCGCCATCTCCAATTGGTTGCATTTTGCTACTAAGTGCTGTAAAATTTCAAGTAAGTGAATTTTTTTATCAAGACTGATGAATGGCTCATCTAAAATATGCTTATTACAGATAGTATACAATTTAGTGTTTTAAACCAGATTAGGGTAGTCTACGATACTCTACAATGTTGTAGATCCAATTGTAGATGTCTGATCATATCAGTTCAAATGTTGCATCAACATAAATCTAACACTAGAACTAACATTACAGTGGTTGTATGACTCTCTTTTGAAAAATAAGTTGGTCCAATCCAAAACTAGTTTGGAGCATCATTTGCACAAGTTGCCAGAGCCCATTCACCTGGCCTATCAAAGACATAGCAGCCTAGGCCGAGCATCCCAAGAATTCTGTGATTGGGAAAATGCCATTTTTAACTTCGAATGGTGCAAAGAGCTCCTAAATCTCTAAAGACTCCAAATCGAGAGGGAGACTTGTGAATGGCTGATAGTATGGGCAAACGTACCTTTGGTGGATCTCTACGAATTCAAGAAAATGCAATACCAAAAAGCATTAGACCTGCGTAGGGAGATGTTGTGCATGGTCCGACCCAAAGAGTCATAGGTGTATATTTCTCTACTTTTCCACATTATGGTAGGAATGTATCAGTGTGCTATTTCAGACCATCCAGAAGTGAAGGATGTTGTGGTTTATAATTTCACTCACCTATTTAGATTGGCTAGGTTGGATGATTGGGCTTGTGAAGAAAGATGTCTATTCTTTCTTTATGAAAAATACTCCCGATATGGCAACTTTGAAGCTAGTTTGGATTACTTTCGACAAGCGAAGAAACTTCTCCTAGAACACAAGCGGGATGACAAAGAGTTTGATTATGTATTCAAAGAAGCCGTGTGTTTGATCTACCTTTGCAATTATGAAGAGGTTGAACAAATCGTGAAGGAGCATTGGGCTAAGACCAACGAGGTTATCAAAAAATTGTCCGTCGAATTTCAAGTGTTGGTGGAGGTTTTGAAGAATCAGTAGTACGTAGTTGACAATTTTCAAATAGAACTTTTGGAGGGGTCATATGAGGTTCAGCAGGAAATATGGCAACTGAGATTGAAGAGTCTTCTGTTCAAAAATAAAAATGAATAAGTACCACTCTCACTGGCCTTTAAGGAGAGCTAGAATGCCTTTGATTAGATTACCACACCTTAAAATTCAAATTTTTTTGCAATCACATGAGGGTCTTCGATTTGCAGGTTGGAGGAAGTAGTGCGGTGCCATGAGAGGTGTCTCGAAATAATCGACCAAGCCCGCCCGGTCCAGCTTGATTTTGACAATCTCTGTGACTATGGCCATGCCAACGGATTTTTCCATCTTTTCTGCCTTGGTCATTTGCACATGAAGCTGTTTATGCGAAGAGATTTAGCTGCAACTCATTATGGTGGAAAAATCAAGGACCATCAACAGAACAAGACCTTCTTGTGTGCAGTGCAATACTTTGAGAAGTGCATTGAGCTTTCATCACCTCAGATAGATCCTTTGAAAATGGCCAAAGTGTACTTTTCATTGGTGCAATTATATGGGGCAATTGACGAGGTATACAACTCATTCATATTCTATCATTATGACGAAACTCTGAAACTCATTAAACAACATGATTCAGTTGCCTCCACAAGTTGAGGCACACATGTAGATATTTTGCCTCTACAATAGAGCATTGTCAATCTTACCCAGGTGACCGTAGACTACCTAGAATTTCAAAATCCAATATCGAGGTATGAAAAACTTGCTTCAATGCATTATACGAGTTTGTTGTATACCTTGGAAAATCAGAAAAATGTTGAAGGTTGGATAGAGGTGCTGGAGAGTCACAGTTGGATATACGCTACCACACAGAGTCACTACTACAGAAGGGCTAAAGTGTACACTATTTTGAATTCATGTCGAGGAGATGCACATTATCAGGAAAATATTGAATACTACAACTAGATGGCATTTCTGTATGTTAAGAGAGAACGCACTCGAGTTTTGTTGTATCAGATTAAATCTGATGGGCTCAAGGACTCAGCCTCCCTTGAGCTATGGAGCTTTGATGTTCAAGATCATGTTGCTGTGAAAGATCTTAGGCAATATTGCAAAAATCTTCTACAAGGAGAAGAAAAGGAAGGAGAAGAACCACTTCAGTTCGACATGAATCAAGAATCCATTTGTTCAAGACTCGAGCCCGAAGGTCACAAGAAAAAGGCACATAAAGGTGCTGTATTTGTGCAATACAATCCCTTATCGGACAGAAACACTTATCTTATTTACGTCGTCAATGTGGTATGGTGTTGGAAAATTCAGTAAATAAATCAGAAACGTTTAGTTCTTTCTACATATATAACGGCAAGTTTTGTTGAAATTTTAAACGTCTTTATAAGCTTCATTATTAAGGCTAGTTTTGCAATGTTTAGGAAGGCAATTTACATGTGACACATATTGTGATGGAACACGAATGCGAAGTAAAGAGAAAGGGTTCATCTGCAAAGAAGAAGAAGAAGATGACCTCAACGAAAAAGAAGAAAAACTCCAACTTGGGCAGTTTGGAGAATAGGGGAGCAAGAGTGAGGGACCCGAGGAAAGACCGGATTGAGCTTCTTACCAACGAGCTCCCGTGGGCTGATCCACATGCCCAACCACATGCTCCCTTACACTCGGGACTTGACAAGAGAAGTCCCCTTGTCCTTTTCCAGTTTCCTCCTAATGTCCCCCTCGACTCTAAGGCTAGTGACTCCAAGGCTCCTACCAAGATTGTAGGCTCTGTTGAAAAAAGCTTGAGCAAGCTATACAAATTTCTTGAACCGAAGGTGCCCAAGGTACCTAGCGAGCGTTTTAATTCTACTGCAATGCTAAAGGAATTAGAGTTTCTGTACGAAGTGCTAATTGAGCCTATTGCAGTGCACCTATTGAAGATGGATGAAGAACACAAATTAATATTGGCTCCAAGTCAGGTGAGGCACACTTCTCGAATTGTTGCTAGTGTAGGATTTGCAAAAGCATATGCTTGATTTCTATGTAAATATCATAATCTCAATGAGGCCTCATAATCCACAGGTCTCAGGTCCCCAACCTCTTAAGAAGAGGAACTAGAGTATTTTAAGCCATAACCACTCTCCTCTTTTTGGTTTCTATTTCCCATTGAGATCTGCTTTCTTCACCAATATTAGATCACCCAAGATCGCAATATTCTCTTTGAGATTAGGTAAGGTAGGTAACTCAAATTGTGCATAAAGTGCATCATGTAATGCCGCTTGTGCAGCTCAATATGTACTATTTCCACATCAAGGTTCCAGATTTGAGTCATCTAGTACATTAACTAGATGTGGTATTGCTACATTGTGTATTTCGTATTGTTATTAGTTTAAGGCCGAAGTAAACTAGTGATCTCATTACCACCAACATGCACCTATTGATTTGTTTTTGTTGGAATCGATGTAGTTGCTCACAAAAGTCCCTTTTGTTGCGTTGCGAAATCCCCAAACTAAAGAATACCTCATTCAGCAACATACCATTGCATTGACATCCTCGCCGAGGGCGTTGAAGATCTCCACTGAGCGCCTGCAAGAGTTGCATGAACGCTCCCCCGCAGTTGATCAAATATCCCTTAGGTCCATTGTTGCATTTGGGCATCCAATGTATAAGGTGTGTCCAAATTGCCACTCCTACCTTGGCCTCCTCAATTGGAGCACCGAAGAGGTGGAATCTATTGCTGAGTTGTTTGGTGAAAGAGCAATCGTCAAACTCTTGTGGAAGAAGGCAATAGCTGAAGAGCTTCAGGACTCGACTACAAGACCTTTGCAACAAGAAGGTGGCTTTCAACAAACTCTGGTTCATATTGGATCGCATACTACAGTGTTGGATGATACATATCATGGGAAAAACGTCCTTCACCTGGCTTGTCTTCTTGTGAAATCTCTCAATAGTCATGTCCCACCTACACCTGTTAAAAAAGAACTGCCAAGATCAAGGACACAAATAGAAGATGATTACAATGACCAAGAAGTTGTGACTAGCTTCAATGACATCAATGATGATGAAGACGAAGACGAAGCGAGCGAAGATAGTTACAGTGATGAAGAGGCGGCGCCTAACGTCACCAAGAAAATAACCCAAATTAGTAGGTCTCTTTCCAATCACTTCATAGGACACTCTATGGGGATGGACAGGGACACTAGTATCCTAGCCCAAGGTCCTTTACGCAGTGATGCCATCACCGGTGAGTAGCCTGCAAGTAATTCTTCGACACTTAATAAATCACGTCATGATCTGAAGGCGAAAGACATATGGAGCTTTGAGCCCAAGTGGATGGCAGAACTTGTGGTTCTAAGCGCATGTAGTTTGTCAAGAGGAAAGAGGATAGTGGAAGGCGTATTAAGTCTGGCTTGTGCGTTTATAATAGCTAGAGTGCCATGTGTTGTGGCATTGTTGTGGAAAGTGGACGACTTTGCAATGGTTGCTCTTATGAAAAAGTTTTAAGAAGAGATGCGGAAAGGGAGTGATGTTTCTTCCGCCTTGCAATCCTCCATGATCCATCACATGCTCAAATGCCCAGTAAAAGATTGGGCTCCCTTCATCGCCTCAAGAGCGCCCACGCTTTGTTTTCCGCAAGCACTACAACAAAATGCTTCATGTGCAGGACTCTGAAAGAAAATACAAGAGCTTGTAGGCACCCCAATTAGCAGCCTGAAGTTGGGCATTGGGTTCCGAATCCTCAATGATGGCACATGGGATCTATAATTGAGTTGAACATCCTTCGGTCTTGCAACTACAAGAATGCAGACTACCGTATATAGGAAAGTCTTTCCAATGGAGGCAAGTTCACATGTATGATCAATAATTCATAGTTGAACATTCCCAATGTTCAAATATGGCTATTCTCATACCATTAAATCCATTAGTGAACTAATTGTTGACACTAGGGGGGTATGCACAGTTCTACAAAGCTTTTGGGAATATGTTTGCGAAAATAAATTCAATCTTAGAACTTGGTTGAATAAGCTTCACTCCAGCGAGTTGGGGTTCTATTAAGCAAAAGTTGTTGGGAAAATTTATGACGCTTTTCTTGTGTCTTCATCGTTTCCGTCAAGAGAAATGAGCCATCCTCCACTCCCATTGCGTGTACAGCATTCACTCATGTGAAGACGTTGCTACAATCCTTGGATTTTCCTTAATACATTTTCCAGTTTTCTCCTACCAAGCGTATTGCAATAGGTCTAAGGAATTGGTGTCCTAAGTTACACTCCAATTTCTGGAGGTGGACTGGCTGTTGGAACTAAATTCCAGCAATGTTCCCAATAGGATTCAAGTCCGACAGGGAGAACTCTGCTCTGTTTTGAAGAGTTGGCATGAATCGACTGCTTCTCATTACCTTGTATCTATGTCGACAGGACTAGGTCTTGCACGCTCTGGCTCAAAGCCAGACCTGATTTTCTACATCGTCTTGTCTATTTCTATCGTAATGGTAGGACTGTAGGAGGACGTAGCTACCACATTTTTTGAGGAAGTATGTGTCATCTTGGTGTGCTACTGTAGTTTATGCTTATGAATTTTGCAAGAAACTTCATCTAGCCCAACAATTTTCATAATCCACCCCAGCTCAGATGCACCAACTTCACAAGCTCACTTTTCTATGAAAAAATGTCCAAAATGGTGGTGCTTCTTTGGATTCTTTTTCCTAGACAATTTGGCCACATGCTTAAAAAATTTCAAATCATTTCAAATTGTACAACATGTGGGAAAAAAATAGTAAGTACACACTAGTAGAGAATGATTCAAAATACTAAATTGTTAAGAATTTAATTATAGAATTGAAAAATGCCAATCCCAATGGTTGCAATGTTGGAATAAACAATCTATATCCTATGATTTTATTCTTTTCCAAAAATATTGAAAATTGAGTAAGATAAAGGACTTTAAAGGTTAGTTTAGAGAATCTATAATTGCCCGCAAACAAAAAATCCTCATAACTTTTGACTCATTGATCAAAATGGAATGATTCAAAGCTTTCCATGTAAGGTAAACCAGCCCATGACAGGCAAACTACCTAATGCAAACATTGAGAAAACCACCCATTAGAGTCTTACACCAACTCATGGCAGATTTTTTCTAATAAATGAGATTAGGACTACATTAGGTTGATTTGTGGCCATAATCTTGTCTTGGGAGATGGTCATGGAGTTATTAGTGACTGTCATAGGACACTTACACCATTCAAGTGTAAATTGGTCATAAAAAGTTATTTTTTTATTCCTTCATGTCATGTCCATGTTAGGAAATGTTGTAGCCATGTTAGCAAATGTTGTGACTGCTTTAGGTGGTAAGATGACCATTATGGAAACCCTTTTTGCTGATTTGGGGTAGTCTATAGATTCTATTGGGCCAATTGGGCTGTATACTTCAAAAATTCATAAAAAATTCTTACTTTGTCGAAAAAATAAATTTTCAATTGCTTCCTTCAATTCTCACATATGTCTATGTGTGAAAAAAATATGAACCATTATGCTAATGGCAGCAGTTCAAACCACTCATTTTGCCTATCATAGGCAAGCTTACTTTATGTATAACTCTACAAAAAAAAACTCCAATTTTTGTTTTTTGAAAAAAATGATTTTTTCTAATTATCTCGGACTACAAATTTACAAAAAGAAATAACATATTAGGCCATAATTTTTTATTCATATTTCCAAATGTCATAAAATTTACTATATATGAAGGATATTCCTTGTCCCCATCTAATAATATTTGGGCAAAAAACATGGAAATCTCCAATCAGACAATCACACATACTTGCCTAAAATTTCTATGTTGCCAGAAAATGCATACTAGTCCTTTAGGGATTAATAAAGCATTGATTGCCAACCTTTTCTTGTAGGCACTATGGGACCAAATAGCACCATTCCAAAAGAAATGTCTACTTTTTACTAGATGAAAGTAACCTTTTTTTGCCAAATTTTTTCCATATCTAGTAAAAATGTGGATGAAGTTGCCAAATTTGGATGAAAAAGTGCATGGATATGATTGAAAAGTATTTTTTGGTCCAAAAGATGGATGAATGTAAAAATACAATGCTTCACCAAATTTTAATTAAGTGATCGCCATCTTAGCACTTTCTCAAAAAGTAATTAAAAAAAAAGGTTTATTGACTACTAGTCAATGTAGATTAAAGAAAGCATTGTATAGCCCCTAAGAGCATTGCCACCTCATTCTAGATGATCAAATTGACACACCATAATGGAACATGTTTATTTGAAGAATCCTCAAACTTCTTATCTAGTACCCAAATAAATCAAATGTATCTCATAAGTAGTGAATTGACTAATCTCTAATCAAGTTCAAGAAATAATTGGCTACTTTTGGTAGATAAATCCTTCACATGATTAAAATGACGACTTAGAGTTTATTTTGAAATCAATAGAATACTCATCATCTAAATTGGTTGAGTCTAAGCTACACCCATGTTGTACCAAAGCAATAATGATTTAACCTTGTAAAGATGTTGCGGACCCTAGTACTCTAGTAGATGACTAAGCATTAGATATAATTTAGCTACTATAAAAGGCTATGAGTTCCTTTGAGTTCTCAAATTGTAGAAACTCGGTCAGAGCAACATGCTAACGTGGACAAGCAATGGCCACATCAAATAATAATAAATAAATAAATAATCATAATTTTTTTTTAAAAATTTATCATTTTTAATAATTTTAAATTCTAGCCAATAGTAGTTGGTTCCAACATGGGGAACCAACCTGAAATAGCCCTATACAATAGGTGAATTTCATCTAATGAAATCTTTCTATAAAAGACATAAACGCACATGTGTTGAAAAAGGATAATGACCGAATCTGAAACTATCCTATTAGTATAATAAGTTCGTTCCAAGGGAGACAGTCAAGTAGGATATTTCTATGCTAATAGGTTCTATATCTAAAATCAAATAACTTGACTTATTCAATAACCCAACTTGGAATTCTATACCCAAAAACATAACTACAACGACACTACAAATCCAATTTGGATGTTGACTTAAATTAGTACAAGTCACATTCCATCAAACACACCAATTCAGCTTACATACTCTTTTATTTTTATTTATGAATTGGTGATTAAATCACCGTTACAATCAATGTCCTCTCAAAAATCTCCAATCAGTTCTACCCTTTGCTTCACAACAATCCAACTTAGAACATTCTCCACACTCATTCTCATCACCCAAACATACATTTTAATTTTAATTTATTATTTAATTTTAATTTTTCTCTTTATCCTAGTTGGAATACTTGATTCTCCTCACTACAACTTCCAACTAGGTTCTCATAAATCTCCGATTAGATCACTTCGCCATCTTCTTCATAGCACAACCTCCACATATTTAAATTCCACATTAACACATAATCTTCTCCACTTTTAGTCCTTTCCAACTAGGACACAAAGATCTCCATTTTGAACCATACAAACACATTACTCAATTAAATCAATTAACACACACAATCACACATAAAACTCCAAATTAACATGAGCATTCCCTCACTCACAAACACAAACTTGCACATAAAATAAACGCAAATACACATCACAACTTGGCTGGGACTCCAACTGGAACTCTCATCAGTGGGTAAAGACAAATGAAATAAAAATCAAACCAAATAGGAATTCCAAACTTGGTGGTTACTAATTTGGAAGAGACAACCCAACTACCAGTTAACTACCAAATTGGAACTACAAAGGCAACCACCTCAACACAAATGATTCCAAATTGGAATTAACTCACCGACTGGCCAACTAGACTTGACATACACACCATTAAAAATCCGACTTGGATAGAACTACCACCCAATTGGATTACAAACCAGAAAACTTCAAAACTTGGCTGGATAGCCAAACCGCTCCAATTAGGAAACCATCCATCCAAATCAGCACAATCACACTCCACATTCATTCAACATCCCAAAACACACCAAATAGAATTCAACCAGCCCAATAAATCACACAATTAAGACACAAAATTCAAAAACAAACACTCAAAATCAATAAAAGACACATAAAAATCAACCAAAAATTTATAACAAAAAATACTAATCGGTATTCTACAACATGTTTATCCTTGGAATTTTGTATGAAAAGGGGAGATCTTATACAATAATTCGATAACCTCTAAGGAATGTTTGGTTTGGTTTTTTAAATAGTAGATTCATAATCATGTACCAAAAAGGATGATTTCTATGGTGACTAGTCCGTGTTTACAAGATTAGCCCTTTATCATTCCAGTGTCCAAAAATTGAAAGACAAATAGATTCAAACTCACTTTTCTTTCTCATATATTTTTGCTTGGGTGAAAGTCATCCTAATTTGTGGAGATTCTTTAAGAAGTTGATGCCCTATCTAATGGTTGGATTTTATGTTATTAGAATACATTTTTTTCTAAAACTACAAATGTGGAAGTATGTCAAGTAATTGACCAAGCCAAAATTGCATTGACACTATTTCAAAATTGGATTTGCAAAAATGAGGTCATAGATTTAAAGAACACAAAAATTTCAAAAAATCACCATGTAAAGAGAAACTCATTTCAAATCCATTCCAACAAATTTTATTCAAAAAATGATAGTATTTTGTTTGTAATTGGATTTAGAAGGAATTTCGGAATTTGCCTTTCAAAATTTATAAAAAACATTGGTGATAGCATTGGTGAATCAAACTGTATAGATAAATCTAAAACTCAAAATGTACAACTTTTCTTTGTCTATCAATTCCAAAATATTCTTCCAAATAGTACTTTATCATGGTATTTCTCAAATCATTAATTCTAGAAAACACTCTATATATTTAAGGGTCAATCCCTAAGTACTCTAGCGACCATTTTTTTGTCTTTGCTTGACTACATGCAGTATTTTTGGGCAAAAAAAACTTTTTTCAATTTTTTTTTCAAAATTAAATTACTTGGTTGTCTTTCAATATTTATATTGAGAACTAAGATGGCTAAGGTCAAACAACATGAAGTGTTTAGGATTTGCCTAGTGTTGAAAAACTTACTATTTGGGGAGTGTGTTGGTGTTCTCATTACTAGATTTGATGCATTTTTTCACAAATCATTAGAAACCATAATTTTGATTAGTAAAAAAATTCCAACGCTAAAGAGAGAAATTGTATTTTGGGGGAGATTTTGAAGTTATATCTTCAAAATTCATTTGAAGAGAATCTAAAGGTATTTTTATAATTTTGACCATATGGATACTTTCTAATTTTTGTGCTTCACATTATCTTTGTTGATGCAAACTTCAAAAAAGTTATAGAACTTGTATTTTATAACACATTTGTGTTTTGTCCAAACCCCTTGGGCTTTTAGGGGTTAAGGCCTTCCATTCATGGAGATGGGGTTCTACATTACTAAGTGCTCACTCGTGGTTTTAGGTTTTGATTCATTTTTTGTGTGTAAGTTTTTAATGTTGCTTGCAATCATCATTTTTCTATAAAGAAATTTATTTTGCATGATTTTAAGAACCATTTCAGAAATTCATATTTTTTTCTTAATTTGGAAGCAGTCTAGGCATCTAAGAATTTTATTTTATTTTATAATAAACGAAATTAGATTTGATTATATTGTAAGTGAATTAAACACAGATGGCAATGAATTAATCTACTACCATTTCAAAAAGAGTAAAGCAACCCATTTCAATGACACCTCCCTTAAATAAATGAAAAAACAACAAACCTAGAGACATTTTCAAGGATGAGTATGAATATAAATATAAATATAAATAAATAAATATAGAGAGAGAGATACATGTCTATCACTATCAAAATAATCTACTTCAATTCCTCTCGTCCTTCCAAAACAAATGCAAACAACAAGTAGCATACACTCCCTCCCTACTATCAATCATGAATAAACAACAAACTCTATAATGATTTTGAATTGAAAGGCTCAACAAGTTTCATTTTGCAAACAATCAAATCATCACTTTACAACACATTGAATGCATGCCCATTCAAAATGAGTATATGAGCATTTGTATTCAATAGAGTTAAATTGTAAAGTGTGTGCATTATGGGGCCAAGAGTTGGAGTTTTAGTTTTTTTTAAACAAATGAAATGGAATAAGAGCTGGAGTTTGGAAAAAACACAAGATGAAACTCCTTGGAGCACCAAAACTCTCCAAGGTGAATTGAGCCCCTTATTCATCCCCCCAAGTCAATCCAAAGGTCCACATAAAAAAAAGATCCCTTATTTTGTACTTCATTAATTAAGTTTCTACACCTCTCTTGGCTAATTTGAGGTCTCTGATTTCAAATATGAATTCAAAATTTGCAAATTTGATCATGTGTGACAAATAAAAAATTTCAGATTTTTCCCTTGGGGACAAGTGAGGGGGTCAGTTCACCCCAACCCAAAACTTGGGTCCAATCATTGGGTTTTTCTAGTCAATTTAATACCCAATTGCCTCCAAAAAAATGGGTAGCTTCAAGCCTATAGAAAAAAAGAGGGTAAATGTGTTAAAAAATGCCAGATTGTCATCATGGCCCTGCACATTATTACCACAATGTTTCCAAAACCTCATTTTATCCATCATATAGAGCTAACACATACAAATATTGCATACAAAAGTTACATATTCAAAATTGCATACTCATAATTGACTTCGTTCACTTCACATCCCCCAAATGAAGGAGCTAGGAAATTGAAAGAAAGGCCATATAACTATTTGTTTGAAAACCAAAAAAAAAACACTAAGTTTGATTGAATTTGGTGCCATGTTTCTTTTGTAATATTCTTAGTTAAACCTTCCTTTGATGCTTGTTTACAAACATGGGACGAACTTTACTATTAACCTTGGAGCACTCCAATGTCCAAAAAGTGGATGATGAACAAATTGAAACTATTGTATCTTCTCATTCCTGCTTGGATGAAAGTCATCCTAATTTGTGGAAATACATTCTCAAGTTGTTGTCCTAGTTAAGGGTTGGATTTGGTGTTATTAGAGTACATATTTTTCCAAAATTAGAAATGTATAAGTATGTCAAGTGGTCAAATTGCATTGACTTTAGTTTGAAACAAGATTTGCCAAAATGAGGTCCTAGATTTTAAGAACACAAAAATTTCAAACAATCACCATGTGAAGAGAACCTCCTTTCAAACCCATTCCAACAAATTTTACTCAACAAATGATAATATTTTCTTGTAATCAAATTTTGAAGGAATTTTGAAATTTTCCTTTCAAATTTTATAAAAAAAATATTGACAATAGCATTGGTGAATCTAACTCTGCAAATGGAATCTAGAACTCACAATCTACAACTTCCTTTTGTATGTCAATTCCAAAATATACTTCCAAATAGCACTTTATAATAATTTTTCTCAAATTGTCAATTTTGGAGATGAGTCTGGACGTTCCAGGGTTAACTCTAATAAGCTTATGTGCTCATGAATACATTGAATAAGTTATATGGTTGTATTTATAACTTATTGAGAGCATTTATCTTGAATGCGCTCTAACTGTACCACGCCCCACGTTGTACAGTGCCGTGGCAGCGCAGTTAGAACCCGGCCAGACGGTGCCGACAGCAAGTTACCCGCCCGGCCAATGCCTGCAGAGACTTGGTTTTAACTTTATGCTCCCCCACCCCAGGTAAGTTACAGGATAAGCTTATAGGGGCGAATGATACCTCCAGCTGCTTAACGATGTTATGAGAGCATCCCCAGTCCGCCCTGTATGGACGCATTGCAACGTTAAGTTGTGCGTGGGTTACAGAAAAGCAGCAGAAACTGCCCCTTTGCTAAGTTGACGGCACTTCCCATGTTACTTTCACGATCGAGCTCGAGCTCGGCACTTCTGGGCTCCCGCACAGACAAAAAATGGTCTTTTGCTGTGCCCTCCAAGCTCCTCGGCACTTCTTCGTCACCACTAATAATGGCGACGACTTAGTCAGTCAGTCTTACAGACCCCTCACTTAACTTACCTCATTTCCTGCATCGTTGCATTCTGTCTGTATTCTCCCGGCCCGCCCAGTGGGTCATTTCACCAGGTTTGCTTTTCGAGCGTTGTTGGCTATGGGGCCAGGATTTCGCGAGGGATAGCCATCATCAGCTAGCGTGCATGTTGCAGTTTCTTGTGCAGGAGTTTGTATATCACTTCATTCTCAAGTTCTCGATCACTGGATGAAGTAGCTATTGTTGTCGGTAATCTAACATCGGCGTCGTGTCTATGTATATGGCATCGTTTTTCGAGCTAGTACACCTCGCTAAGAGTATACAGTAATTTTGCGATATTTATCTCTGTAGATGGCTATATGCTGGAATTAGAGTCTGTTACGAATTAGTGAATACATTGGATTGAGTACTTACTGCAACTTTTATCAGTGCCACATCTATCAGCTTTCACTTACAGCCGAGGCATGGAATTATTCTAAGTGGCAACCCCTTGACGTATGAGGTCATGCTCGATGGGTGATCCGTCTAAAAGCTAGTAAGAAGTCAAATGTTTTCTTCTTCCTTCGGAGTCCCGTGAACCAAAGACGGTCAGCAACTTACTGATAGTTCTATTCTTGGACAGACACCTTTTTATTGAGTGTTGGACTGCTTGATCTCGAAACCATGTGGCCAATCATTGTTTCGGGGGTATGGTTCATTTTAACGATAGTGTTGGGTTGGATATTTGCGAAAATTTTCCAGCTTGAAAATAGATGGCATGCTGCGAGGGAGCTTGCTACCGACATTGATACTGATGCGGAAGCGCTACAGAATCTGGAGGATTCAAAAAAGGAAAAGGGGGAACGTCCTCTGCACAAGTACGATGTTTTCGTAAACCACCGGGGACCAGATGTGAAACTGACGTTCGCTGCGGACCTCACTGATGCTCTCTGCAAAGCGGGGTTCCACCCCTTCTTAGATGCGAAGTCCATCGGGCAAGGGCGCCATGTGTTCGATTCCATCGCTGAAGCACTGAGCGGCGCCTGTGTGCATGTGGCCATCTTCTCCAAGCGCTATGCGGAGTCGAAGTACTGTCTCGAGGAGCTGACCAGCATGTTACAAAGTAATCACATTATTCTCCCTGTTTTCTACAACGTCAAGCCGGAAGATTTGCGGTGGATTGACAAGGGCCCATTTGCCGGAGGCTTCCGCAAACACCGCAAGCGTGGGAGGCAGGAGAAGATCGAACTCTGGAAGCAAGCGCTCTGGGATATCTCGGAACGCCGGGGCTTCCGAATAGATGAATTTGATGGGTGAGCCGCTTCATCCTTTGGGCCTAAATTTTAGGGCTGCATCTGTAGCTGCGTCGTAGCTGTATGGTCGGTGTCAAGTTGCCACAACTACATTCGCCCAACCCGTGCTAAAATCCCCAGTTTAATACTTTTCTTGTTTTCAGTTTGTTGTGACGAATTTGTTTTGAAGTTCTGAAGGGGAGTCACAGTTCTTCATTCAAAGTCGTTGAAATTCCAAATTCCTCAAATTTCCTGAAATTCTACCTTGAAAATAGGGACATGACATGTTCATAGAAGGTCTAGTGCAAGCACATACTATGTTTTCAGCTAGTTCAAAAGTTTTGGTAGAGAACCATGACTCCCCAAATATCTTCTACCTTGAATGTTCAAATTTGTTCAAATTTAGGAAACTTTCAATTGTGCACAACCTCTTTGAGGACTTTCCCATGATACCAAGCATGTCCATTGGCATTGCACTTGGGCAATCTAAGATACAACTAAAACAACTAAAACAAAATAAACAACTCCTTTATCATATAAATATACATTTGACATTTAGTATGTAAATATTTATGTTGTATCATTGAAGTCTTTTCATTGTACTAAAAGAAAGAAAAGTTGATGAAGTGTGTTTGTGAGAAATTTGTTGCAGGGATGAGAAGCAATTGATAAGAAGTATAGTAAACACAGTGCATACAGAAATGCCGACTGATTTTCAACCCCAAACACACCAATTTGGATTAGAAGAGCCACTGAAGGAAGTCCTTGACAGAATTCACGAGATGAATTCTAATGAAGTGGGGATTCTAGGTTTAGTTGGTATGGGTGGTATCGGCAAGACCACTCTTGCCACTGAAATCTAAAACTACTTTGTCTCTCTTCGCAGTTTCCATTATCATTCTTTTTTGAAAGATGTAAGATCAAATGGGCCATTAGAATTGCAACGACAGCTTGTACGTGACTTGATCCAAGAAGAGATGACTACCAGCACCAAAAAGTACAGCTACTGGTTCCACACCTTCAAAAACAGAAGAGCGCTCATCATCGTTGATGACATAGACAACATCAAACAATTTCTGAATCTAATTCCTGACTTCCAACAACTTTCTCCAGGTACTAAAGCATACTTGTTGTCACATGATGGGTTACTGTTAAAAAATTGATGATTAGAAAAATGGTTCCCTATAAAACTTAAAATTCTTGACACCTTGCTGATAAACAATGAAACTAGTATTCACGTCTGGGAACAACTGAAAAACAAAATCGGAACAATAGGGATGTTGTTTCAACCAGTTGGCAGGGAGGTTGAAAATTCTCTTAGTGTTGTTTCAATACAATGTTGTTTATCTTCATGTTGTTTGAGAAGGAGTTTGCGCTAGTGTTTCGCATTATGGTGTCATTCTTTTGTAGCCCTTGATTGAACGTGATTGAACAAAATCCAGCCACTTAGGTTATGTCCGGTAACGTGAAGGAGAACCTTCCATGACTAGACATGATATTTCTCATAACAAGGATCGTACCTAGTCAATGAACCTTCGAATTCTTGACATCCAATTCAACACCTCTCTCCAGGTAGTAGGATTATCGTTACATCCCGACACCGAGACGTCTTGAATTCTACTTTGACATCAACGGATTGCAAGAACATATACGAAGTGAAGGTGTTGAATCCCATTTACTCGCGGCTCCTCTTCAACTGGCATGCGTTTCTGAGCGAAACACCAAGCGAAGGGTTTCATGATTTGGCAGAGAGAGTCGCTGATGCGTGCGGGGGGCATCCGTTAGCCCTCACCCTGATTGGAGCTTCGCTGTTCGACAAAAGAGAAATCGAAGACCGAGAGATATGGTTGGATGCCGTGAAGACGTTGAACGAGAATCCCGACATTCAGAGTCAACTACGAATTAGTTACGACAGTCTTCCGACGACTGGAGACAAGGCGATGTTTCGAGATATCGCATGTTTGTTGATTGGGATGCGTGAGCAAGTAGCCATGGAGATTTGGAACTCGTGCAACCCTTGCAGCGCGTACTGTTCGACTTCGAAAGGTCCACACTTGGTGTTGCGCAGGCTTGTGGACAAGTCGCTGGTGCGAGTGGAGGCGGGGAAGTTGAGTATGCATGATGTGATTCGAGACATGGGGAGAGATATTGTCATTAGAGCGTCTTCGCTTCCTTGGGAAGAGCCTCCGAAACACCCTGGAGAGAGAACTCACTTGTGGGAAGCGACTACCGCAGCCAAGGTGCTGACAAAGAACCAGGTAAATAACACATTCATGAACCCTTTGTGCCACGTATTTTTGCTTGTATATCTGCCTATATTTATTGTAACGATGCAGTATTTGACATTGTATCTGAGTACACATCCATACCACAAATATAAATACAGTTTTGGAGTCACCCAACTGCATGCAGCAAAGTGCTTGTGCATCACTTCAATCCTCATTAGTACGTTATTCAGTATTCAGCAGTGGTTCGTGTTCTTCGTGGACCAAGCTACAGTATCCACCTTGTGAACAGAAGGCTAGTACAAGGAGAACCTCTCTTAGTGCATGGTGCTGGGACTATGCACTAAGAGAGGTTTATGCATTTAGAGAGGCCACATTTAGCTTTCCATCTTGAATCAGGCACAGGCCCATCTGTCCATCTACTGTCTACAAACTCTCTTATTGCATATTATGCACTAAGAGAGGATGCACAAAGAAAAGTTATACCTGTACTTTTATATACGTGCTGCATGCAATTGAGAACATATATACACTTTTAGCACATTGGTGGTGTGGTGCCATGGTATGCAACATGGCTCCCTGAAATGGCTCAACTCTTCCATGTCTTGCTATTTGGGGGGGGGGCATACTTCACATTGTATCACCACCACTCCAGTGTGCTACAAATTATTGATAGTTCTTTATGAAAATATATATGATGTACAAATGTATAATCCCCTGCAAGAGTTAATTCTTTAGGACAATATTTTGCCATTGTATCAATCTCATCTAAATGTAGTTTTTTTTTAATGCTATCACTTCAAATAGATTTAGAGATTTTTTTTCCAAAACATCTTACAAATTTTGAAAACAAGTTGGTTTTGGGGAAAAAGCCATCCTTTTTTCAAACTATATGTATTGTTTGAATGATATGCCACATTTAACTACTTTTGGACTTTTGAAAGTCCAAAATTAATAATGGTCATTGGGAGAAAAAAACAGTCATTAGAGAATAATACAAAACATCGGAAGATCAATACAAAACATTGGGAGATCTATACAAACATAGGGAGATTTCTTGATGTTATTATTTGGAGATCTCCAGAGGTTTAGTCCATAATTCATTGAATAGTCTAGAAGTAGTTAGATGTGGCATTGATGCTTTTGGCTAGGACATTTCATCTTTTTCCATATCAACTCAATGTAGATATATCACTAGTAGATTCAAAATGGAAAATGGTTGCCACAAGTAGTGCCATTAGTGCCCAAACTTAAAACTAGAAAATTCACATTGCAAATCAGAAATCAATTATAAAAACCTTTGAAAGATATTTGATAGGTATATTTTTTTATAGCATAGTTTTTGCTTCCTTCCTCGAAGCTTTGAAAATTCTACTCCCTTTGTCTCAAAAAGTACATTTCAACTCCTAGATACATGGAAGTGGATACTTTTTGGACAATCATGTACATAGGGGGTAACCTTTAAAGGACACGTCCATGACCATTGCTTTCCAATGTCACTACCCATTATTCTATTTGCTGCCATTTTAAACTCTAAGATATGAATGACAAAACATTTTTTCCATCCCATAGACTTATGTGAAGTCATCTATCACATAGTAGATGTCTGCAATGTTCTTTAAGGGATAATGATATTTTGTGTTTCCTAGCTCTTCCCTTTCAATATAGAATTTTTCGAATCCAAAATTCCATGGTGGTTACCTTAAGTAAGGTTTGTTTTTTTGTTTTTTTTTGTTACATCAAGATCATTGGGACTGTATGTCCCTTGGTTGCATTCTTGGTAACTATCTTCAAGAAGCCCTCTGCAAGGAAAGGTGCATGGGCTTTGTTTAGTGACATTTCGACTCACAACAAAAAAAGATATTGAATTTCAAAGTTTTTATGAATAAAAGAAATTAAAAAATTACTTCTATTTTTACTATATTGTACGTTTAGGTCAAATTTGGCACCTTGGTGTCAAAATAATTGAATTTTGGCATTTGGACAATTCAGAAGCTTGATTTGATTTTCTTGGTTTTCATCATGTTGCTCTTCCTAATTTTTCAGCACTTTGATGAAATGATTTGATTTTTTCTATTCATACATGAATGTGTTCCTTTTTTCTACATTTTCTCAAAAACAATTTTCGAATATTCAGAATTTTTAACAATGAAATTTTCTCAGATTTTCAGAAATAGTTGTACAATTTTTCTTATTTTTGACATGCTCCAATTTTCCCGTAATCATTTTCCCGTGGCTGACCTACACGTACCATTGTGGCAACGGCACATGGCACACTAGTCTTGTTTGAGAGCATGAATTTTAGCGCCTGGGAGTCCACAGTCCACACTGTAGAGGACACAGAATACGTTATAACGCACTTAAGCTTCTAATGACTAAAATAAGGCGAATATGGACAAAGGGAGTTCGTCGCAATGACATATAAAGGATAGTTTTTTCTCCCAAAATCCTCCTCGAGATATGGACCTTCATACCCTATTTGACAGCTGCTGATGGGTGGGTACTCAAAACAATGCATGGGTGCACACAACCCAATAGGTACTACTATAGTGGGAATTAGATCACGACAAAGAGGAAGGCACTTCGGCAAAATTTGACCATGTACTGTATTTGACTACATGCTTGAAACCTTCTTGGTTCCGTAGCTACAAATTATGGTCGGTGTTCCACTAAACATGTACTGTAGCTCACCTTATCTCGAATCAATATCCCCCTTCTCTTGTACAATTGCCGGTATCAGCACCCCCAGCTTGTTAGCACTTAGCATAGCCCTCTCTGTGCTTATATAGATATTTTACATCTGTGCAATGTCCCTGGTAGATATATAAGTTACTGAAAGCGAGTAGGAATTGACAGCAGATGCAAGGAGAAAGTGGATCCCTCTTTAGTCAGAACTCTTCACGTGTGTGCAGGGGACAGACAGAATTCGAGGAATCAAGCTCTCTCGAAACGAAAACGTCGACGGTGCTCCACCCTATGTCACAAACCAATTTTCGGGCATGGAGGAGCTTCATTTGCTGGTGTTGGATGGTTGCTCCGTGGAGGGTTCCGACTTCAGATCTTGGTCACCAGAGCTGCGGTGGCTGCAATGGAGGTCAATTCCTCGTGCAGAGCTTCCTTCACCATTGCATCTCCCAAACCTAACTGTTCTGGATCTCACTGACAGTGGCAACTTGACTCATCTTTGGCAAAGAGGCACCGGGGTTCAGTTCCCGTTGCTGCAGAGGTTGATACTCACTCGTTGTAGAGCGTTGGAGGAGCTTCCATCCAACATAGGCCGGAGCACACCGAAGTTGAAGACAATCGAAATGGAGAGCTGCTCGATGATAGGAGCCCTACCCGATTCAATCGGCCAGCTGAAATGTTTGGAACAATTCGTTCTCTCGGGTTGCAAGAACTTGGGTAGCTTGCCAGATGCAGTCGTGAACCTGACAAATTTGAAACGATTCATGTTGGATGGTTGTAGCAAGCTGAGGGGGTTACCATTCGAGTTGGGGAAGTTGGGGAATTTGACAATTTTGCAGTTGTCCAACTGTGAGGCGCTACACGAATTGCCGGCTTCCGTGACAAAGCTTCGACTTCTGAAGGAATTGGACATGAAGTCGGCTTGTAAACTAGACGGACAGTTCCCTCTGTTTCTCGGCTCCCTCACGGCGCTGACGACGCTGAATTTGTGTGGGAATAAAATAATCACCGTCGTGCCGAAAAGCTTTGGGGATTTGAAGTCGTTGATTCACTTGCAGATGGCAGATTGTCCGGCTCTGGTGTCAGTAGAGGCGCTGCCGTGGAGTTTGCATCACTTAAATATGGCAAATTGCGACAAGCTCGTTGCAATTCCTTCCTTGGCAGATGCCAGACTGTTGGCGGTCTTGAACCTTCGTGACTGCAGAGCGTTGAGAGACGTTCAAGGGTTGGAATGCCTCACCACGTTGGAGGAAATCAACCTCGCGGGTTGTGCATCAATGTCACGGAACGGGCGGTTCATCGTCCCCGGAAGCGCATTGCGCTTGTGTTATTTGAGTGGGAGCAATGTTGCTATGAAGTATGATACCACGTGGTGCAAGGTACGGTTTATTTCGATTTCCATGATCTCAGTTTTGGTGAAGTTGTGATTGGTAAAGAAGAACTAGTATAATATTGATAATACCACAAAGAGTTCTGACAGTGAGCTTCACCTAGGTTCACAATAGCATTAAATATACACAGTAGCTGAGAGTTGTGCAACAGAGTTGAAGATTGTTGTTTCTTGTGTGAGTATTGGCAATCAAGTGTTTCAAAATTGCATGATATTATGTCTTATGGCAAAGCATGCCAAGGTATGAAGAAGAACCGCATCTCAGTACTTTGCTCAATAGGTCTGTACTTGGGATTATTATTCATATATTTGCTTTACCATTACCTAGTTCATAATCTCAATGTAGACAGGTTTTGTTGTTATAGCATGTTATGATTGGCAAAGAGCAGTTAGGTTAGCATTGATGACAACACTAGAATTTTGACTCTGAACCTTAACTATATTTACAATAGCATGAAGTATGCACATCATAGTTCATAGTTTAGAATTATATACCAAACTTGCATTGTTTTGAGATCTCAATGCAATTAAATAGTTCAAACTTTCTTGCATTGAGACTGTCAAGTAATGACAAAGTACTGAAGAACAAGGTACAAGTCGCTACTTCCTCCACTAATGATATTATAAGTCAATTCTTCAAGTCTTTATACTTGTAGTTATTCTTATAACTTGGCCTCCTTTGTCATTCAACCTAGTCCGTAGGCTTGATTTGGTCAAGTCTGAAGTGATTGAATGCGTTCATATCAAGTTTTAAATGTGTATGGGTGAGATTTCTTCTACGTGTGTCTTTTGAACACCTCAATTTCTTGTTTTTCTTGAGCAATTGCAAGAAACAATTGTCCTTTTCTTTACTAGCGATAGGCAAACTTCGCATCTCCTCTAATTACTTCAATTTTTTTCAGCTGCCAGTGAGAGGAACACATGTTTGCTTCACATCCCTCATCCCTCCTCCACAATGGTATTGATAGTACCTCCTAGCATGTAAAATCAACCCAAAATGACATTTTGTGAGAGAATCGATAAGAGGTTTTTGTACTAACTGCCTTTCTACCTTTGTGAAGAATAGTTACTGACAATCATCAAATGCCTGTTGCAGAAAGAGCCGGCTCTACAAATTCTGAGCTACTACGACGATGCTATTGGGTACATTGCTAATGGAATGTCGGGGAAAGTGTTAGACAGAACTTGGTCGTATGAGCTGATAGTGGAGACAACCATTGTAAGCAATGCAAAGTGTGAATCCCTCATCATCTGCTGTGTGGGGCATGATCAAGGCTTTTCCAATTACTCTGAGGAACATGGCCAGTATAACAGCCATTGCAACATAAGTGTAGAAATCAAGCGGGGCAGCAGGGTGGTTACTGACACTCAACTGTTTGTATTCCGGCATGCGGATAGTAAAAATCAAGTATATATTTGCACGCTGAGGAGAAAGCATTTCTTAATAGAGTCACTCCAGCTTGGAGATAAGATTTGTGTGTACGCACGGTCTAGATGGGCAGGATGGGCAATCACTGTGCTGGAGGGAGCTGTGTGCGTTATACATGGAGAAGATGAACAAGTTATTGCAGTCAATTCTGAGTTGCTGAGCCGGAGTGAGTCTGAGGGATTGGCAGCCAAGTTGGGCGAGCTGGTTTTGGCAGATCATTGTCACTCATCAAAGGTGAAAACTCTTGCATTTGAGGTAACTAGTGCCCTAATTTGGGCACATAAAGAATTGAGTATAGTCCCCATTATGGGACTAGTCAATTTTTTTTCAATTCTTGTCAGCGAGTTCAAGACGATTCTAACACAATTGAGCATGTTGTATTTAGACACTATATGCAAAAGATATAAGGGTTCAATTTCTTGGCCTAACACGAACCCAAGTTCTGATGTTAATGTTAAGTACGTTCTCAAAGTCAGTGTATACTTATCATGGAAGGTTGTCCTGGTGTCCCTGTAAGGACCCTGTTTGATATAAGCTGGGAGTTACTTTAAAAAGTCATTGCATGGAGTTTATTCAAAGTCTGTTGTATTTATTCACAGTGCACTGTTTATTTTTATTTTTACATCTTTCCAAATTATTGAAAGTGTTTAGCAATGTTATTGATTTCTAACAACCTATAGTTGTGGATTGAATCTAAGCAGATGTCAGAGCCAGGATGTGATGAATCCAGTACTGCGGAGTCCAAGGATGTCAAGCTAGCAAGCGAAACAACCAATCTCAGGGAATATACTGTGAATCCACTCCCAATTGAGGTATGTGCCCTTCATAACCTAGTACTTTCTGATTGAAAAACCAGCAGTACTGTGCAAGTCATGTGTTGAATAAGGTAGTTGTACCCAAAAGCAACCTTGCACCTATTTGCACCACGGTCTCCATCTCTGAAATTCTCATTTCAGAACTTAAATTTGGCTTAGTTCTACTTGTCTTATGAGATTTGTGCTCTAATAGGATTTGTGTCACATGAATAAGACAAGAAAGAAAATTATGTATTCAGATTTTGAAATAAAAAGGGAATGTACGTGCTAACACAATTAGGTAGAAGATTGCTTTGGATGCACCTACTTTTGAGGTGTAATTTATGGATACTCTACAATCACATGAAGGGTTTGACATATTAATGGTCACATTCATGTTTCTCTTACGCCACCTGCACACCCATTTAAATCTAGTTTAGGCAGAGAATCACCACTTACCACAAAGTGAGCTGGTTGATTTCAAGAAAAAATCTCAGAGTTTAAGGTGGAATGTTCCAGGCACTACAAATTATTTTTAATCTAGTACACTCTAGCCAATTGCACCATCACATTGCTTGGGCTACATGGCAGAAAAGGGAAATATATCACTTGAACTCTAAAACTTCCTGGACACTATTTGAAACTCCTTGAAGTTGCACTTACTTTTGCAGTGTTGGGGACTCGGTACAGCCTTGTCAATATTAAATTAGATTTGAAACCAAAATATATTAATAACTACTCAATGAATTTCTTTGTGAGGCTAACGTTCTGGGGTGTTAAGTTCAGTTAATCACCACATTTCTCAGTTAACATGTGTTTGTGGCTGGATCCTTGAGCAGCAAGAGTGGACCATTGAACCCACACCTGGGCCCATTTTCTCCTGGAAGCATTCCTGGAAGCTTCCTCGACGCGCCCGAGGTACCATATCCTTCACAGCGCAAGGGAATACCGATGTCCAAGTGGCCATTTCCAAGAAGTGCCAATCCAGTGATGACATGTATCAAATCTGCTTCGGGGGTTGGCAGAACACCATGACCTCAATAGGCAAGCGGTACCAAGGCCCTGTCGCCTTCGCCGTTGCAGCTTTCCTCACTTACCCTGACGCTCTCAATCGACTCTGGGTATCCATTGATGATCGGACGTCCACCATCCAGGTTGGTCGAGGAGAGCCAGGCCAAGATGTCTTTTCCACCTTCAAAGATGACCGTTTTTTCGCAGACGTGCAGTACGTCTCTTTCACTTCACATATCACCCCGGTGACATTCTCAAATGTCATCGTTTCAGAAATGGAACACATGCCAACGTCGGATTCATACAGTCCTTCCAATTGGATTGATCTGCAAGATGGGTCCAACTGGAATGTTGTACCATTACATGGGCATTACAATTGGGCTCGCTTCTGGACGCTGCCAAGACCAGGGAGGGGACTCATATCGTTTGCGGCTGACGGAATTGATGTCCACATTGCGATTTCAGCAGAACCACATACTACACAACCCATGTATGAGATTCTCATCGGAGGATGGGAAAACTCTCAAACGATTGTCCGGAAATACAAACAAGAACGACCTGCATTGTGGACAGAGGACAGTTTAGTGGAGTTTCCCTCCTGTCAATACTGGGTGTTGGTAGATGAAGAGGCTAGCGTTATTCAAATTGGCCGGGGAGTTGAGCCATGTCAGGATATGTTTTGTACCTTTAAGGATCCGGATTTTCTCGTAGGAGCTCAGTATATTACCTTCACTAGTTCTAAAATACCCATTGTATACTCCAATGTGACAATCACAGACATAGCACACTAATGGCATCAAACCTCAAAGAGGATGTCTATAGACATGATAATACAAATTCAGCCATGATCCACAAATTCAAACATATACTCCCTAATACTAGCATTTGGGGATCTCTTGTTGTATGGTAGATACTATTGTATTGCAATTCATGATAGAACTAGCATGAGGGAGCCCTTACTTAGTATAATTCAATGCTACATAGTACATACATACTTACATACTCGTTCTTTCTATTCAAAACTAGAACAATATTACTCTACCAAGTCTACTATGCTTCTATACTAGAAAACGACAATGTCAACTTCTTGGCAACAATTGGCTAAGTTACCAACATGGAAAAACCTGAAGAAGGAGAAGGGCCCAGAACTTACATCAACCTTACGTCCAAATGGGCTTCATGAAGCTATGGTGTCACTTGTATCCAAGTATAATATTACTTCTCCATCGATCTTCCCAGGAAAATCTATAGGACAAGTCACACCTTCTTGATGCTCTGGACAATATTAATTCGCATCCTCAAATGTAGGTTTCTATGTTCTCATGTAAAGAACCGTAGTTCATTTCCAATTCAATTGCTTCATGTGAAGACTCCACATGTGATAATCACGAGATATGCTTGAAAGCAAAGTTTGTAAATCAATCCAAATAGAATGGCACAATATCGTAGCTAGACCTTTAATCTAGGTCTCACAAGTATTTGCATGTAGCCTAAGAAGAATACAACTTTGATTGACTAGAGGGCTCTCAAACATACATCATACCAGGAGAGACAAACATTGTTATCACAAAATCCAAATCAAATGAATTGGAACAAAAATTAAAGATGTACTTCTAGCGAGTAGCAAAAACCCCACCTTTCCCAATATCTATGGTTTATTTTTCTTGCACTTGAACCCCAGACCAAAGCATGAAAGCATAGCCATACACTTGTTAGCTGATAGGATGACACGGTCTTCAAAGTCCAAGCTCTTGCATGCCTTAGATTTGGTTTCATGTACACTCGAACTAGGTTCCAATTCTCCCCGAGACAAGAGAATGATACTAATCCTTACACTCTACATGTGAAGTACGTAATCAACAGTGCAGATTCCCAATTTTCAACTGAAGATGTCATTTATTAATTAAATGTCAAATCTAAAGGCCCAAATGGGATAACTCTTCTCCAAAAGCAAAATCATCAGACCTAATGTCGGTTGGCAATGAACCTTAAGCAGTCCCAAGCGATGAGTACGTAGTTGCTTTGGTCTTTGAGTCCTTCAATGCTTAATTTGAGTTCTTTGACTGATTGTTGACGAGTGTTGGAGTTTACAAAAAACTACAACTCTTTAGATGACCTTGGCCTATATCGCTTCTAGTTCTCCAAAATGATTGGTCTTCTTGGACAGAGGAAGAGTCAATATAACAAAGCAGGTTGTACTTCCCACACCTTGGCACCATACTTGAGTTTATCACAATAGAGCGGGATAATGCATTAGTCTTGCGATGACTGCACGTCTGCATCCAAGTGTATGAAGAAAACTCATCCAATTAAACCACTCTACGAGATACTAAGACCCAACCCCTCTTCTCCAATTAACACATGATTGCTCCAATGAAACTCTCACACCCTAGATTCAAATCAACATGAACCAGAAGAAAACTAATAGAAAATCACTATGAATTTACCAAACCTACCCCTTTCGAACAAGCACGATGACAAAAGCACCTCAACATACGAAGATGTTGAAACAAAAAATGAAATATACGCCAGTGACTCAGTCAAGAAGCCATTCATGACAAATTGTAATTAACTAAACATAAATTTCATATTTACAAAGAAAAAGACTAGAAACATGCTTATAGTTAGGTTCAATAGAGCCGCTAACTTACATACGAAAGCTAGCTATATACACTAAAATTGTTTATCTCCTAATTCTGTCAGGCTCGGCTAAGACCAAGGAGCCATCTCCATGTCATCCTCTTCCTCTTGCCACTCGTTTTAATCATTGACAAAGCATTGATCCTCCTCCGTGAAGTCCTATTGGAACGAAATGGGCTCAGAGGTGTCATAGGAAGAATCACCATACGAGATGGTCAAGCCTACACTAGAGGTTCGCCAAACTGCACCGGGGCTATCAGCATGGAATGCGTCATATCCATATGCTTGCAACACGCTATGGCAACTTCTAGGTAGTTCAAGCTTGATGTATCTTTGAAAATTGTATCATTGCTCCATGAATCAGGTTTAGTTGGTGCAAGTGTTTCCACCAGCAGAGTATCGGGTACAACCTCGGAATTGGAAGTGCAATCTGAGACCATATTGGTCATTTTCTTCTAGACCATTTCAGCATCATCGGAGTCATCAGTCCTCATGCCCACCTAAACGAATTCGAAATTCATTAATTCTGAATCATTCTCATTCCAAGGAAGCAAGCTGTCACCGACATTGGCGGTAGAAGAGAAGGTTTCAACATTGGGAGCCTCATTCCTATCTGTCAAGAAGCCGACTTCAAGGTATACTAGAAACTCTGCATTCTTAGTGGCACTCCAAGCCAGAGGCAACCCATTGTTCTCGTTGAGGGTACAAAAGATGGGATCAGCATCAGGAGCCCGTTCATTCTCATCTGTCAACAACTCGAACTTAAAAAGAGCTAGACACTTCGCTTCCTCCGCGTTCAACTCCAGAAGCAACCCATTGTCCACATTGGCATAATTACAAGAGATGGGATCAGCTTTTGGAGACTCATTCTCGACTGTCAATTCCGTCTCCAGGAAAGACGCATACTCCACATACTCCTCCACATACTCCGCTTACTCCAGGTCCTCATTCCACTTCTTGGCGTAGGTCTTGCCCTGTGGTAGACTATGCTAGCCTAAGGTGAAGAGTTTGTGGTAATGGTGGCATTGGTGCCACGGCTGGTCAACTTTCTTATTGTCGAAGTACTTAAAAGAGTTGTCAACGAACTCAAATAGGCAGTAGTAGCAACGGTAGAGGACTGGGGCAAGGAGTGCATCGGATGCCATCATAAGTGAAAAGGTAAGGCAATGTATGTAATATGAGTATGAAAGTCTAACTAAATTGTAAAATGAGTTCGCCTTTCTAGCTACAAACAATAGACTACTCAGCGTAAATTTCCACTCTTTTCCAAACTATGCTACTACGATAGTGTCAATCACAAGGCCGATGAAGAGCGAAAATGGCATTGGGAAAATAGGCAGTGGTACTAATCTTTTATACCAAATAGGAGGTGGGCAAGGAGGCTTTCTTACTGGGCGTAGCTTTTTCAAGAATCTTTCAATTGGTCTGAAATTGTTTTCTATTTGCTTTTGGCAGCTTTTCTTTTGACTCTATTGGGCATTGAGAGCAATGATTTGGACAACAATTTGCGTCTTTTGGACACCAACTCAATCGAGGCTTAGCTAGAACGTGATGGGAAACATTCACCTTTGTTAAGGAGTCTATGAATCTTATTGGACAATGAGGGTAGCCGCACCGCATCAATCGGTGTTGATTAGTTGACCCCATCGTTTTGGATTGGAATGACATTGTTTGAACTCTACAGTTGGCAAGAGATGCTCGCTAACCTTTAGTTCTCACAAGGTGTGACCCTAGTTGTTGTGGAATTGTTGAGTATCATGAGTCGATGCTTCACTTGTTAAATACGGAGATTGTTGTAGGAGTTCTGTCGAAAACTCAATCGGAGATCCCTCCGAATTTTGGTTCAAAGATACGTCTTTAGGGGAACTTAGACAAGCATACAGGCTTCGGAACAATTCGCTCACTTAGTGGTTTATGATTGTATCGGCAACCTCCAGAGAATAGGTGTATTGATTCAAAAAGGTCTAAGGACCTAATAGTCAAATGCCAAATTTATATGGAGTACTTCATCAATTAATTTTATACACTCACTTCGGCGCAAGGGAGGTGACTATATAATCAGATTGATTTAGTTTGAGGCATCCTTGCGCAATTTAGCTTTGTTCATGAACTTGGTTGCATACCAATTGAGTATATAACTAAGGCCATTTTATAGGAGAAGTGGGGCTTGGGTATGAACACTTCCTCACATTTAATTGGAAAGCATAGCATGCCTCAACGCATCTTTTTTTTTAATCAAGTCTAACTCGCTCTTGGGCTACAATTTTCCTCGAGCAGATGAGAATTCGAGTGTTATCTACAGTAAGTCCTTCAAGATGGACATTAGGATTCTAAATGCAGTTTGTAAGTAACCTTGACATTTTCAAAATCAGATTGACATCTTGCTTTAATTTCTACAAAAGTCTCTTATTAAATTCTTTGTTCGCCCTTCATTCATTCGTTACAATAGGGGCTCGTGGGAGCACTCAAGGATCATCAAATCAATTTCATGCATGGCAAGCAACATTGTAGCTGGCCTAGGTGATGACTATTGTTAAAGATTGCTATTGTAGACTATAAAGCCTATGTTGCTGCCTTTATGTATTGCACAGTAAGTGAGATGTTGGAAGGCAGGAAGAAATGCAATGAAAGATTTTGAGAGCACGCATGGATCTACAACACTTTACCAATAACTTTCATCACGAAACAAAGAATTTGGAATCCTAAGAGCAAGAACGGAAGGTCACAAAGAATTGAGCAAGTCTTGATTGTTTGTCTATTACTCGTCAAATTGTCATTCATTATTTAACGAACAGTGTTGATTTCTTGAAGTGTCATCGACTCGTGCACCACTCACAATTCGTGGGTCAAGGGAGATAAATATTGACTCCAACTCTTTGGGTTGCCGTGGACATATTCTTCATGAGGGGTTAAAGTCCGACATAGATTAAGTATTTTTTGAAATGTCTAAAGTCCTATAATATTCAAAAGGTTGGAGAATTTTTTCTACAATATGGTCTAATATTTGGAATATTTTAAAACCAAATAAGAAATTGCAAAGTGTAGCATTTTAAGTATAATACTCTAAAGTATTTATTTAATAGTCATCATCAAACTGAAAAGAAAAAACAACTTGAAAAAGACGTGGTAATAAAAAGTTAACATATCAATTAAGAAAAATTACAACAATCAAAAATAAGAAAGTTCATTACAAACAAAATTGCAAGAAGAGTTGTGGTAGACCAAGACAAAAAAATTAATAGCTTAAAGTGTCAAAATCCTAAAGTGTAATTTTCACCTTGCAGAAACTATTCAACAATGAAATAATACAATATTTCAACAATTTTATCAAATATACAATAAACAATATTGCCAAATTTGACTTTAAAATATGATACATAATATTGCTAAACTAGTAGTCAAACACCCCTATAGCCCAAGGAATTAGAACACAACCTATTGATTTTCTAATTGTAGAATATATGGTTAATAATTTCACTCTTTGCTATTCCATTGTATCACATATAGCTTTGGAGAAAAATGAAAATCTTTTTGAGCTAATTTTGGATTAGATATGAGTTTTCTTCTTTTTTTCCTTAACAAATCCTACTAATTTCAAATTTACATCCAAAAAATCTTCAAATTTTAAGAATTATAGAAAAATATGTGATTTCATTTCTAAAAATAAAAATAAAAATTTCAAGATTAAATAGTTACAAAACGAAAAAATATAGGCAATTTACTGATTTTACAATTCATTCCTATACTCTTTCATGGCTAAGGTAGGAGTGATTGGTGAGTATATTCATTTGATGCTTATTGTAATAAGTTATTTAGTCACAAAAATTGACATTTGGGAACCTTCTCACCCTAATTAGCCTTTCAAATACATTACCAAAATTTTTATTTTTATTATTGTATATGATTTAATTCCTATAGTTAAATTTTTGTCCCTCTGGAGGACAATGTGGATTTTAAATAGGCTCATATAGTTTCAATTTTTATTGAGATTTTTTCAAAACTTAGGATAGAAAAACACATTAGCTTTTTCAAAATATAATTATTTTTTCAATCAGTGCTAAGAAGCAAAAGTTATGTCATCCTAGCTACAAATCTCAACTAGCTAGGCAACAAAAGAAATCTACAAAAAATTTTAAAATGATCTTCTCTTAGATTTTTTTTTCTATATGGTAAGCTTTAATTCATTCCATTTGGATTAATGATATAAAAGTTATGGATCTTATTCTATGCAAACAATCTTAGCAAATTCTTGAAAAAATAACATATTGGATTTGTTTTCTATCTCAATTTTTATAATTATCAAAAAATAGTTTTACAAGGTTCACAATTTTCAAAAATCAAATTCTAAAAGGCTTAGTATACTTGCTAGAACATTCACTTTCATTATTCGGAATAGTATGTTTCAACTTTCAATTCCATCTTAAAGCTATTAACAATTTAAGTTTTTCCTTCAATTTCATATCTACTTCACTCAAATCATTTTTTAAAGAGTGAAAATCATAGTGTTGTTATTGAATTCATTTTTCCTAGATTTCAACTCAATTCTTCTATATAAAAAATTTAAAATTTAAAATCTAGAGTGCAAAAAATTTAAGCCTTAAGAAGATTCTAGCTTTTGATCTAATCACGAAAGGTGCAAAAAAATTCATTTTCTTCATTTTAAATACAAATACCTAGCAATCTACATGAATAAAGTTTTTTAAATTTCTTCTACACATTCTCATGCTAGTCTAATACAAGATCCTATAGTTAGATATACAAAAAATTCTTTAGATTTTTGCTCTTTGGTATAGAAATGATGGTTTAGGGGTTTCAGTTGATGAGAAAAAAGCCCTAGCACTTTAAGGGTTAAAAAATGAAGCAAACCCCTTGTTTGAGCCCATTTGAAATAGATTAGTTGGATTGAAACTAGTTTAGGAGCCATTAATCCCTAAAGTGTCTAGAATCCTCCAAGGGGACTCTTGGAGGTTCAAGCAAGTACCTATAATCTCAATTTTTGGCAATATTTTTTGAAACTTTTTTTAATGGCTTAGGAAAATTTATTGGCTTTTTGAAAATACAATTTTATTTGAATAGGTGCTTGGGAACAAAAGTTATGCCACAATAATTCCAAAAGAAGTGAGGATGGACAGCAAAAAAAATTAAATTTTTTTTTTTCATTTTATTATTTATAGATTATCTTTTTGTCTATGTGGAAAGATTTGATTCAATCCATTTGGAGAAGTGACATAGAAGTTATGAAACTTCTTGTTTTGCAAATAGTCTTAGCAAATTCTTCTTAAAATATTGGATTGGATTCATTATTATGCACTCAATTTTTGTAATTTTTCCAAAATAATTGCACATGGTTTAGTTTGTTTTTTAAAACAATCTTCCCAAAGGAATTAGTGTATTTCAATTCCATCTTAGAGCCACTATCAACAATTCCATTTTCCCTTCAATCTTGTCTCTACCTTCACATAACAATTTATTAAAGAAAGAAAATTACAAGAGGGGGGCTTGAATTTTTTTTCTTGAATTCTAAACTCAATTCTTCAACAAACTTTTTTTTTTAATTTACAATTTGTAGTACAAAATTTTTAAGGTTAAGCAGATTCAAAGCCTTATAATCTAGTTAGTGTAGGAGTGCAAAAATTTGTTTTCTTCACTTCAAATACTTCTATCTTGTGATCAACACAATAAAAGATTCTAAAATTGCTTCCAAGTATTTTCATACTAGTCTAGTGCAAGATCCCAAGGTTGGATATCCAATAGAAACAATTGCTTAAATTATTTTTGTTATTTGCATTGAAAATGGCAGTTTCCAGTGGTTTTTGACCAAAAATGTGGCGAAGTTTGCCACAACTTTTAGCCACGGATCAGACGCTTCATCAGATGCTTCTGCGGACGATTTTAGGTTTCGTCGCCTATAAATAGAGACTCTCGTTTCTTTTTTTTGCAAAGGTGCAAATGCCGCCGAGCCCACCGTGGGCTCGTGGGCCACAAAACGTTTTCCGGCGTATCCTAATAACAGCCCGGCTGCTTTCTCCAAGGCTTTGCATTCATTTTCCAGATCTCACTCCTCCTGGCGCAAATGCGCAGTACCAAATCATCAAGATCTGTGCTTGTCGTATTAGTATCGTGCTAGATTGTGTATGGTTTCTACAGATCCGAGGACAGCCAGTAGTTTGTGCGTTTTGGGTTCAGTACCGTGGTGGTGGAGTTTTAATACAGACAGAAGAGATTGCTGCGAGTTTACAGTGCACCTCCCTGTTGTGAAGTCGAGGAATGAATGGCGATTGAGATTTGAGGTGTCAAGTCGAGTCGGTGTAGTGTTGCAATTGCCTGTGTTGCAGAAGACGCTTAGCTCCATCATGGCGAATTTTGACACGAGGGCCTTGATCATCATCATTCCGTTCGGAGTTGCCTTTCTTCTTGCGTTACTGGTCATCTGCAAACACAAGATTTACTTGTGGACCTTGAAGAATGACGATACGGAGTCTGATACAGGAGCTAAGGTGGTCACAAGCCATCCTAAGAATGTCAGCAATGGTGCCGGTCAATATCCCGGACCTACAGATCCGGAGCTTGGGAACAGAGGCTCTGAGTGGGAGTCGGATTCTGGTTTGATTGCGCCGTCGCCAAAAGGTGGCACCCGAAAATCTTTCTGTGCATGATCTCTATGCTCCTCCTAAACCACGACTGGATTCGGCTATTGATGTGGAGTTTCGTCGAGGAGACCGCGGCTTCCCTTCGTCATGTTTACTTGACCTGGGCTGCCCTCTCCTTTTTAGATCGTTTGCGGTTTCCTGATTCCTTGCGCTCGCGGAAGATTCGGGGGGAGAGTAGGCACGACGCTGCCGATTGAGTTTTAGCGACAGCTGATCTGAGAAGATGTGGATTCTGCGAACCTAGAAAGGTTATGCTTCACATTTCATCGCAAGAGGTTATTACTTGCGTTGTTTTATGATCAATAAGAAGAGTTTTGGAAATTTATTTGATGGACGTTTGAAGAATGTATTGTCATCTCTGTACGCATGCGAGGGCGCTGAAGATCAACCTAGCTTAGATGCTCGTAGAATGTCATGCGCGCCATTCGGGATTCTCGGGCCGAGATTCCCGGTGGTATTGTAGACGACTAGTATTAGATTCCGTATTGTTTTCCTGTTGAAGATGACCATGTAAACTATTGAAATTTCTTGAAATGAACTCATCCCAGTCTGAGCAATGTCTTTGCAATGCTTGCTGAAATAGCGCATAATCCTGCAACAATGTGCATTGACGATGCCAGGACATTAGTTCTGGTGTGATACTAAATCGGTTCTGATATAATACCATTCCGATCTCTGTTCTGCCTTTGATTTTTATAGCAACAGTCACCTACTCGTATGCAATGCCATGTAATGGTTGCCCAGGCAAAGAGTGTCAAACTGGAAAATGTCACGATCGAGCAACGGCAATCAAAACTACCTGCAATTCTTCGGAGTGTTAACAGTGCCCTCAAGTAACGCTCGAGAGACTCATGCAAGGAAGGCAGAACTAGCAGGGCAGTGAAGAGGTAAGAAGTATTATTTGCAAGTGAGGGGAAACTATGCACAAGCCAGATCAGCAGAGAGTGCAGTGTAGTATATTTTTGGCCAGTTCATGGTACATGTTTGAAATGGACTATCAATTTGGTTGTAAATTAAACTTGAAAAAGGACTATTCTTGAACAAAACAATTCAAAGCCATCACTAGTTATTACAAGGTCTCACCTGTTGAACGGCAGTGGGGTTCGGTTTGGCCAGGGCCTTCAGTCTCACCAAGATCCCACCTTCGCTAAATCCTAAACTCGCACAGCTTTTTGTGGTCCTGTCTACAATGTCATGGACATAGCCAAACCTATATCGTTTACATGCACTCTACTTTCCTAGCATCCTTGAGCCCTCTGAACACGCAGCTTGTGAAAAAGCAGTCTCAAAATTCAGATGCATGCTTCTAAAGTAATGAATCCCCTCATCCATATTAATCTACTGAGCTAACAAAACTTCGGCACTATGTCACTACCTTCTTCTTACCCGGCTCCTCGCGCGAGCATGGGCAGAGTACCCGCTCTTCGTGACCATTCATCTGCAGGCAAACACTGGAATCTTGCGAACGTCGAACATCGAAGCCATTCCCAGTCTCAAGCGTTCCAGGTTGTTGCGACATATAGCTGAAATACAGTCGGGCTCCGTTCGTCGTTGTCATCTTGTACACACTGAAGCCTTTGTTTGATCTTTACGTAACAGATGCAAGAAAGTAGAACTGCGAAAAAGAGGCACACAGGAACCAGAGACAAAATGAGATGAAGATTCATCTCCACGGATGCTCGCTGCTTGCCCCGGCTCCACACCTCAAGCTGTATTTGTGAACCCTAAATTCAAGAAAATTGAGCTACTAACCTACTTCGCGATTAATCAAAACAAACTGAAAAGTGCATCAGAATTTTGCAACCTCAGGAGAAAGAGAAGCCTTTGAGCGAGCCCTGTGACATTTATTCTGCGAGGCCACAGAACTTTTGCTCAGACAAGTAGCGGATGTCCAAAGCCACGATTCATTTCAAATGCAGAGAATCAACGTAAGCTTAATATCAATTCAATATCCGTCGAATGCGGCTCCGACAATTAGCCAGAGACTTCTACAGGATGTTCAAAGGCGAGCTAATTAATTTCAGAGATGGAGAATCAATGAAAGCTTAATGTATTGCAATGTCAATGGAATCGAGTTGAAATTAGCAGATCTGCAGGGGCTCTTGTGATCCGATCCCCCTGCAATGTGAGGTTGAAAGGAGACATTCTTAGGTCATGGAAACAAACAGAATATATGCTTGGCGGTGAGGATCCAGTTCGTGCCGCTGAACATGAAGAAACGACTGCCATCGCCACCGGAAATCTCGAGGTCGACAATTTCCAGGCTGCAAAATAGATTCCGTTTAGGGTTTATACTCGCCTACAGCATCGCTACAAAGCTCCCCAAGCAAATTCCCATCAGCTTTTAGTGCACCTTCGACCCCTCATGACGACGCTTCTACAGCAAAGAAGACACCATCCCACGCAGGGCTTTTGCTGCAAAAATTTCAGAAACCTTGCCTGGCCAGCAGACTTTAACTCCTAGAGTGAGATTTTTACATTACACATGGTTATTTTTTTTTTACATTTGCATTTACTATTACTAGTATATAAGTTACCTACCTGCCAAATTTTAGAAGAGGAGGAAGAGTTTTACACAAGCTTCTGGGGTTGACCCCAAAGTTGAAGGCAATATAACTTTCAATTTAGGTACCTAATAAAAAAAATGAGATTGTCACTAACGAGGTACATGTTCATACCTTGGGTCAAAATTTTGGGAGCACCCAACAAATATTGACTTTGTGTATAACTACCTAAAATCTCCTACATATATTGAGTAGTCACTTGGTCCTTTCAGGGATTAGCCTTAATTGTTTTGAGTACACAACAATATTTAGATCTATAGCATTACCTATTGAAATTGGATTCAAAATAATGATTCTATACGATAATCTAGGCATATCATATTCATGATAAATAGATGTATGCTTGGTTTACTATGTCTATTTCTTAAAAATGTTTTACATCTAATATTTTAGTAAAGAAATCTAAATATTTCTTCAATTCAAATGAAAATGACATTGTATCCTCAAGTATATGAAAAATCACATAATTTTAACGAACATCCTAGTGCATTAAATTGTGGATGAAAGGATTCCATGTCCACTCAAAAATTAACAAATTGGCATAATTGTATTTACCTTAGGTCTAAACAAGCTTTGATTATCATTGAAGTTAAAATTTACCATAATAGGATTATAAATTTATACAATTTGTATATATATATTCAAATATTTCTATACAACTACCAATTAAAATTGAAGGATTATATTCTAAAAGACTATATGTATTAGCAACTTAGGCATTTTACTTGCCTAATAATATTTTAAGACCCCACATATTTTATAAAGATTCCATCCAATTAGATGATATAGGACCCAATCTTGCATTTAAGCCATGCTTGAAATATAATCAAAGACTCATAGAGTTCTAAACAGTACTAGCCAACATACTTACAAGTTCAATTGCATTGGTTGCAAACTTTAGCTATTGGCAACTATCAAATGCTCCTCAAGGTACAATACATCATAATCTTCTTACACATTCTATATATAGTCATGTCAAGACAATTTTCATCATACAATATACAATTTTGAAATAGCAAGTTTGAAATCAGTTAACCCTTGAACACCGGACTAGTGACCATAGAAATCAGCCATTTTGGAATTGTGTGACATCATCCACTTTCAAAAAACCAAAAATACTCATTGGGAGTCAAACTACTATTGAGGATCTCTCCTTCCCACTCCTAATTCTTGGGATGCATAGTTGCACTTTTATCCTACATAGGAGAATTCCTTGTCATTCATTGGACAAAAAAAGTCCACTGTGTAGTTTAGGGGTTAACCTTCATATCATGTCTCTCAAGGTACAATACATCAAAATCTTCTTACACATTCCATGTGGTCATGTTGAGACAATTTTCATCTTACAATATGAAATTTTGAACTAGCAAGTTTGAATTCACACAACCTGCATGTCATGTCTATGAGTGAAGTAATTTCTCATCCAAATAATTAAAGGATTGAAATTGTTATAAAGAAACATAATCTATATCAAATGACTTGCAACATATCAACAAATATTTGTGTGCAATGGAATTCCCAATATAATAGATTACATACGCTAAGTAAGGACAACAATTCGTGCCTTCCTGAAAATCAACTAACTAATGTAACAAAATTACAGCATTCAATAACATCAAGTGCAAATATGCAAAACGATTGCCACTCTTCCAAAAAAATTGTTCAAGAAAAAGGAGCAAGTTCACTTCATATCTACAAGAGATGGTCTACATGATTGTCAATAGGTCTTCTTAATATAAATAAAATACAAATCCTCTCCAACTGAAATCAGCTTACCTGTTTCAGCTGGAAATTATACACTCTTCGAATGCAACCTGAAGGTTGACAAGTTCAATGAAAAAAACCTCTCAAGGACGCGAATCTGTAAGGCCGACGACACCCGCTCCTAAACGCTACCTGTTCTCATCTGCCCACCTTCAAAGATCAGATGAAAGGAATATTGCACCCCCAATACCGCATGTGGAGAGGTGACCTTGCTTTTGCAGGAACACATATTCTCGGTCAGTGCAAGATCTCAAGCTCTTTAAGAGATTTGCTGAGTGAAGTTGACATTGCCAACTGATCCCACATACTTGCGAGAAACTGTTCCATGGGAGCAGACCGGTTAAAACACCTCCCAATTCGAAGCGGGTCTCTACGCATGGAAGCCAGGTGCAAGTAATCCACATCTGTTCTGATGATTAAAACAAAAAGCTCTCCAAGTGCGTAGGAAATATGCCAGTAAGCCGTGAAAAATTTACTAGATCACGTTTTCTTCACGATGTCTTCATAGAGATCATAATACGATAGCGACTTTGTTGCTCGAAAGGGAAGGTTCACTCCTGATCTTCTCCTCCCTAGTCGAGAGTCTTCTTCCGCAATGCGTTTCATCTCTACAGCTCTAATCCGCTCAGCTTTCTCCATCTGATTATTGAAAGCCTCGGTGAAGAAGGCGACCACCACATTTAAAGTGAACACCACGGCTATTGCCCAAAATGCCATGAAAAAAGTCCGAGACCATTTACTACCCGTAGCGGCCGCATAGCCATCCATAATCACGTACCATTTGTTGACAACGCATAAATTGAAAGAGGTAGCCATGGCTGATGCATAATCATTGTAATTGAACGCTTCAAACCCTAAAGTCAAATACTGAGTGCCGGCGAGTGCAGGATTGCCTTCATAAACCAGACCTCCGAAGAGATGCATTCCCAAGAGTGAGAACACAGAGGAGATGAGAAACTGAAGGGTTAAGATCGGGGCTGTGGCAGGAATCACAATTATTAGTGTATGGGCCATTAAACGCCAGCGTGGGATCAAAGATAGAAGTGCAATGGTCCTGAACCCCCTTGCGATGAGAAAATACGACACCCTGTAGGACATTAACAGGAAAAGATTCAGCCATGAGAATGGGTTTTGCCAGTGTCCAAGGATTGTATTGTCCTAATTGATAGTCGAAAATCTCATTGTAAGTTCATTTGTTCCAGAGAAACTCTATATGTCAACATGTTTTAATTTCACTTTGAGAAATTATTCTGAAATAGGTTACAAGAAAATCAGGATCGAAAGCGAAGAAAGTAGGAACAGGAGGTGAGGCCTACGTACCAGGGGCGCACGTCTTGGTAGAAAAACGAGAGACAGTGAAGTGACACGAGTAATAACGCTACAACAAAATCAAACTTGTTCAACATGCTGCACCAATAAGATTTCCAGCCTTGCAGACAATACTTGAGTAACGCATCCATCGCAAATACCCAAGCTGCAACACATCGCATACCAACGCATTTAAGTTGAATAATTGATAATTGATTTGAACTGTACTCTTCCTTGTCAAGATCCTTGCAAGCCGAATGCGAGGATGAGGCGTGCAGATTCAACCATATGTACAGAGAAGTAGACAAAACATCTCCGAACATTCATGATATCGACCGAGTACAAAAATGGCTTTCACACTACTAGATTCTCCGCCTAAACTTCAGTAGTATGCTAAATGAGGAAACATAGGCGAGAAACTTACTCTACAATCGGCCAGGAACTCTTTAATTGAACCATAGTGCACACAAGATATTCAAGATCACAATCTTAATCTTATCGTTAGTTGAGAGCAAAGCAGTCAAGCTAGAACCAGGTAGGTTAATAGAACGTACCAAATAGAAACTCCAGACTAATAAGCAGGTCTTGTACACTACCTCCCACCTGCAATTCCAGTGGATATTAGGATCTATTACGAAAAAACGAAAAAGTGTGATACTTGATCATTGACATCAATAGTAAGAACGGGCAATATTCAAGTCGATTGGACAAAGAGGTTTAAACACTTACATTCATTTGAGTAATTGCCACTGCCAAAGATCCAAGAGTGAATGCCCATATGATATATGCATAGACTGGATGATTCACGAACAGCATATCACTTTTATTCATTCGTCGCTGAGGCTGCGGTGGTCTTTCGACCTCTTTAGCAATAACATCACAGAGCTCCTCAAATTCATCTGACCAGATCTTGAAATCTCCCCGTTTGTTGAGAGCTAAGAACAGATGGCTAGTCCGTGCTCGAACGTCAGGTATGTGTCTGCTTTCATTCATGATTGGAAAAAAAAACTCTTCAGAAAAGGACAGAGTAAGCAACACTCGATACATAGAATATCGGGTTTGCAACCAACATGCACCTCTAGCGACTTCAAGACTTCATAATTATGAATTTAACTTCTGAAATGAAAATCCACGTCAACCTAAAAAAGAAGTCACATACCTGTACCGACCGATGGCAAGGAATAGAGATATCATCGTGGCACCGTCGATCCACTCCTGATGGCGAATGTCCAGAAGGCTGAACGCTGCCCTTAAATTGCCTTGCCGTGCAGTAATTCGTTTAGCCACTTCCACGGAAATCTGCAATGATTGGCCATTTAAAACAATGCTTAGCATGCCGGTCATGTCTGCTATATTCACGCCTCCACATTTCACAATGGCCAAAAACCAAACCGAGCATTCTGAACAAAAAATAAAAACCCAAAAGCCAAGAATAGGTGATCATAACGGGGACATATGCACTGGATGAATCCTAACTAACAGGTCCATATTCACCAGATTCAGTTCTTATACCACACGAACTACGTCCCAAAAAACACTCATATACCTACAGAATTGGCAATACCTGAGCTTTGTAGTTGCTGTAAATCACAGAGAACGCTAAGTTCATCAAGAAGAAGAACCCCACAAGCAAATACGTGGAGAAGAAGAAAAACGCCAATCGATTAGTTCGATAAGCTGTAGCCCAAACACTTGGATTGTTTGCAGTAGTCAGCAGCACAAATAGGTTCAATAGGGACGAGCCATAATCCTTGAACTCAAGTGTAGAATCCGAAAAAAGTGTGGTGGCAAGCCATGCTGAGAGCATCACAAACACTACCACTAAGACCTGTGCACCAGAAAACTTTGGTCAGCCTGCAAATTCGTATCTCAGTTTCAGCTTGCAAACAAAGATTTAAACCCTGTAACAATGTACAGAGTATTCTAAGAAAAGGAGAATTTTACACAACAAGTTTCAGGAACAGTAACGTCTGCAATGACAAATATGACCCTTAGCATGCCCAAATTGCAAATCCATTACCCAATGAGGATGTGCATGGGAAGGTGCCATGGCCCATGACCAACCTCATCAGATCTATTCATTCACCTACGGGAAGTAATTGAGCAGTACCGTTATATCCATGAATGTATGCACAATGAGCAGAGTCATGCGAAAACAACCACGTATTGCCCTGTGAAAAAAACTCGAAAGAGTCATTTGAGAGGCGAGGAAAATCATTCATTCGAAATCAGGGTCATTGATATAGAGACCTCTTATCACTCAGGACGTAGAACGGGATAGAGATGACAGCTAGCAAAAAGAAGAAACAGAAAAAAGGGAGAAGGAAAAGAGAACACAAAGATACGCTAATAAACTCTTCCTTTTAGTGCCAATCGAATCAGCATTTCAGTGCACGACGTACCTGCTAAATATAATGGGAATAAGAATTCTTAAATACATAGATATCTTGAAGCCTTGGAGTTCAGCAATTCCCAAAGCGGATGCAGATATGGATATGTACATCGCCACAAGTATAGCCACCTGCTTCACAAGTATTTCAGATCAAAACAAGCAGCAAGCTTATCGAAGCACTGAGTCTTCACGACTTTCCAGGTTATGAAAAATAATTGTATTCCATGTGAGTGCTTTTTCATCAACATCAATACCAGGTTCAGCAGCAGCATTCAACATGAGACTGCGGCCAGCAGGTTCAGAAATCAACTCAGTGCGTGATACTCAGAAAAGAGAACGATTATATACCTTGTACACAGAAATTTGGTTTTGCCAAAAACTAGAACCTAAGAAGTATCGTTGCAATGCAACGGACCACGCCAGAAGCAGAACGCAGCATGCCTGCAGAAATATGGCAATCGATCTTAAAAGGACTTCTCAAATCTCACAAGAGTGCAAATCAGGATTAAACTCATACACTATAATTTTTAGCATCACGATCAAACAGAGATTGTTCATGCCATTTTATACGTTTCATACTCAAAGCAATACTAAGACTTTACCAAGTTAATATCCATGCTAAATGAGGAAACAATTCACTTTGTGTTTATCAAATAGTTCAGCAGAGACCAGTCAAGAAATGATACCTCGATCACAAGAGATACGTAAGGATGGATGTAAGGCAATCCGCTCAGAGGATACTTTTTCGGGTCACCACACGGGTTTGGTAATTTGCCATTACACCAAGCCGGGATCTAGCAGACAAGTAAGCCGTCAATAAGAAGTATTTCATGTCTAGATCACTCTGCTTGAGAAAACAAAGCTCCGTCACAGAAGGGGCCAGCACCGATGCCCTCCTTATTCCTTCCAGAAAAATTCACGTTCACTCTAACCTCGCTATGTAAGAGCCGTTTGAATTTGTAAACGTACCTCAAAAAAAGGTAGCAACATGAGGATTACGTACACAAGTCCCCTTGCAGCAAAAAGCTTATGATAGAGGATGAAGGCACGTTTCGCAGTATCATAATCTTTGTGATACACAACAGGTAGTGGCAGGAATCTCCCCTGCATTGCCTGCAGTTTGAACAAGCTGACATTCAGGGAACACATTTTAACGATATTCTGTTCTAGAAGAAGGCTGATTATGAGCGCGAAAGGTTGACTGTTTAACGTCCACCTGTGGCAGTTCATCGCCGCAAGTGGTAGCAACTTTCAGAAAATTATTACATACAAATCACCAGAGAAATGCTTTCAGATTTTAGAAGTCATCGTCGCAGAATTATCCATGGCAATATTCTCTGTATACGTGACCTTGCATAAACTCCATGCGAACCAACAATACCAGGAGGTTCAACATCTGTGATTAGTCTGAGGGTTAGAATTGACAGTAAATCCTCAAATGGAGGGTCTGTCTTTCTATGCTCCCTTCCTATCTGGGATTCAAGAGAAATCAAATTCCGTTAGATCTTTAAAAAGCCATCGAATGCAAGCCAAGTGCATCTACAACCTTCACATAGGCTTCGACAAGCGTCTTTGATCATTTCCCCGGAAGTTGAGGAGGTAATGTGCAGGAAGACGTTAATTGTTGGTAATCTCCATCAGAGAAGGTTGCAAAGGTAGGAAGTCCAGACAATAGATATAAATAATCCACTATTTAGTTGCGGTAAATGATGAAGACAAATCAAATTATCTATGCAACGAAAGCCAGGAGGAAGTGTTACCTGGTCAACCAAAGCTGCTGCCATCTCGACATTTGAATGTAGCTGGTGATAAGGAGGATCCGGCCCTGCTTCTAAATCACGCACATTCTTAAAATCTGGAAAGTACGAAGTGTTCCCGGAATATGATGATGGACGTCGTAGAGGAGTTAACAAGCCTTCCTCTTGGATTTCGGGCAGTGTGCTTCTCCGAATCATTTTTTTCCTCATCACATCCCGACCGAAAGTTCTCTTAACTGATCGATTATCTTTATCAAGAGGCACTGAGGACGCCCTGTAAAGCGGTCTGAAAGAAGGCATGATTGTCAATTACCAGAACTTTCAGAACGGCTAAAGATTTAGCGGCATATCACGAATTTCTATGCCCACTCGTTCTCAAAATCACAGCGAGTCCTCTGTTGAGATTTGAAGAAAAATTAATCCGCCTCTTTGAAAAGAAAAAAATTCGAGAATGAAGCCGTAAATGACCGAATTTTTGTTCCTGGCACGGTTACTTCAATGTACAGTCTAAGGACGGCTGTGCAGTAGCACCGGCAAGAACCTCGTGCTCCATTTGGTTTCCAACTCGTCAATCTGAAACTTCAGTACGCAACTTCGTAGGAAACTCCGATTACTGATTCACTACCGATTCTCTGACGCAGACAGAAAACTTCACGGAAGCTATCTAGTTCAGAACAGTGTCGTATTTCACAGAAAGCGACCTCCATAATGCCCTCAGGATTGCCTCCGCGAATCAACAAGACCGATTCGCTATGTACGATGAGCCTACACAGGACACATATGTAATCTCACTAAGAGATCATATTTTTCCAAAACCACTACTAAGAGTCTCCAATAAGAGACTAAGAATTACAAACTTTCTAGAAGCGAATTGTTACCCCGGGTTCAGAGCCTAACGTAGCATTTGCAGATCCAAAAAATGTGTTCAAAACACAGGAATACTCCAAACCACCAATGTCAAGCGCACAAAACTCACAGAATCTCTACATCAAAAAGAAACGTAATCAACAGACAGAAAGATGAGCTCGTCTACTCCAGGAATCGTATAAAACACCTCATCTTCGCACCACGCAAGACGACGTCACTAGCTGCCCGAGCTCGCACTCACCTACACACAGCTCCAAGAAAACGCGCACAAATGTACGCAATCCAGAGAACCGACGTTCACAGCCCACTCTTCCTTCGTCAACCACATCAAAAACTCATCTCACCTCACGCAACGACCTCTCCCTTCCTCCTCTCCTTCCGAATTATTCTCAACGGCAATGGCCGTGCACTCGATCAACGCTCAAAAAGAATGGCAAGAAGAGAATGGCACAACGACCAAGACTACTAATACAGCAAATTCCGGCGGTCCAATTCCCAGCACGTGGAGATGAGAAGTGGTGGCTAGCCCCAGCCCCCAGGCCCCCAGCAGCAGCGTATGTCGCGCTCCAGATGTGACACCGCGTCTCGGACAAGACTCTCGTGTGGCAAAGCCTTCCGTTGCGCGGCGTCCAAGAACACGAACTAGAGTGAGGTGAACTTCCGACTCTACGACCATCACCTCCACCATCGTCACCACGACGCGTCTTGCTCCTCCCACGAGCATCACCCCGGTTACGAGCTAGGACAGCATCTACACCCGGCGTAGATTCTCCTGTTCCCCCTTCCACCTTTTCCACTGTTCCGCGCCCGGGCTGCACCTCGTGGGCTGTAGAATCTAGGAAAGTGGTAGATTGCAATATACATCACGGAATCGGAAGATTCTCAGTTTCCATGTGGTTTCGGTAGAGGGTCCGTCATCTTTCATCAGTAGTTCAGTACAGTACTGTACTGTAGTGTGTCCCAATTGGGAGGGTCCGTCATCCGTGGCGTTCCTGTTGTCCTTCCTTCTGGGCTTCCAAAGTTTTGGGGGTAAAGGTGAAAGACTTCTTGGGTCTTGAGTAGCATTATTAATAGGTTAGTTGGAACTTGGAAGTCCTTCCGTCCGGCCAGTCCTTGAGGTTTGTCAGGAGTTGGGAAAGCATGGGCTTTTGGTCATTGGTGGAGATTCCTTCGGAAATTGTTGAGTAGTAATTTGTACGAAAGTACCGGTCCAGGTGAAGGGAGGCTCTCAATTGATTCGTCTTGCTTTTCTTCAGGGAACATTTGGCTCTTGGTGAGAGGAGGAGGAGGAGGAGGATATGAGCTCAACAATCTCTGTCGTGCTAGGACCACACGAAGTCACAAACTCGCAAGCCCACTCACAGCCGGGGTGGATTGACCCCCTCGCTCGTCCCCCAAGTCAATCCAGAGGTGCATGTAAAAAAAAAAAAAAGACCCCGTATTTTGTGCTTCATTCATTTATCTTCTACACCTCTCCTACACTGAACAGTGAAATTAGGTTGCCCCTCACTAATTTCTCAACATTTGACACTAATTAAATATTTACAATTAGTGTACAAGACTGAACTACTTTTGAATTTCATATTGTTATATTTGGGACTCATGAACCTCCATGTGTACAAATGGAAATATTTTTATAAATATTTGTTGACTTTGATGACTTCTAAAGTAACTTTCTTGGGATAAGGCAACCTAATTTCACTAATTAGTGTAGCTAATTTGGGGCCTCTGATTGCAAATATGAATTCAAAATTTGCAAATTTTATCATGTGTGAAAAATTTCAGGGTTTTTTTACTTGGGGACAAGCGAGGGGTCAATCCACCCCGGCCCCCACTCACCTAGCAGCCAATCTTATAATATGGGGGATTTGTATTTATAGAAACAAGGGAGGCATGGGGTTCAAGTCTATCGTAATTAGTAAGGTAAAACAGCCCATTGTGGTCAGAATTAGGAGTTTGTACTCATGCCATTGCTGAAATTTTTTCATTTTTTTCCACATAAAGATAAGTGTGAGAAATAGAGAGAACATTTAAAATCATTTTTCTTGACAAAGTATGGGTTTTTTATATGAATTTTTGAGGTGCCAAACCCATCATGACCCCAAAGAGTCTCTAGACTACCCTAGAACCAACAAAATCTGGATCTATGATGCCCATCTTACACACCTAAAGCAATCACAAAAATTTTTAATGTGGAAAGCCTTAAAAAGTTACTTCCTACAATGAAATTACATTGAAAAGTTAGAAGTTCCTAATGAAGTCACTAATCACTCCATTATTGTTAAGTAAGACATTGATTGTGGTCCAATTCTCATTTACTAATAAAACCATAATCGGGGCATTCCCTAGGTGTCCACTAAGGGATCTTTTGACTATAATGGGATGTTCTCCCTTAGTGCGATGAGCCAAATGCAGGGACTGTTTTACCCCCCATTTTATCCTTGGGAAAAATGCATGAACATTTTATTTGAAAGGCATGAAAAAATTTGCAAATTTTGAATTCATATTTGCCATCACAGGGCCTAAATTAGCTACGTGAGGTGTACAAAAATAGATTAATCAAGCACAAAATAGGGGGACTTTTTTTATATTCCCCCTTGTCTAGACCTCCACATTTGGCTCATTGCACTACTATAGACTCAACTACGCATGGACAGGGCATAGTACACTCCATGGAATTTGGAGTAAGGTAGTAATGAAAATTTGTGGTACATGACATTAATTGATTGAAGATGCAATAAGTTTTTACTCTTGATGAATATTTTTTTTATCAAGAGCACATAAGTCACAGAAGGGGATTCATCAAGAATAAATACTTTTTTGCATTTTCAACTCAATGGCTATTATTAACATTGAATTTCATTATTAACTAAAGTGCCCTTGTGTCATTGCCACACTCAAAAACACAGTCATTGTCATTTTTCTTATTTTTTAATTTATGAAAACTTTGAAATTCAATATCTTTCACACCATAGGTCTAAATGTCACAAAAAATGCCCACACACACCTCTTTGTAGAGAACTTTCCGACAATAAGAAGAATGCAACCTCAGTATGTACAGTCCAGGAGATCTCACCATAACAAACAAAACAACTTAACCCCTAAAGGACCATTGTCCCTTCGAGGGACAAATGAGATTTTAGGCAAGTACCTACAGTCTCAATTTCTGTCCTGATTTTTTGAAACTTTTTGTGAAGATAGAAAAATTGATTAGCTTCATGGGAATATAATTCTTTTTTCATTTGGTGCCCAGGAACAAAAGTTATGCCCAAATAAGCTCAAAATAGGGGAGAGGGGGCAACAAAAAAAATTTCAAAAATTTGAATTTTTTTATTTTTTATTTTTTTTCCCTTATAGATTGTATTTTTTCCTACATGGAAAGATTTGATTCATTCTATTTGGATTTGTTATGAGAAAGTTATAGACAATCTTGTTTTTCGGGCACTTAGGGCATCTTCTTGAAAAAATAACTTGTAGGATTCATTTCTGAATGTAATTTTTACAATTTAAAAAAAATAAAAGTTCCATATCGTTTCATTTGCCTTCTAGAACAATCTCACCATTGGGATTAGTGCATTTTAATTCCATCTTAGAGATATTAATAATTTAGATTTTCCTTCTATCTTGTACCTACTTCTACTTAACAATTTTTTAAAGAATCAAAATTAATTATTTTTGTATTTTCTTTTTATTCTTAGACTCTCAACTCAATTCTCCACCATAAAGATTTAAAGCTCAAAACTCTGTAGTGCAAAAAATTAAAGTTAAGAAGGTTCAAAGTCAAATAACCTAGTCCTGCAATATGTGGAAAAACTTGTTTTCTTCACTTTAAACATAGATATCTTGCAATCTATGCGGTCAAAATTTCTGAAATTTTTTCCACACATTTTCAAACTATTTAGATGTAAGATCATACGGTTAGATGTGCAAAAAAATACAATTTTCAAATTTTTTTACTCTTTGCTCTAAAAATGGCAGTTTTGAGTGTTTTTTGCAAATAAAAGGCCTTGGTCCTATAGGGGTTAAGGTATCGGTGTACTCCTAACAACCTCCCACGATGGGATTCCAAAAAAACTTCCTCCCACAGGATACAAATTCTGGAGGAAAAGTAAAGAAAAAAAAAAGTAAAAATTTTGTAGTCCATTCAAATTTCAGAAGAAAATTTGAGAAATCCCACAGAACTTAAGATCTTCATGCACTCGTTGAATGAAGGCCGGTTGTTTCCTTGCGAATTTCCCTCCCTACACAACAGTATGGATAGGTATGATGGTATATGCGTCTCTAACTTACTGTAGTTTTTTCCCACTCAGTCTTATTCGAAAGCCGTTACTTATTAATCAAAATAATATTCTTCTACTCAGGTTGTTTTTTTACATAAATGTACAGTATCTCCAGAATTGCCAAATTTATATCTATTTTCTTAAATTCAGGATGTTGCCGTAAGCTAACTCAACTCAATTCAATTCAATTCAACTCAACTCAATCCAATTACTTGTTCATTCCGGAGTGAGTGAACTTTCCGCTGTGGCCGGGATCTGAACAAACGAACTAGCTCTCTTTGATTCACCGAAGTTCACGACTGATTGACGCTCCTCCCCAAAAGAGATCGGAGCTCTTCTTCCAATCTGCCGTGGATCATATTTTTCTCCGTCAGTCAGTCCTTTTCCACTGTAGCATGTACCGTGACATCTGCAAAACTGACATCTGCAATTCTGCACAGGAACTTTGGTGCCAACTGGATGCCTTTGGTTTGTGGAATGACCGTTTCAGCAGTCTCTCCAGTGGGTGTTGATGCTTTCAGCTGATTCCCTCGAACTTTCGAAGTTCTCAACTACAACAGAAAACGGGTGGAGCACAGTTTCATCAGCTTACTACTACCACACACATGGTGAAAGGGGACAACTCAAGTTCAGTGGATAATCTGCATGGTGGTTGGAAGCAGTGATGTGTGTGCTGGGTAAGAATGATGTAAGGTACTCCAATTGAAAGAGTCAGTACCTGAAAGCGAAGAAGAAGAAGAAGAAAATTCAGAAGTATGGTTTGAACATGATTGGCGGATATTTAGAGTATGTTCATTGAAGGTCCCACAAGGGACTTGACTTGAAATGGCCCGCCTTTGCAGCACTGGTAGGAGGATGGGGCGTGTAGATCTCGGAAACTTGTCCCAAAAGACTCACTCATCTAGTCAAGTTTGTCATGTGGGGTCTTTTTGTGGGTCTTTCTTCTACAGTAAGTTAGTCTATGAATCACACGTTTCTACTAAGGTAGGCGAACCCAATACCAATTGTTGACCTAATACCACCCAAATGTAGGACCCTTGTTGATCTTAGAATGAGAATCTATGACAGAAATATATGCCTTAACTTCACAATAAGTGAAGTTAAGGCATGTAGTATTGTCATAGATTCTCACTCTAGGATCAATGATAGTCCTACATTTGGGTGGTACTGGCCCAATGGTTGGTATTGGGTTGGCCTACCTTAGTTGAGGAATTGTTGGTGTGTGTGGAAGACTTGTAGGAACATGGGTTGCGTGGGGAAACTTGTCCTCAAAGACTCACACCTCAATCAAGTTTGTCATGTGGGGTCTTCTTGGGAATTTTTCTTCTAGTTTATGTGGCCTATGTTCATACTAGTTGAAGAATTGGGGTTTTTTTTGGAAAATTGTGAAACAGAGTTCAACAACAAAACCAATTTGTCATTTTTAGCAAGAACATACTTTAATTGTCTACAAAACAAGATGTTCCATAAATTTCTCATTATTAATCCAAATGGAATGAATCAAATGTTTTTATTTATAAAATAATATAGTCTATGAGAAACAAAGTATCGAACCTTTTAGTTTAATTGTTTGGAGATTTTTTTTGGTTGCCCGAGCTTGATTATTTTACTTTGGGTGTCATTATGATCAAAATAAAAATCGTATTTCCAAATAGCTAAAAAGAATTATCTTAAATAAAAATCCAAAAAAATTATAGCCAAGAATTGACATCATAAAAAAATTCCAAAATTTTCATGGGCCCCCATTCAAAAAATGGATTCCTCTACGGGTAATCAATTTTTTTTAGATTTTTCTGATCTAAAGAAAGTATTGAGTCTTAGTGTTAATTGCATTTGATCCTTGGATCTTCATGAAGGATCCATGATGAACAAAATCTTAAGTCACTCCAACTCTTTTTGCCTTAAAGGCATGTAGGAAACCCTATAATTATATTAGATATTGTGTTTGGCTCCAAGAATATGAATTAATTACAAAAATAATACAAGGTACACATTTGGACAATTCAACAATTATAATCTTCTTTTAGAGATGTCATTTCAACATCTAAGTCTTATCATGCTAAAATATGGTACTATATAGGTTGAACTACCAATTCCTTTGTATGGAAGTTCTAACATGTTTTTTGAGGACTAAAGTTTTCCTAATGAATATAAGATAGGGGCACCTATAAACTACCATTTTTTCTTGTTCTACAATCTCCGAAAATTATATTCGGATTTTCTTAATGAGGTTATTAGTAACCTCAAAAGAAATCCAATCCAAACTATTTCGTAATTTTTTATATTCATATAATATTTTGTGAATTTTCAAATTTGAAAGTACAGGATCCCTATACATTCCACTAGACTCTTTTTGAATGGATCCCTATGAACAAGAGATACACCTATAGGTATAGTTCAAGAGATGTCCATGTTTTAGAATTGTGTAGGCCTTAAAAATTCCATAGTTAACTACAACCCCTACACACCTAGGCACACCAAAGAAATCCATATGCATAGAAGACAAATTCCTTTGAAGCACCAAAGGCTTCATATTCTAGTGGTTGCCTCAAAATTGTTTAACCCGCATTAATTCCTTTTTAGAGATTATTGTGATTGTCGAAATTGAAGGATACTTTTCTAATCATTTTTGCTTCCAATCCTTTTGTAGTTCTTTTAGGCATTGAAGTAAAATGGGAACACCCAAAACTGTACCCTCCCTAGAATTATCATCATTACTCTATGCACATCTCCAAAATCGATATGCACATATGTTCATTATGTTGAAGAAACAATTTTAGGACATCAACCAAAATAACTTTGACCCTTCATAACTTTTGCATATAAAATCCAAATGTCAAATCCTTTGGTGCATCAAAACCTCCTTTCATTTGTCAAGAAAAAAGTATCAAAATTTGACAAATCTAATAAGAAAGTATAAATAGAGTCAATTAGCCCAATGCCATCAATCACCTAATTCCACCGTCTATATATAGGATCCTCCCAATTGCGCCAATCTCCCACCCATTTTTGCAAAGTGTGAAAATCATGTATTTTGGGTAAGCAATGGCACCAAGTTTACATAAATTTATGAATGGTTTAATGTTGGTGAAGATGTGGTTTAATAATGCTGGTTTATGTAGACTTAATTGTAAAAAATAAATACTTGTCAAAATAATTTTCAAACAATAAAGAAGGTGCTTTTAGAATGTTGAACTTGTACTTTTATCATCATTCATCAAAAAGGATTAGGGTGTTAGGTAGCTAATTTTGAACCTTTTTAAGATGGTCATGACCCCCACCTACTAACAATTTTATATTTTTGGTTTGAAAATTCATATCAATTTAAGTTTTTAATATGAGATTAATATGATCAATATGATTAATATTTTAGTCAATTCAACTAATTCTTTCTCTAAAAAATATTGGCAACAATCAACTCATTGCAAAAGATACCCGGATTGTAAATATGAGTGGTTGTAGGTTGTTCTACCTCATTTAACCAATCTAATAATAATAACTAGGCTCAAGAGCAAAAAGTGATGGTTTGGGAGGTGCTCCTAACTTACCTTGAAGTGGACTAGTGTGCCCAATATCATTGCCACATCGAAAAGAAACATAAAAGTGATTTTTTAATATTTTTATATATAAATACTTAGAAATTCAATAACTTTCACATTATAAGTCCAAACGCCATAGAACAAAGCGTGTGCACCCCTCCTCGATGAGAACTTTCCATCAATCCTGAGCAGAAGCCCAAGGGACACACGGTTGAGGAGATCTCACCATAACAAACAAAACAAAACAAACAACCTAACTTAAGGTATAGATACCACTAACAATGTTGTAGTAGTACGTTCAATGTATCCTTGAAATACATACACACTAATACTTGAGTTAAAAGAAAACTTAACATAGAGTGAAAATATGAAACATGTGGACTTTGCTTCCGTGGAATCTTTCTATGATAACTTGATTCCTCTTAATGTACAATATTCCAGCCGCATTTCGCTTAATATTCTTTCTACACAAGACTCATGGGGGCATTGGCAGCTGTCCCACTGCACCCCTTTGCCATTGTTGATAAAATTATGCTTATTAATATTCCTAGACACCCCAAATACGGCATTCAAAATTAAAAAAACATATTTGGCCATTACTGGAAATCAGGAACAGGACCGACAAAACTGAGGAGTCGGTGCCTGCCCCTTGACAAACTGAAGCCCGGTGGGGATACACTGACAGCAGCGCCACGGTACTACTACGGTAACTTACTGTAGCGGCCCAGAACGGCCAGAAAGGCAATTGGATAGCAGATGTTCAAACTGGTACAGTACAGTAGAATAATTTGGAAAATGGAAGATGAGATCATTGCATTTGGGATAGATTTTTTAAAATTTAAAATTTTAAAAAAATTAAATTTTTTTCCATTTTTTTTCATTTTCATTCTTGACATATGGACAAACGCAAGAGAGAGTGTAATTGCCGAATTGAAATTAAAGCATTTCTCGGAAAGTCTGAATTTGTTATGAATTTTTGAAGTGGAGTGTTGAAGTAGCCCAAGTAAGATATGTTGTCCTATGAAAACCAACATAAAGGACGTTTATAATGGACATGATACTTGTGTAAAAATGGAAAATGCATGTTGCTTGAAGATATTCATCCTTTTCAACTTTTTTTCGTCATCATAACTTTTGTTTTGGACATTTGATCAAAAAAGAAAAAATTTATTAAGAGGGGGATATATTTTTGCATCTAGTGTTCAATTTTTGATGAAATCCATATTCAAAGTTGACTTAATTGGTACCTACCCAAATTTTGTTTTGTCATTTCACAAACTATTTGTCCCTTAGAAGTTAAGAACTTGAGTAGACCATTGCCATGGTCCCTATTATATATATATATACACATGATTGTTTGACCATTTATATTGTTCCTATAGTCACTTGAGAACAAAAAAATAGCTTAAGAATGGTCAACTATCTATTTTCATGAAAAAATGAACAAAATTCATCTATATCTTGTGTGAAGCTCTGTGCACAAGGAGGTGCCGAAATAGACTTTTCAAACCATATTTTCACATCGTAGCTTCTTGCCTATGACCTCTTTTCTATGCATGAGCACATAGATTGAAATATATTTGAGCTACATATAACCCATGCAAAACTCCAACACATAGTGGTCAAAAGTACATATGTACATAGGACATAAAAAGAAAACATTGAAATAAAATTCATGTCATTTTATGCATTTTTATTCATTCATAAGAATCAAAGTAGAGGCAAAAAGTAGATTTGTTCACAAAAAAAATTATGTAAGTGACTAATTCTTACAAAGCCGAATAGGATAAATTGATGTAATTTAAAACCATGCTAGACACCCTCATAATACTTTATTATAATTTCCAAAGAAAAAATTTAGTTCCTAGGGTTTTTCACCTGCCTTAGTTTGTCAAAGTGCCTAGGGTTTGTCAAATAGTATAATTGAAACTCCTAAGAAAACCATGTCATATACCTTATGGTGGGGGAAAAATTACACATGGATAATGACATCAAAAGTGTGAGATGTTTTTTCAAACACTATGAACCTCAAACCAAATATGCAAAACAACATAAAGAATACGCCTAATTCTTCATATTACAAATGTGGTTCTCGACTCATAATCTACCTAACTTGTATTACGATTTCTCAAAGCATTTCTAGATACATGGTTTTTGCATTACATAGATGTTGCTTCTAACATGTTTATCTTCTAGAGTTTGTTGTTAGTTATTACACCATTCAACAAAATAACTATAGGATCTTGAAAAAGATTCAAATTGCATTCCTCTCCAAAATGCTACCTTTAGGAGTCAGTTGTTCATTCTCCAAATTACTCATAATAATCAAAGGTAACAAAAAGTATAAAAACATGACAAATGTTCCAAAACCAAGGCCCTTTAATCTTTAATTAAAGTTTCCTTAGGAACCATATGTATATATTGTATATAGTCTCGTAACATCCCCATTATGTATTGAAATATGATTTTGTATTTCATGAAATTATAGTATGCTATGAAATTGAGTCTATTGATATAATACAAACAAATATGAAAGTATGATCAAATTACAAAACTCAAATAAACAAGTGAATGTAAGTGACTAAATAGACTACTAAAACTATAAAGGATAAAATACAAAACTATAGGTGACTAAGTGGCCCAATAATTTGAAAATGCTTGGTTTCAAAAAATAGAAGCATAATTGTGTAGGAGATAGTATTGTAAATTAAAGTGATCAGATTTGAGGTCAAATTTGTTTGAGGACAAGAGATTAGAAGCTACTAAGCTTCATGAATTATATTTACTCAAGCTTTGTATACAACTTTTGCAATTTTTGATCCCCTGTGGTAATCTTTGATTGTATTTGAGATATTTCCAATGAATTTTTTTCTTTGGAATTTTCAAGAAAATTCAAGACTCTTATTGAGGCAATGAGGTCATACTACAACAAATCTAAAGAGTTTCTATTTTCCAAAATTATTCATGTTACCTTCAAGGAAACGCCCACTTTGCTTCTACTTTCAAAACATCATCTAATAAAGATTGTAAAGTGTTGATGGGATGTATGCGAAAAAGGTACTTTGATTCACTTTGGGTCATTTTCTAACATGGAATAAAGTAGTGAAGAAGACCATTAAATTGCATCAATGTCAATGTCTCCTTCATTCTATAGACTTGTCTATCATTTTTAATCACTTGTTTGTTAAATAATTTAATGAACTCAATTTTTTTATGATATATAGATCACATCTATTTGATTAAATTTAGAACTACACCAAGAAATATTTTTCAATAAATTTGAAACCAAAAAATGAAAACTCCTTAAAAAATTTATTGTAGATTGAATATTGATAATTCTCACTCAAAGTATTTTTCTTTAAATTCAAAAATCTTAAATTTGAAATATGGTATTTTTCAAAGATTTTGTTTTACCTATTGATTCAATATGTTTTGAAGGATCATTTTTGGATTGGAAATGCTACTTTTTATAGCAAAATACACTTGTATTCCTTTAACTATACAATGTTTGCAAATAAAAAATTTGAATATTTATATTGTTCAAATGTAAATGAACTAACATAAGTATGTACATAAATTTAAATGGATAAAAAATCCAAAATTTGTATGGTTTGAACATATTTGTAGTCATGTTTGTATTCATTTATTGTTCAAAAGTTGAATGTCTAGTCTTTGAGGGGTTCATTGATAATTCTTAATTGTCTATTGGAATTTATTCAATACCAATCTAGATAATCATGGAGCAATGCCCTTTGGAAGTGATATCTTGTAACTAGATTAATTGTAGCAAATTGAATTTTTTATTATCACTAATTATGGGTGTGGCCAAGTGTCACTTTCTCTACAATTAAATGACTAACTCTTAATCTGAAAATAATGGGATGGAGTCTACAAATGGAGAGTGAATGAAAAAAATATAATTTAAAAAAATATAATTGCATGAGATGTTTATGTGCATTTATGCATGAGCATGTTTGCCAATCTATGTATGGTATTACATGGAAAAAAGTGCAAAAGATATGACTCTTTTGTGACGAGTGGCACCTTGAATAGCATTGGGGCCATTTTGGGAGGGGGGGAGCTAACACAAAGAAAGGACAAATAGACAGACACTTTTAGGAAAGAAGTTCGGTGTAAAGAAATACAACATGTATAACTATGTATAGCAATGTTTTCAATACTTTCATGCATTGTAATCAATTTATTTTTCTAAGTTTTTTTTCCAATCTTTTGTTGTAGATGTTGGCTTCAACTGCCCCCTATATAATTGTTGTTCAATCATAGAAGAAACATAGTTGCATCTTTGCTAATTCAATAGATTGTCCTAATTTTTTGCTTATGCATTGTCTATATATAACACATTCTCTAATATGGTACAATTATTCTTTCTCCAATTCGACTCCTTTGTCCTCAATTTGATTTTCTTCCCAGACATAGTGACATCACGATAACTTGACATCATACGACGTCTAGTAGAGCCCTCACAATGTCCAATAAAGTCAACTTGAAGGTTGACTTTCAAATAAAATTTCCCCCATTTATGATTTGACATATTTAAGTTTCATTTTAGTGAAGTGTGTCAATTTGATTTATACAGATTACATTCAAAATTTTAGCTCATAATTATGGTGAGATTTCAAATTGTCTTAGTTGGCAATGATGACCTTATTAGACACCTTACGACACCAAAACTTGACACGCGACAAGCTTGACACACAATGTCCGACGTCCAACACTACACCAAAACTTGAAAATGTGTTTGACAAGACAACTATGGTCCTTAATAATTCTACAAGTGTTGAAGATTTCTATTCATACTCTCGTTCTCACCAAAAGAGCTTTGGCACTTCAAGAGAAAATCCCTCAAGGCCTAGGGCCTTTTGGGGTTTGAAAACATCATTGCTTTCAAAGTGCTATAGTTCAAATGTCACTAAGTTAGAGAAATCTCAACCAAACAATCTTGTAGTGTACATGTTGTAGATGACGTGAATCAATTTTGGAGTCATTTGGCAACATAGATCTATTGCAAGATTATTATGTTTTAGTGTTGAAAAGGGATGCTGAAATTTTCCTAGCAACACATTCGGAGGTGAAATTCGATTTCCAAACCTATTCTAAAAAAAACCCTTTAAACTGTAAAGTGCCTCAAAACCATCATAAAAATACATTGGTGAAAGAAAATATCATTCAATTAACTCATTATATTTGCAAAATAACTTTGAAATGTCAAAAAGTAAATGAAAAAGTTGCCAAAAAAACATCTATGGCCAAACGTCCTTCTACTAAAATGCCTCTAAATAACTCATAACTTCTTGGATCAATATGATATTTTTAACTACACAAACTAGACTAGCATACACAACTTTCCCATTTTAAAAAATTGAAAATGGACTATGCATGAAGAAGAAACACTTTGCCTAAGTTCACCATTGATAATCCAAAAATGTCCGGATTTTGAACTTTGAATTGCTCCCACACATTCCAAACATCTTTTATTAGCATGAAATCTTTACCACAATAATTAGACTTCAAGGGCTACAAAACCCAACAAATTTTTATTGAAAACAAACCTTGGATGAAGGAGATACAAGACCCTGAAGAAGCATCCATCAAAATGCAGTTCACTGAACTTAAAATCAAACCCGACAACTTCAAATGGCTTCCAAAAAATTAGTACATCTTGGATTGATCTGAAAATTTTAAACACCCAAACTAGACAAGAGAGCGCAGATTTCCCAACAAGTTTTTATCTAATTTGGACATTGGATGCAAAAGTTACAGCACTTTGAATTGGACCACCAGACTAGACTACGTGAGGACACTTTTGGTCCCCTTGGACGGTGATGGGCGGCGAGGGCTTAAGAGAATTTTTTTTTGTTTGCATGGAGTATCACTCTTTGAAGAAAAATATCACTACAAAAAATCCGCCCTGGCACACCCTCTGGTCAGTTTGTTGTCTGTTGCAAAGGGAGAAGGATAATTTATCGTACACATGCATTCCATGTCCATTGTAAAGTAAAGTACTGATGATTTGAGGGGGTAATAACTGCAGAAAAAGGCATGTGGACATGTGATGCACTGACTTCTCCAGTCAAACAGCACGGACAGAGCTCTCTCCAGACAAATGGGCCTCGAATCTGTAATTTATTTGGCAAAAGGAACTGATGATTATTGGCTCCCAACTGAAGGCTTTTGCGTGGCTAGAAACTATGGTAGAACTGCCCATTACCAGCCACAACCCATGGTCAATACATAGGTAATGGGAAATTCAACAGAGAGATGATTGGAAGGTAACCATGAAGTTTTCAGTTTCCCACCATCTTGTAGCCATTACTGTAATGACAGATATGCTTCAATTTGCGAGCCCAATTAACCTTTAGATGAGCAGTGATAGAAGAATCTATGTATTGGGGATGGGAGCAGCCCAACTTTTGGCTTCTAAAATTCATAACAATTTGAATTGAAGGAATAAAATTACGAAACTTTGACAATGCCCATGATTTCTATTTGTCCACAGGGCTGTAAATTAAAATTGCCTTTTACAGCTCCAGACCATGCACAGATTCCTTAAATGGTTGGTCATAGGCGGTTCTACTATACTTGGATAAAGTTTGAGTAGGAAGGTAACCCCACATCTAGAATCGACCCCTCTTGAGAGTCAAACTGTACTTTCTGAATGGGAAATTGAAGAAGGGGGATACCTGAAATGGTGGGCATTAGAAGGACAAGTGTAAGGTAGAGGTTTGGGGGGCATTTTGGGTAGTAGGCAGTGGGCTTTGCATGAATATAGCTACTCTAAGAAAGTTTGAGCAATAAGGTAACAACATATCCAAAATCAATCCCTCTTGAATGTCGAACAATACTTTTTGAATGGGAAATTGAAGAAGGAGGATACCGGAAATGGTGGGCATTAGAAGGACAAGTGTAAGGTAGAGGTTTGGGGGGCATTTTGGGTAGTGGGCAATGGACTTTGCATGGATATAGCTACTCTAAGAAAGTTTGAATAATAAGGTAACGACATATCCAAAATCAATCCCTCTTGAATGTCGAACAATACTTTTTGAATGGGAAATTGAAGAAGGAGGATACCGGATATGGTGGGCATTAGAAGGACAAGCGTAAGGTAGAGGTTGGGGGGCATTTTGGGTAGTGGATAGTGGGCTTTGCATAGATATAGCCAACTTACTCTAAGAAAGTTTGAGTAAGGGAACCACACTCAAAATCGACCCTGTTGAATGTTGACATGTACATTTTGAAGGGAAATTGAATAGGAAAGATGCTCCAAATGGTGAGCATTAGAAGGACAAGTGTCGGTACGGTGGAGTTGGGGGGCCATTTTGGATAGTGGGCAACCCTATTTATAGTACTATGTGGCGACCTTAGAAGTAGTTGGTTTGGGGCATACTTTGTTTTGTCCTGACTTCTTTTCTATGACATGTTTTGATTCTAAAGTAATTACACCTAAAATCAACCACTCCCACAAACTCACCTGTACTTTTGAAAGGAAATTGAATAGGGAGAATACCCTAAGTGGTGATGGATTTTTGCGTCACCTACATTACACTTTTAGCCTCCTATACCTTGCATCTTTGAAAATTTGTAACTAATTCATAGTGCTTTCAAAAATTACGGAACCACTTACATTTGATTCACATTCTTGCACTAATGTGCAAAAATTGTTGTTCATTTTCTAGAGCATTTTGGTTATGCCACAAAGCTTCTTCAGATGATTTTATGTGTAGTTATTTATTTAACACTCATAACATTGTTCACCAATGACATATGGGGACCTTTTGCAATTTGCATCCTTGAAAAGATGCCCCCTACAATAAACAAAATTGTCTTCTCAAGTGTCTTCTATGACTCCTCAGCCAACTCCAATCTTTGAATTAACTAAACGTCCTTCCTTCCTAGCATGGGGAGGACTATTGCTTGATTATATAATGCTACACTCAAACCTCTTTAATCCTCAAGAGTCCTTGGGGTATTTGGCAAAAGTAATTTCTCGGCTCCCAACCAAAGGGAGCTTGATGTACACAAACTATTTTGAGTACATGCACCCCCTCCTTTAACCCTAAATCCTAAAAGTCCCAAACAATGTTTTTTTGGCAACATAGATATTTTTGGGCAACTCACTACAGACGGAATTAAAAAATAAATTCTTTGAATTTTTTTACTACATATGGTCAAGGAGTAGCTTTAAAGCCCAACAATTTTCATAACTTTTGACTACATGGTTAAAAAGTTATTGTATAATATGTAGTTTCTTTTCCAACTTAGGCAATCCATATAGGTAAAAAAACATCACTTTTTTAAGAAAAAAATTTAATATTAGTTTTTTAGATTTATATATACATGGAAAGCTTTGAATCATTCTATTTTGATCAATGAGTCAAAAGTTAAGAGGAGTTTTAATTTGTGGGCATTTATGGATTCTCTGTTCTAAAATAAATTTGAGATCCTTTATTTATCTCAATTTCCAATATTTTGGAAAAAAATAAATTTTTTGGATGTAGATTGTTTATTGCTACATTATCACCATTGGAATTAGTATTTTTCCATTCCATAACTAAATTCTTAACAATTTAGTATTTTGAATCATTCTCTACTTCTTTCTACTTAGTTACTATTTTTTTCCTATGTGTTGTATGATTCCAAATGATGTGAATTTTTTCAAGGATGTAGCCAACTTGCCTTGAAGAATGAATCCAAAGACACACAACCATTTTGGACAATTTTTCATGCAAATGTGACCTCATGAAGAACAACTGCCCATTTTTTTGCAGGGCCCAAAAAAAGAATTTGTCAATTCAAATGTTAATATCTTGCAATCTACATGGTGGAATTTTCTGAAATATTTTCCACATCTATTCAAATTAGTTTACTATAAGATCCTGTGGTTACATAAGTCCAAAATTTTTTTTTTCTAAAATTTGGTACTTATTCTAGAAATGGCAGTTTTGGAATGTTTTTGGTGAAAACATAGTAAAAAACCAATAGGGGTTAACCCCAAAGAGTCCTTGGGAGGAAGGTTGATGTATGGTAGTTTTGAACTTTTTTTCTAAATAAATTATGGCATGAATAGAATTTAGACAAAAAAATCTTCATTATGGCAAGTTTTCAATTTCTTCCCATTGCTACATGAAATCATTCACAACCTTGCACAATAACCATGAAGCACCGGAGTGACAATGCTAGTTCCATTATTAAAGAATAAAAAAAAATTGCTTTTTCAACATACTTAGATGTACTTCATCCATTTCTTGTAGCTTTGGTAGTAAGTTCTTGAAACCATTCATAATCCACATAGTAAATGTCATCTTTTTCAAGGGCTGGTTAATTTGACCTTCCCTTAAATGACATTACATCCAAAATATCTTGCACACATGCTATACTATAATTCCTTGGAGCACACTTGTCTCACATTCAAACTATTTGACTTGTACATACTATGATGGTTTCCTAATCAATCAAATTAAGGTGGGTAGAGAGTAACTGCCTTACTACAAGGTGTGAGCTAGTGTTATTGAGACAAAACCTCTTATAATGTGGCTGCTTATTCTCCCTTGAAAAATGTACTTGAAGGTTAAGGCATTCCAATGTGTTTGGTGCATAAGAGTGCCACTTGAACAAATGTTCTCATTATGTACATCTCCTACATCAATGCTTACTTATTGATGAAGAAACAATTTTAGAACATCTACCAAAAACATTTAGGCTCTTTATAATTTTTGTATACAATATCCAAATGATACATTCTTTGGGGCATTAAAATATCCTTTCATTTGTCAATTAGAGTGTAATTTTTATATTAGTCTAATAATAAAAACTATGCATGGTGGATAAAGTGATGCTTTTAGGTGTCCCAACCTTAGTGAGTTCAATTAGTTTGGCACATTTGCATATGGTGTTGAAATTCATGTCCTAAGGTAGAATGTTGTAAAACCAACTATGATCCAATTCCTTTGCACAATTCTATAATACAACTTATATAAAAATCAGATTGTGACTTGGACATGAACAACTCTCACAATATAAGAATATAAAGTAATCATTACATTACAAGGCATAAATGCATAATGATTGATTTGCCCTCATGGCATTATTGAAATTTTTTCATTTTTTTTACATAAAGACAAATGTGAGAAAAGGCAAGAGCATTTGAAATTATATTTTTTAAACAAATTATGAATTTTCTATGAATTTTTGAAGTGTGATGCTCAATTGGTTCAACAAAGTCTCTAAACTATCCTAAAAGCAACAAAAAGTGCATCCATAATGGCCATTGTACTCATCTAATGTCCTTGACAATATTTCTAGGATGACTACAACATCAAAGCCTAAAAAGTCACATCATCATACACATTTACAATAAAAAGGTGGTAGTTTAATGATGCAAGTTTTATCATTGATTGATGGAGGACTTTAATGGCCCATTTCCTATGTGCTAGCAATGGGAACTTTGCATGTAATGGGCAAAGTACCTTATACTCTATTCAACAACTCATCCGTATATAAAGCTTAGAAAAAAATGTTTCACATCTAACAGCCTTGAAGTCCAATTTTTGGACAACGAACAAATTAGAATGTTGAAAACTTTCAATTGGTGAAGATTATTCATCCATCAATTTTTTTGAGACTTGCTAAACAAGCAAAGTGCATTGGACACTTGTTATTAATTTGGGACAAAAAAACTCCCATGATTAGACACTTAAATTGTGACAAAGGGAGTAGAAAAATTGTAGGTTTATATATTCCGTTTTCAAAGTGGCTTGTGAGGTATTTGACTATAGATAAAAAGAATGAGCTCTATTTTGAGAACTTATATAATTATGTTAATCGATTATGTTAAGTACCTAGTGTCATGAATCTTGTCATAAAATCTGTTAAGTTTTCATCTTGGAGAAATATTATCCAATTATTTCATCCGATGATCATGATGAAAACCTACGGTGTAACAAGAGTCTTTGATCAAATACTAGTGTTCAAAATGCTATGATTGGACTCCAATGCTATCAACTTTGAAGTGACTTGCAAGGTTAATGTTGTAGCTAGTATATTCTTAAGTGCATTCAAATTAAAGTATTGGAAGGATGTTAGTATTGTTGTGACAAAATGGGGCCACATTTTACATGTGTGGTTTCAAAAGAGTGGATAGAAAGCAACTACCTTGATTAGAGCAAATATTTATCTAGTCTTATTCAAGCGGACAAGCTTTCCCTTATTGAATGTAGCTTCCACTCTATTTTGATGAATAGCAAGATGCCCCAACACTTGAGCCTCCCACCATGTGAGTGCCTTTCCATGAGGTTGATAAGTGGGGTCTTTACTGAACGGAGGCCCAAGTGGTGGGAGGTCACACTGCATAAAGCACTAAGGTAATCCAAATTTAAAATTGATTGAATCGTATTAGGCACCATTATTCTCATCTTATTGTACATGGCACTATAACGAATATTAAGGGCTAGAATAGAGACATTATGCCCTATAATCAAGGGTATTTTCAAAAAGGACCTTACACCATAGTGTTTAATTTTGGAAGGCTTGACCTATGACCATATATTGATTCCAAACCTCACCGTCCATCACTTTGTTTGTTGCTATTTTGCAACTAGATATGATTGAAAATGTTTATATTTGATTTTCAGATATAAAGTCATATGTCCAATAGAAGTCATACAATTTTCAAATTTTTTTGAGAAAATTTGTAATTACTATGAATTTTTAATAAGAAAATGAGGAAAAATCATACCCAGTGCCAAAAACACTTGGAAAATCTGAAATTTTCACCCCAAATGTATATTATATTGTGTAACATCATGGTATAAACCAAAATTACCATATCACTTTTAAATTAGATAATTAACAAATCATGGTTATAGGCCTAGAGCTCATATTGTTGTAAAATGTTGAAATTTATGAATTTTTCAAAATTTCCAATTGCAGTAGAAATTGAACTTGATAAGCTTTATTCAAGGCTTTATTTCATGAATTGGACTCAAATTTAGAAAAACATTATTTTTAAGCCTAAAATTCACATCAAGAGTAAATAGCAAGAAATGGCCCAAATACACTTTTAACAAGGGTGATCTATAGATTAAGCAACTTCTTCTTTTAAAAAGTCAATAATGCCCAAATTAAAAAGTTTGCAGTACAATTCATTGAAAATGTACAAAAACAATTTAAAATTTTTATTTAATGAAAAATGTTTTTTTCTATCTTACAATAGTCTTAAGTAAAATCATTCAAATGGCACACTTCCCATAGTCAAACATTATTAATAATCTTTCCATCGGAGTTTAAATTTTGAAATCAGAAATAAATTGGACAAACTTCCATTTCTTCACAAGATCCATTGATTACATAAAACATTGTAAGAATTAAGGTAGAAACACTTAAAACCATCTTCATATCCATTCATGCACAAGAGATTTTCCTAGGAGTGTCCCTAGACTTCTATTAAAGTGTCCCTTGAAAGTGTCATTAAATTGTCTCCTTATTTATCTTCAATTAATTTATTGTGATTTTAGTTTTAGATCTAGCAATATGATAGTTCTAGTGGCCTAAGGAGCTTCCAGTTTGGAAATTCATAGAAATTACATATCATATCCAAAAATTCTATGTTTTTAGGTGTTTCAACCGAATGAATTCAAAGTTCATAATTTCCACATGGACTTGTTGAATGATTATGTCATGTTAGAAGACTTCTTCCAAGTGGCAAAAAATTGATGGTCAAGTAGTTTTGGATGATGACTACGAAACGAGAAGACTTGTGCTAAATAAGGTTGAAGTGCCCAATTGCAATAGTTGCACCCAATTCCCAACAACTAAAATATGGCCTTGAATGAATACAACCATAACTTAAAACCACAACTTTTCAAAAGCAACCAATGAGAGTTGAAGAGTTTTTTTTAAGCAACCAATGAAAATTGAGATACTTCTTTCTTCAAGGACATGCAATCATGAGTCTAGTATCATGTATGGGTTACCCCATGTTCCCAACTTTGAAAATTCGTAAAATATTATTAGAACACAAAAAATTACAAAACTATTTGAATTGCATTATTCTGGAATTCTCTAAAAATTCATTAATTTTTTCGAAGAAGTGAGACCAGAAAAAGTCACTTTTAGGTATCATTACCTCAGTTTACAAACAAAACACAAAGCATTTTCTTGAACGAACAGGTCTTTCTCGTAAAATATCTTTATGATAACTATACTTTTATTTGGTTCTCTGCTGTGAATGGAAACAACTCTAGCTGTTTTGCATTCCTGCTGAATGCACTCTTTATCGGTAATTATCTACTTCCACGTACATTTTAATTATAGAATCCTCCGTATACCAAGGACTTGTTATCACTTGAAAAATCATTACTAATTCTAAAATTCATTTAGGCAAGTGTGTAAGCTTAAGTTATATCCGAAGTTGTTCATATAGGGCACAACTGAACCTAACAACTACTCTCAATAAAAATAAAAATAAATTTGTGAATGTAATCTACGATCAAAACGAAACCTCAAATGGATCTTCTCTCACACTCTTTTGCTCGGCAGGTTTGCCCGCTTCAGGTGTACCTTCTCTGCTGTTAAGTAAAGCTTTCACTTGTGCAAAAACAAAAACAAACAAACAAGTCAATCATACAGCTTATAATCTTTGAGCTCAATCAGATTTTTAAACGATTCTGGCAAGAACGTACCTTCACCAGCTTCGCATATATTTTTACAATTCTTTATAGTTTTAGAGGTTAAAATGGCAATTCCAGCGACTGAGAAAATACGCAAAAATCAGGGGAGAGTTTGCTACGGTATCCTGGGATGCAAGGCTAAATATGTTACAAATTCACACACGTATTGAAGCCAAGAAAACTACACTTGCTTGAACTATCCAGCTGAATCAATTTGAATCACACCCACACCATACACGTGAAGATGTGAAGCGCTGATGCAGATTTACTAAAGGAATCTGCGCCTGAAAAACAATTTCTGTACTTGCTATAACCCCCGTCTTATCGATCCTGCCTAATCTGCCCAGCAATGAAGAGAAGGTAAACATGTTTTGTTACTGATGCGCCAGACTCACAAGACCTTCTCAACAATGGGAACATCTCCCACCATCTGAGCGAAGACAAACGAAAAAACATCACCCCCCTTAAATCCCAGAAGGGCATTCTGGTCTCCAGATACAGTTCACAAAATTAAACTTGAGAAGCTACTGTTCTCTAGCACTCGTACTGGTTAGATACACAGGCAAATAAGGCCAGAGACTTGCCAAAATAACACACGTGCATTCAGAAAAGAGTCTCTTATAGATATTGATGACAGACAATGTTACCGTATTAAAGACACCCCGGTATCAGACAACTGATACTCATCATGTACCAAAATGCATCATGACATGGTTCAGGTTTACATGGAACCTCCAGTTGCTCCATGAGAAACAAATGTCCATGACAAGTTGATACGACCCTGGAGGTGTCTCTTAACTGGAGGCATAGTGGAAACTAGAGGTAGTTAGTGTCACAAGAACCAGCAACATAGAGCGCCTTACCATTAACATCTACAATAACGGAAGCGACCACTACATACAGCACATGCAAGAAGTCCTAGAAACTATCAGTGAGCAACCTCTCATTATAGTACATTCAAGTCATTGGATAAGGTCCTACTTGCCTTTAGTAGAAACCAAAGCTCGATAAGTTCATCCAGAGTTTGATGTGGAATGGATCAAATGAAACAAGAAACAATGAAACTTGCATTAGTTCCAATTAATAACTTTCTAGCAAGCAAACAGTCCTACTTCAACTTCCATCAAACACAACGGGCAGGTCATGTACTGGTCATATCGCCCCCCGATACCTCACAAGCGGACCACTGACAATCACATGAAGCAAATACAAATAAGAGCGTTGCAAAATGAGATACACTCACCACACCTATGATGCTGGTGGTACTTGAACCCAAACACCAGTGCTTCATCCACTAGAAAATTATTATATCTGCGGCTACCGACATTCTTGTGCGCAGCAACTGAAAAAGGCGGGAAAACATCTGAAGGGCTGGACTGTAGGGCGATACAGCATACCCACAAACATTGCACGTCCATTATTCATGAAAGCCATTGTGAAATTGTAAATGACAGTCTTAAGTGAGAGAAGACGAGAACAAAGGACCAGCGGAGACTTCCAATCCCTGGAAACTGCTAAAGAGCTGGAGAGACCTAGAACTCGTCAGCAAGAATCCTATCCTCAATCGCGGTCCACACTGGGGCACAGTCCTCAAGTCCCTAACAACTACCTCCACCTTGCACTACCAAGGTGAATCACATCATCATCAACTGACGCTTTTGAATTTAAACCACTGTTAGTAGCATTCTCACTCTTAGTGTGGCTCGCATCTCCGTAGACATCCAACAGCTTCTTGAGGTTACTTGACGCTGGAGGAGCTCGAGCGGGGCTTCTGGATCTGTCACGATCTCGACTGTGACGGACAGGGCTGCGACTGCGGCGCCGGTCACCATTATACCTCCGTTCCTTTTCTCGATCCCTGTCGGGACTCCGGTCTCTTCTTCTATCCCTTGACCTGTCCTCGTCTCGCCCATATCCTCTATCTTTAGCCCTCGCTTTGTCCCGCTCATTGTCCCTATATCTAGAATACTCTCTGCCATTGTCTCGATCCCTGTCATCCCGACCCCTTCCACGGCTTCCTTCACGATCGTAATCCCTGCTCCTTTCTCTGTCTCTGTCTCTTTCCCTCGCTCTTTCCTTCTCCTGCTCACGATCCCGCGCCTCACTTTCACGTCGGTCCCTGTCTCGAGAGTTTCTGCCTTTGTCTCGACCATATTCCCTATCTCTGTCGCTGTCTGGAACTGCAGGCTCCCTAACAGGTGCAGTTCGGCGAACAGGGGAGGAATCTCGAGTGAATGCCCGGTGAGGAGCTCGCTGTCCGAATGACACAGAAAGAGCCGCCTTAACAGAAGGTGGTCTTCTAGCAGTGTCGTCTGCACCATGTCGACTACTGCTCCCAGTAACACCCGAAGGTTGCGTTGGCAGCTTCATGCGTTCCAGACACGCGGTAATTTGTCGCAGTATAGGCACAGGTATGCGAGGAAACAGTGTGTCGAAGTAGTACTGATTCAAAATAATGTCTCGAACGTATACACCCATTGTTGTCCTCTTCCCGTTAGATCCTGGAGAAAATTCCTCCGGGTCCTCCACATAAGGCTCCAACCATTCCCACAGCGTCTTCGGGTCTCCAACGTACCTTAGGTATAGAAACCCTAGAGCTCGGATATATGGCGAATCAGGATGGTCAAGCAAATCTTGCATCTGCTTCACCGTGAATTTCATCGTGAAAAGCTTGTAAAGCAAACAAAACGCAGTTGATGGACCCCGGCAATTCCCCGTCATCCATGGCTCAACATGATCCACATGATTATAAATCTCGTCAACCACATCTGTATATGTCTTGAGAGCAAAAAGCTCTTTGAAATAATCCGAAGACAGTATGTTCTGGCATAGCACTCTCTCAATTAGAGTATCAAGTGGTTTCCCGCACGTCTGAACTTCCTGCGTACTCATCCTGTATAGCAATCCTCCAAACAAACCAAATGCCCAAAAGAGTGATAAGAAAAACGAAAAATCTGTGCAAGGTACTCAAAGAATCCTTTGACCTACGCCCTTTCTAGTTCCTACGACATTCGTGAATTCTTCTCAGAACCAACTTACAATCCTAGAACGCCCTCATCCAAGTCGATTCTCCAGCAATAGTCCGGAACGTCACGATCAACCTCCACTGAACGCTCTTAACCCTTTTAAACTACGTCCTTCACATGTAAACTGCTCGGGGCATCATTTTATACTCGAAAATATGCAGAGCGATCGTGTGGGGAAGAAAGAAATATAAACCCGACACCACTCAAACTCCCGTCACAAACTCACACCCGAGTTCAGACCCTGTCCTTCTCAAGCTCCACCTCGGCAATAAAGTCCGAGCACACAAGAACCCTAGAAACTGCACTTGCACTGAGAAAGAAACATCTGGAAAGAACTCAGCCAACTTCTAATCCCCGCAAAAATCAGATCAGAGAAAGCATGGAAACCCTAGGGACGCAAATAGATGCTCGCCTCAAAACGCAGTCCCCGGAACTCTTACATCACACCAGTCGCTCCGATAACCTTCGCCACCGCAACGTGTTCCCATGGCCGATGCGATGAATTCACTTGCTTGCAAGAGAAAATTGGAACGAAAGAGGACCGTAAAAATGCGAAACTTCACCAAATGGAGCGATTGAACAGCGAGAAGAAAACTAAGAAATTATTTTTAATTTTAGATGAGAAAGAGGGGAAGCAGGGCGAGGAGAATGATCGTGGAGGGCGGTGAAACCAACGGAGCGCGGTGGTCAGGTGCGGGGAGACACCTTGGCCGTGGCGCAGAAGTAATCGAAGTGCGAGTAAACAGAGACGCTGGTGTACACAACCCTATGTTTACGAGGAAGGGAAAAAGAAATGGTGGGTCCAAAGAGAAAAAGATAAAGATAAAGGGTCCGCCTCAACTGCCGTTGTGTTTCCGTAAGAGCGCGGGAGCCTTCGTGGAAGCTTCTTCAAAGTTCTAGACTCTTTTAACACTGGCTTCAAAGCCTTAACCCCTAAATGTTCAAATTCATCTCCAGAAATGACGATTTGAGAAAAATCATTATAAAGTGCTATTTGGAAGCATATTTTGGAATTGAAATGCAAATAAAAGTTGTAGATTCTGATTTGTAGATTCCATCTGTATGGTTAGATTCACCAATACTATCACCAATCTTTTTTTATAAATTTTGAAAGAGAAATTCCAAAATTCCTTCAAAATTCGATTGCAAGTAAAATATTATCATTTTCTGAGTAAAATTTATTGGAATGGATTTGAAATGAGGTTCTCTTCACATGGTGATTTTTTGAAATTTTTGTGTTCTTAAAATCTATGACCTGATTTTGTCTAATCCAATTTTGAACTAAAGTCAATGCAGTTTGACCACTTGAAATATTTGCACATTTGTAATTTTAGAAAAATATGAACTCTAGTAACACCAAATCCAACCCTTAGATAGGACAAAAGCTTGATAACCTATCTTCACAAATTAAAATAACTTTCATCCAAGTAGTTAGGAAGATGAAATTGGAGTTTCAATCTGTTCATCATCCAAAAAATGGACATCCACATGTTTAGGGGTTAACCCCTCAAGGTCCAAGCAATTTTTAAACTTTTCACAAGTTTGAACTTTGATTGGCAGTGTGCATTGTACATCAAGCTTGTTACATGATGTCAATCGTACTTTTGAGCTTCCCCTTCAATAGGAACATCATAATATGAAATTCATTTAGATATCCTTCTTAGAATGTAGGAATATGAAATTATAACTTTGACCTATTGAACAAGTGAGAGGCTAAAAAATGGCTCCTTGGGCCTTGAGGGATTAACCCCTAAATGCTTGGATGTTCATTTTCTAGATGATGAACAAATTGAAACTTTAGTTTCATCCTCTTCACTTCTTGGATGAAAATAATCCTAATTTTGGGAGATACTTGATCAAGTTGTTGTCTTGTCTAAGGGTTGGATCTAGTGTTACTAGAGTACATATCTAAAATTACCAATGTTCAAGTATGTCAAGTGGTTGACCAAACCGAAATTGCATTGACTCTAGTTCAAGACTAGATTATCCAAAATGAGGTCATAGATTTGAAGAACACAAAAATTTCAAAAAATCACCATGTAAAGAGAACCTCATTTCGAATCCATTCCAACAAATTTCACTCAAAAAAGAATATTGGCAATAGCATTGGTGAATCGAATCATATAGATGAAATCTACAACTAAAAGTCTACAACTATCATTTGTATATCAATTCCAAAATATGCTTTCAAGTAGCACTTTACAATGAGTTTTTTCAAATTGTTAATTTTGAAGATGAATCTAGACATTTAGGAATTAATCTTTTTTTGAATTTAAACAAGTTTTTGTTTGTATCTTTGCACGGACATATCATTTACCTCAATTCCATCATATTGGTCAAACAAGAAGATAAGCATTTGAAGATTCAAATATTACTAAGGATAGTTATACAAGTCATTTGGATAAAACATTGTTCAAATGTGCTTTCTTCATCATCTCAGATAGGGACTTTAGATGAATGTTGTAAAGGATGCACTTCATTTAATTAACCCATACAATCCCAAGGCCTTTTTATCATTAAGACCACTCAAAGTTGTCATATTTATTGCAAAGAGCTAAAAACTTTACAAATTGGATCTTCCTTTACTAATAAGAATACAATACGTTATTTTCTCTAGAAGTATGTATGATTGCTCACAAAACAAGAAGATCCATAACTTTAACAATACTAATCTAGATTGAATGAATCAAAACTTTTTGTGTAGACCAAAATATAATCTTTGAGAAAAAAATTTCAAATTTAATTTCAAGTTTTTGTAGATTTGTTTTGTGGCCTAGTCTCCCCCATTTTGAGCTTATTATGGCATAACCTTTACTCCTATGCACCAATCAAAGTAGAAATTATATTCCCTAAAAGCTAATGTGTTATTCTATCTAAAGAAAAAGTTTCAAAAAACCACCTCAAAAATTGTAGCTACAAGAGCCTACCTAAAGAAAAATCACGTGTAGTAATGATATATGAAAGAGTAGATTTAATTGCTTATTAATAATTATCAATAGTAATCTTACTATCTTTAATTCAATTACTTGGAGTTTATCCCCTAAATGCCAAGGGTTGTTTGGAGCTTCTTGAAATTTTCTCTAAATTGAACAAAAAGTCAACATTTTCATAAGTTTTACCAATTTATTTTGAATTGTAACTGTCCAAATTCAAACTACATATGTTAGAGATCACACAAGAAAAGAAAACATAACAATATCACTTTCAGATTGAAAGATTATAATGTTTGATCATGAGGGTGTTAAAACTATGAATTTTTTTTAATTCTCTTTTTGCATGTCAACTCTAAAAATTTGGTCACTAAAACAATATGAGGTTGTAGGGCCTAGTATGCACAACCCCAATCAATTTACAATTTTTCAAAATCTATTCTACAATTTTTTAAATGAATTTCTAATGTGATTTTTCTTCCAAGATCTAGTGTACTTGAGGCTCATTTCCAAGAGCCCTCAACACTATGGGAAGTCAGGATTGCAATAGGCATCCTTGCACAAAATCTTGAATAGAAAAATCATAATCCTTCATTTTTAAGATTGGCTTTTTGATCCTAAAACTAAATTTCAAAAAGAGTTCTCTAAAAATATAAAGTACTATTAATAGCAATTTGGTTGGATTTTACTTAACTTCAAAGTTTTCAAAACACCAAAATTTGGTGCCTCGGGCATTTAGGGCTTAAAATTTCTCTTTGACAGTGACAAGTAAATCCATCATATATCCATTTCCATACATAAATTATTTACTGCACATATTTTACTTTATTTATGAAAATTCTATGATTTCACTTTTTCCTTTAACAATTATCATTTGTATTTTTGGAGACGAAAAATAACTTTTTAGATTGAAAAAGGGAATTTGGAATAATTCCATCATTTAGTTTCACCTTTTAGCAAAATTTTGCTTCTAAAACAACATTGAAAATTAGAGAGAGATTAGATAATGGTACATAATGATTTAAAAGATAAAAAATTATGAACTCAAGCGAAAAATGAAGAATGTGTCATTATCAATTATGGCATGTTGAGACATTCCTAATAATCAATTTCAAATGTTCATAAAAGTTATATTAGGTAATTATAGGAGTAATAGCATTTGACTGTTGTCAAAAATGATTTTTTGTCTTTTGCTTAGTTAGAATTTTGTATATTATACATCACATGAAATAGAACATAGAAAAATCTCACATCATTATTTGGACTAAGATATGTGCAATTAGTCACTTGTATTCTTTTTAATCTTGTGAAACTAAAAAATTATAAATCATTACATAGATTTTGTTTCTAAAGTAATATACTATTTCAAAAGCTTCATTCCAAAATTTTGTAAAGGGACTCTAGAAAGTCCGGCAAGTACCTATGGTTTCAACTTGTGCAAAGACATTTTGAAACTGTTTTTCAAGATAGGAAAATTGACTAGCTTTCTGGGAATATAATTTTTTTTATTTCAATTGGTGCTTGGGAGCAAAAGTTATGTCACAACAAGTACAAATAGGCAAGGGCAAGTGGCAAAAAATTTAAATTTTTAAAATTTTTCTTATTTCACTTAGGTTATATTTTTTTTTCTATATCAAAAGGTTTGATTCATTCTGTTTGGATAAGTAATGTGAAAGTTACAAAGCTTCTTGTTTTGTGAACAATCCTAGCAAATTCTTGAGAAAGTGATGTATTGGATGATTTAGATCAATTTCTGAATTCAATTTTAATAATAATTTAAAAAAATTACACATGGTTTAGATTGTTTATTAGAACAATCTTAGTGTTGGAATTAGTGTATTTCAATTCCATATTTGAACTATAATCAACAATTTAGATTTCCTTCTATCTTGTTAGCTACCTAGTATGTATTAAGGTATAGAAGCACTTAAATGTGACACTTGTTTGGATCTCTTGATATGGAGGGTGCATACAGGAAAAAAAATGTTGTGCATGTATTAGGAACTGGTTTAGGAAACCAACAAAATTGGTTTTATATTTTTTTGAGCTTGTATGAATATTATCTGAATTTTTGAAAAGTACTTTGAAGATGCACCTACTATGGACATTAGACTAATACCAAAGTAGGCACGGAAACACTGAAAAGCAACACTCAAAACTTGGATCAAGTGCGGGTGATCGGTTGCATCTTGGAAGAATGACAACTTCTTAGAACCCCATAAGTCTACTTTAGAACCCCACTTGTCTACTTTGAGTCCACAAGCACTTGGATTTAGGTTGTTTTCTAGGTGTCTGTAAACGACTCACGTTACATTTGGGTGCTTCTACCTTACTTAACATTAATATTTACAAAGTGTGCTTGTGAGGCAGTACTACAGTGCTACTTACAAATTATAAGGTAAGAGCACCCAATGGCATCCCTGTACCCAATAACGTCAGATTCTACAGAGCATAATCATTTCAGGTTGTAAATGTAAGTAGGCAATACATAGCTTTTTTTTTTGACCTAAAATGATAAGAGGTCTACAGTCTAGCTACATTTACGTTCTACAATGAATTCCTGACTTAGAAAGGGACGCCTTTGGGTACACGGACGCCATTGGGTGCTCTTACCGATATGGCCTGCCTGGTGTGCAATTGACATATGATCATATGTTCGGTTGACGACGCTTCGACATCAAGAGTCCGACATGATCATTATTTGATGATTTTTTCATTCCCCAATTGATGACTTTGTTGCAGAATGAATTCCATTTTGAGCAAGTCAGAAAAGTTATCATCATTCGCTCCGTGGTTGAATCGATGATTGAGGCCAACATCGCGGTTTATTTGTTAGCTGCTAACTTATGCAAACTGCGCCGGGAAAGCTCACAATATGAACCTGGGCACCAATTGAGTTCCATCAAGTGACAACACATCATTCATTCAGGAGTGCACGTGTCATTTTTCACAGAAATTCCGTCGATGGACTACTGTATGTTAAGTATATAATTCGGCTAGAATGGATAATTCTAGGACATCACTGCCAGTTAGTAGTAGCTCCCGCCACGGAGTCGAGGAGGAGACCCGCATAGTGGGAGGGATGCACAACTCTGCACGTAAGTTACAAGAGCACTGATTAGTTCGGCAACAAAATTCTGTGTTATTGTCAGGAATGGTTGAGGGAGGCAGGGCACAGCTATTTGACAAGAGCAACCAATGAGAGAGAGAGAGGACGTAGCAGTGATTACTGAAGATGTATGTACAGGGATGAGAGGGTGCAAACTGGCTTGTCTACCTGAATCTTGGAAATGTATAATGGCGAGCTAGGTGACCTGAAGCATCATCCGCCGTAGGTTTGTCGGTGGAGCTAGGATGCTGTTCAAATGTAGAAGAATTGAAGCAGAGCCATGGGCGTGACTCTGCGCGCTAGCCGAGGAGGACGATGCTCGATCTACGCAGGAGTCGTCGTTACAATCGTATTTATATGATAGATAGATGCGCATGACGTACGATCGATGAAGATACTTGGAGATCGGAAATGGCAGTCCGCATCTGAAGAGACAGGCAGGCGGCATGCAGCCGTCTTCACGAGAACGGTGGAGACGACCCGATCGACACCTCTGAAAATCGCGGTGGCGACCGTTCACTCGGGATCGCACTTCCAGATTTGATTTGATTTGTCCCGCAACGGAATGGTTAGCTTAGCTGCTCCATTACAGTTAGCGACCCCGCTGGTCATGCAAGCCCGGAGATGGCGACGCCACTAACTTAATTCTTTTAGGCCCAAACCAGGGGGGCATATCACCGATCCATCAAGAGAAGAAATTAAAGCGACCGTGCCCAATACCAGGTGGTCGGCTTCGATAGAGATGCCAGGCTTGGTGTCTCAGTCACTCACTCAGTCGGCGAATCCTCGCCCGTTTCATCCTAAACATGATCCAAACCGACCCAGCTGTAGACACGCGAGAATCCAAGCCCTCTGGACGTTACGTATCCGGTGGCTGCCGTCCTGTAACTCAAAAGCTGCCCGAATTTCAGTTTTTAAACAGGAAACGTCCTGACCCCAACTGTGATCCACCCCTCCGCCGCCTCCCCTGTTCACTTGAGCATTCCCAGCTCTCGCTCTCTCTCTCTCGAACTCTCAGATTCTCCTCTCTCTTCCCCAATCTCATCGGGATTCCCTTCTCGATCTCGATTCTGTATGAACCACCTTGCGTACCTACCTGCATTGCGCGCATGGACAAGATAAAATTGTCCCAGGGTCTGCGAGAGCCACCATTATCAGATACCGACAGAGCCAGACATAAAAACAACTGTGACCATGTCCAATATGTGACTCGATCTCACAATGCAAGACTCCCAAGACGCGATCACTTCTCACTGCTACCCTGCAAAGTGAATTTTTCCCAGGGTGGCAAACAGACAACGAAACAAGATTGAGTCATCTAATTTAACTCCCCCAAAGCAGACGGCGCACTACCAACCGCCCTAAATTATGGTGAACGAAGCCCCCGCGGGCATGGAGAGGGCGCCGAGGTTACCGTTGCCCCTCCCGCCCGGCAATATGCACACGGTGCCGGGTGCGAGGATCGGCAAGGAAGGTCCCATCCCTGGTTACACGGGCAACATTCCCGCGTACAGGAATCACGTGATCGGCCATGGCTACTCCGATGGTTCTCGGCGAGCGGCCGCTCTCACCGACTCCCTTCGCCACAACAAAGTCGAGACCGCCTATCACCTGGTTTGTCACCCTCACCATCTCCATTCCATCACCCTCGACCCCAAATACTCATGCAGGATTAAATCACTCTGCTTACTGGCTACTTGCAGAATTGAAATTGCAGAAACATCTTAATTTAATTGGATTCTGGCCTACCAGCAACGTAACGGCTGTGGCACTATCGATTTCCTTTGGCCATGGCGAAATCAAATGAATGAATTCGTCTTGTTTGAGTTGCTTATTATCGGCCTTGATGAATGCTAAGCTGCATCATCTCCCCGTGCAGAGTACCGAGAACAAAGTCGAAGGACGGAATTTCTTCTATGCACAGCTTGCCCACGCTGGCGAAGTGAACGACCCCGCGCCCATTAGATGGCAGGCCAGCAAGCGCGAGACTCCCGACGACATGAAATATTGCTCCGGCACCCTCGACATCAGAACTCTCAGGTCGTTTGCTCGATCGATCGATTGGTCGTACGTAGAGCGAATAAATGCATTGGCATGCATGGATTTTGTAAGTGCCAGTAGATTTGGATTCTCTGGACCTCGCAAGGCTGACGCTAGCTAGCTGTACAAATAAATAATTCCCAAACGCATGTAATCGATCGGCGGCATGCATGGCACATGATGCAGGCCCATCACAGGGACCACCAAGAAATACCCACGGGAGACCACAATGTCTATGAGCATGAGCGTGCTGCCCTACACGAATGTCAAGATTCAGACGAAGAAAACCTTTGAAGCATTCAAGGATGACACCTTGGAGGTCATGGAAGCCCGCCACCATCTCAAAGGCTACACCGGCCATGTCCATGCCTCCCAGGTATTAACAAATCTGCCTGTTTGTCTGTTTGTGTGTCTCTCTGTCTTCCCGGACGTCGGGCTAGCTCCAGCCTGGAATGCTGTTTTACCAGTAGATCATATGTCCATGTATGTTCGTATGTAAGAATTCGGTGCCCATTCGATCGTGACCAAGATTGACTGCAGCAGATTGACCTGAATGAGTGACTGATTGTGGCGGATTGTCCAACCTGTCCATGCATGCAGCACCTATTCTCGCAAACATTTGGCAAGACCACGCGACGCCTGAAAGGATATCCGCCCGACACGCAAACATCCAAGGACTTCATTGACTACGCAGAGAACCGCCCGCTGCGGGTGAACGAGTTTGAGCTGAAGCACCCCATGAAATTCCACCACTTGCAGTTGCTCAAAACGGGCGAGGGCACATTGGGTCCCCTGCCGGATGGAGCTCGCTGAGTGACCCTCAAGGCTCAGTTGATCTTCTTCCTCCTCTCCATCTCCGAATTAGTAAGTAAATATTCCGACCTGCTCTCATCTCCTCTGATGTTGAGAGGCATTCCAGTCTAATGCCGCCGCAGTGCAGCTGCATTTATATGCCGCAGCTCTTTCAACAAGTAATGATTGGGAGCAGCACAGCTTTAATCTCCAACAACTACAGAATTATATCACAACGTCACAATCATCGTACAGCATCATGAAACAGATAGTTACATCAATGTGTCAAATAATGCCAAGTGCACCCGGGGAGGGAGTTCTTATAATCTACAAGTTTAGCTTTAAGATAAACTATGGTGTGTGTCTGTCTGGACCTAGCTCATCTTTCATGGAATGAGTGCTTGCAGCAGAGCATTCTGAAGTCTGAGAAACGTACAAGTTTGCGTAGGATTTCGTGTGAAAAATGCAAGCCTCAAGAGCGTGCATATGTGATCACGAATATATCTATCCACGATGACCTTCTGATTAATCATTCATTTATTCATTTTGGTGCAGCCTGCGGGAATCATGCATACAATTGCAAAAACGTGTGATTAAAGTGCCTCCATAGTTTACAATCAGATATACCAACACCGTAGTCTGCCAAATGTGAAACCAGGCAGGTGAGCAGGATCATTTTCTCACTGGAAAAGGAAATGCATGTTAGAGCGGATTGTGCATCTTCGTCGCTGAGAAATTGAATTGCGTTTAGTACAAGAAGATTTTCTACTTCAGAATAGTCCGTGCGAGAGCCTCACGTAATTATATCAGTGTATTAGCTCCTCTGTTGAGCCTCACTCCTGGGGAGTTCTGGTTACCACTTGGCCATGCATAGGCAGACGGCTTGTGGACTTCGTCCTTGATGACTTGATGACAGGTATCTACAGGAGGCTCTGTCCCTACCGGCCCTTTTTTTTCACTTTTTGAGAAAGTGCCAGGATGGCGATCACTGAAAATTTAGTGAAGCATTATATTTCTATATTCATCCATCTTTGGGACCAAAAAACGCTTTTCAATCATATTCATACACTTTTTCATCCAAATTTGGCGACTTCATCCACATTTTAAATGGAAATGGAAAATTTTGGGTGAAAAAAGATTACTTTTATCTGGCGAAAACGAGACATTTATTTTGAAATGGTGCAATCTGGCCTCGTGGTGCCAAGAAAAAAAGGCTGGTTCCTACATGAGGCCCAGGCTCATGTTTGGACCGCAAAGCCTGCAAACTCCCGTTTCCTGACTCCCCTTCGGCTTAGAGCCTGAAAGGTTATGTGCATCACATGTAGAAATTATCGTAAGAGCTAAGACTACAGATGACATCAGATCTATGATACTTACTTTGACTCACAATAGAAATATTATCCACGTTCTTCCTCAATAACAAAAGGCCATAAGGTAGGCCACATGCTTTGCGACAACATATAAATCGTCTTTATCAATAATTATATGAGATAATAGGATGCAATGCACCCTCAACATGGAACTCCCATTGCTCTCTTATGCAAATGTAAATGAGACGTTGTTACTACAACGAAGAATCGATCGATCATTGAGGAGCAAATCTAGGGCGTGCATAAATCAACTCACTAGAAGAAATCTATATTTGTCTCAACAAAATCTACATGATGTGTTTGATGAGGCAAATGCAAAATCTGCGCTATAAAATGCAAAAATGCAAATTTTGTGTTGATGACAAATTTTGTTAAAACGTCAATCATTCTGCAACTTTGGTACCTTTTACATTTTAGATCTTATAGTCTGAAATCTATATTAGTCCTTATTGGTTTAGACTGCGCAATCCAAAAATGGTGTATGGAATATACCCATTTTGACAAAAATCACCATGCTAGCTTTTGTGGCAAAGGGCATTCAAGTGTGCTAAGAACCATTTGTCAATCAAAAAGTGATAGAGGCTCAAAAGGATCAAGTTCTAAACTCAACTACGTGTATTTTCTTCAAGATGATCACCTAGTTGCCTCCAGAGATGCTCAGTGTGTAGTATATGCTATCTATATTGACTCGGGTCAAAGGACCAGACTAGACATTGTTGTAGAGGCCATCCTCACGTTGGAAGTCATTTTAGCGGAAAACATTGTGCCATTGAACTATGAGAGCGGTCATTGTTCCAAGCTCAGGTGTCTGTTCTCCCTTAAAGACAACGACCTTGGTACCTTCGCTAGTATTCAGTAGCCACTAGATGCCATCTTGATTGACGCGTAAAGGACTACTCCAGACGTTTTTCCAAAGGCCTTGCTCATATTGAAAGATGTCATTGATGTACTAGTTGTGCCATTGAATCGTAACATAGGACAGGGACACCATACTTGAGAGAAGTAATGAGATTGGTGAAGCGAATGTAAAGTTGTTTTTAGAGACATCGAAGTAGGATGGTGAGGAGCAAGAGATGGATCGGATCCGCTTATGTAGGCTCTAGAGCGCATCACCCACTCGCATAAGGCATGAGAACAAAGTCACTTTCTCTTCTTCTCCACCACCTCTATTCGGGATGACAACTCACGCTCTAACCTGCTAACAACTTAATGACAAGACTCGCATTTTGTCAATAAGATCTAAAGTAGATGAGTTCTATGGTGGAGATGGGGCCAAAAATAGGATGGTGGAGATGGGGCCAAAAATAGGATGGTGGAAATGGGTTGGTCTATCTTATGTTGCATAGTAGCCTAAATCTAGAATGAGCATGAGATCTTAGGTGAGGTGAGGTGAGCTCCTATAATGGCTATTCAAATTGCCACCATAGTCTACTTGTAGACGGCAATCCAATGTTTGGGAAGAACTGGCATCTAGTTCTAGGTTAGTTAGTGGAATTTGGAAGAACCCATTTGCAATTTGAAAACATTGGCAAAAATTGGGTGAAAAAATTTATAAAATTTCTAATTGGAGTATTAAATGGAGAAAAAAATCTCATTCCATAATTGAAAACTGGTCCAATTTAGAAAATGAAGGAAAATAGTAGGTAAAATTCAAAAAACTTCCTTAACATGGGGGTAGCCCAACCTTGCACTTGCACACTTGCTCATTAGGGCATCCAAGCATATGGTATTTAAAGCCTTGCAAACCATATCAAGTACATATGAAATTCAATTTATTTTCTTGGATTTCTTATGTATTTTGGTTTAAAAAAATCTAATATATTCATTTTTTTGGTTTAGGGCAAAGGCATATTACAACAGACATAGATGAGCATTATCCAATGTTTGTCAACAATATAATGTCTCCATATCCATGGCCCTCTAGCATATAGACTATAAATTAAATGTTATTCTCTTTATTTATCCTAAACAAAGCTTATGAACAAAGCAAGTTTTATTTTATCAATTTAACATTGAAAATGCGTGTTTTGTGTAGCATATGATAAATTAACCATGTATAGACTACGAATACATGGTTGCATTGATGGAGCTTCTCATTATGTCATGTATGCAAAAGTTGCACCAAACAAGACCCAAGAAACTCTTTTTGAATCAGTTTTTGCAATTATCCAAAAATTTGGTTCTCTTCTATGGGTGAAGTTTGATTTTTCTAATGAGCATGCTTTGATTTGGAGACATGTGATAGAAGTTTTGTTAAGGACCCAAAATCCAAATTTTTTTGGTTTATTAGTACACAATTAAAGAATGGAATATTAGTGGAGGTTATTGAATGTAGGAGAAGGTAATTTTATTTTACAAAAATGCTAATAAAAAATTAGTCCAATAGAGATATTTCATTCCTCATGATCCATATTATAAGGCTTCTTTTCAAACTATCTACATCCCTATTTTATGAGACATTGTAAATGAGTACATTGGGGTTTTGAACCTCTACTATATGCCTCTAATCAATGAGTAAGGAAGATTCCATCCATCTCATGTACCAACAAGATATTTTGGGGAATATGAACATCTCCATGGATGAGTTTAAAAGTTCACAAATTCTTACTCTAATTCCATCATATATCATCTTCAATGACTATTGATTAATATGTTGTACAATTGTGTTGTAATGTTGCAAAAAGTGGACATCACATATTGTATGTATGCATGTTGAGGATAAACAAGAGCCTATTGGTACCCAAGACTTAGGCCCACATGGTTTACAATCTTGGAATGCTCATAGAAGTACACTAAATCCTACTTTGTTTGACATTCCATTGCAACACTTGAAAATGATAGATATTAACAAGTAAAGAACTTGAGGAAGATAGACTAAAAGTGTTGTGAACTAGTTTTGGATATTTATAGATTTGTAGATTATTTTTAACCAATTTGAAATTTATTTCATGACAAACATGTATGTAGTATTCACTAGTTAACCCTAAAAAAGACACTAGGGCCATTTTTGGGTCGATGAATGACAAAGAATCTTTGTGTATAGGATAAAAGTGCAACTATTCATCCCCGTAATTTTGTGTTAAAATGAGAGGTCTAAAACAATAGTTTGACTTCCAATGACTGCTTTTACATTTTTTAAGCCAATGATTCTCATAATACCAAAAGGGGTGGTTTCCATGGTCACCAACGTGTCCCCTACGCTTTAAGTGAACTTTTAACTCCTATTGGGGGGCTAGGGGGCAAGGTGAATTTGTTAGACAATTTGCTATGTTAGAGGATTTGGGACTTGCTAACCTTGTTTTAGAGTAATGAAAAAAAATCTCACTTCAAATGTTATAATATTCTAATCCACCTAGTCAAATGGGTTGACATATTTTCCTCACATTGGTGAAATATTTTATTTCAATTTTTTGTGGTTGAATTTCACAATAAAAAGTTTCAATTTTCATTTTGGAATAACATACCTAAAAACCACAATTTTTGACAATGTCTCCCTGAACTATCCCCCCACCCTGACCCCCACCCAGTTCTTTAGGGGTTACTTTCCATTCTCCAACACTTAAAAAACAACCTTGAATGAACCCTTCTATTTTTCAAAAGCAACAAATGAGAGGTGAGAAGTTTGTTTAAAGCAACCAATGAGAGTTATGACATTTTGTGCATCAAAGGTATCCATTCAAAGTGAGTTTAGTGTTATGTGTAAGCTACCCTATGTTGTCAACTTTGAAAATTTGTAAAATATTCCTGAAATTACAGAATTACTTGGGGTTTCATTTCTCTTGAGTTCACAAATAATCTCATTAAACTTTTTTGGTCATTTGACCTTCGAAGTAGTGGACTAGAAAAAGTGCCGCTTTTAGGTAGTGTTACATATTTCTCGTCAATTGCTCATGCTGCCATTGAATGAAGTTTCGCATCATAAATATTATTACACTGACCCTTCTGTAATTCCTTGCACAATCATTCACACTCAAACAAACCAATACATTAAAAACACGTCAAAGTTAGTGGCAGCAAACATCGAACTAGCGAAAAGCACTATATCCAATGAAAGAATGGTACCCATGAGGGTATGTTCAATGGCAGGAATACAATGGTAAGTCCTTACGGCTTCCTGCCTTGAAGCCCCACCCTCCCGCAATTTGAAAGGCAGAAGCTCCTGATTCAAGAACTCTCCCCTTAGCAAGTCGTTGCTAACCACGAATAGCTGAAGCAATAACTTGCGATTGTGATGACGGTCATCAAGGACTCAAGTACGGGAGCGCGTAATATCACTTGCAATCATTCGTTGTAAACTTTGTCCAGCGTGAGAAGTGGAACTCATAACTCCCATTGGTTCACGCAATGTAAACACCACTTCCTTCGTCTTACCAAAATAGACCTACACAGTGGTGGATAACAATTTATATCAGAGACCTCCCCAAAAATGTTGCACCTCTGCAGATGTGAATGTTTGTGTAAATTGGTCAAGGAAACAGAACTTTCTCAAGTTCTCTCCAATTTGAAACACAAAACTTGATTAGTAAATCTGACTACCTGATCCAGTCCATTACGCAGCTTGCTTTCCATTTCCTCTATCAGTCGACCCATATTGCAGAGATGTCCAGGAGCCAGTGATAGATTTGACTCCATCTGCCGGAAAAGAACGATACTTAATACGCATTTGCATTGGATTTTTAGCATAAGATTTGGACATTGCTTCGTCAAAGATATACGAAACGCAAGAATTCTGCACAACACGCATGAATATCACGGATGTATTACCTGCCGAGTAATTGATCCCGACAAACTGAATGGACCAGATGTCTGGTCTGCAGTTGTGAGAGCCAGCATCACTGTGCTTGTTAAACAGTAATCACCACATTGACGATCTTGGTCTTCTTTAACCTGAACTCAACCCAATCTTGTGATTAAATTCAATCACAAGCAAGACAGATGCAACATACACGTCTTCAAAGGTGACATGTTTTGGCCAATATTAAGCAGCGAACAAATACTGTTTTTTTCTGTAAAAACATTTCCCACTTACTTCAGATCATGCCAGTGAAGATAATGTGATTTCGAAAATGCCTTCTTCATGATCATGCCTTCAATTTAGACATTAAGCACATCTACTAGCCAGCCTAAACCATAAACGAGTACTTCCTACAACACAGATAATAGATCTCCTGGATCATTTAACTGAAGTGCTACGCAACATACATACCAGACCAAATCGACAGCAAGTGAATCACAGCCATGGTAAATGCCTCACTAGGGCCTAACGGCCACGGCGAGGATATAAGTATATACTTCGTTAAAATGTAGGGAGTCATGTGAAAGAAATGCACAGAGATAAGTAACCCCAACCACATTGTCATCAAAACTCATGTCTTGCCTCAATAACGTGAATAGCATCCCAAGATCCCTCTTGCAAGAGACCACGTCGACCGTCACCAGAATCGGACCCATCTGCAGCATCCATCATTATCATAGGTCCAAAATTAAAAGAAAGGAATGTTGACCAATAAAAATTTGTCAATACGTCTGCAAGAATTTAATGGATTAGGGAGTGGTAGTTACACTCGATGAACCGGGACAAATACCTTTCTTGATAAGAACACAAGCTGCAAAACCTTTTCCATCTTCGGGCTCCCATACATAAACTGACGAGATACCCCCCTCATAATACCTGCCACATTGACCCCAGCACAAGTCAGCACAGGAGATCTAATTGACGAACTTTCAGGACTCACCATCGGAGGTGTGCAGTCCAAATCTGGAACCACTATTGATTAATGGAGCGCTTGCCTTCAAGACATAGACGAATTGCCAAGCTGGTACAGTAAAGGAATCCGATGGAATTTCGTACAATATGACGAGAGAATGGGAGTTGGAATCTCACTGGTCACGATAGATGGAGAAAACCTCGTTCGCTTCTTGCTCCAAAGCCCGCAACTCAGTAGAGGGTTGCACACCATCCTCCAAATGCGGCTTGTACTTGCTCGACCACGGCGATCTGGATGTGACAACCGAAGAAAATGAGGAAACCTTACTGGCGGAAGAAAACATGCAACACAACAAGTTCGATATAGTCCAAAAATGAAGGCACCACGACGGATAAGACTACAAACACCAGCAAACAGTAGGTATAGAGTCCAGACAACAATGGACCTGTACGAGTCACCATCGCGATTGTAGTCACAAAGCAGATAATGCTTGTCATGCTCTTCATCCCAAGCCACCTGCAGTGCGACCTCATCTTCTTAAATAAGAGTGTCCTCTTCTTCTTTAAATATCTTCAAATGAACACATGAACATGACAGTCAACGGTTCCATTCACGCAACTCAGTGAACAGCAGCCAATTGCGAACCACATCAGGAAAGACTAAACCATCATTACGAAGAACAGTCAGACGAATATTCCAGAATCAATCTTTTTGGACTGCACCTAGTTTTGCCTCATTTTCATTTCTTTTTCAAAATGCAGTGTTCTTGCGCTGTAATCTCTCAGATCTAATTGAGAGACATTGGAAAAACGTTTAAATTGACCCTAAGCAAGAAAGCAAGAACGTTCTCGCACGCCGTTCTTCGTAAATACGGACTGAATTCGACAACATTCATGGCAGAGCTACATTTTCAAAACCACAGATGAGACGCAAAAGTTTTCAGTCTCCAATCTACATAAATTCCTCCCAATTTTAACACTGAAAAAACAAACAAGATCAAATTACAACAGCGGGGAACAGTGAGGAAGAAACCTGAAGAGGCTGATCAGACTGAGAAAGAAGCTCCGATGAATGTGCAGGTAGCAAGAGCAACAACGAGTCCAATGCCTGCTGCGATAGAGAGGGAGGCATCCGACGCATCAAATCCATAGCTGCCTCCATACTTACTTACTTGCCTTCAAGCATTCCACTCCAATCCTCCACCCGAACTCGAAATATAACGTCACATTAATTCCCAACTCACAGCTTCATCGCCCGAGCACACAAAAACCGAAGATCGCGCAACCTGCAATAATTCAAATCACGACCTGCTCCGATGATGAAACCCTAACAACAAAACAGGCACATTCGAACACCGAATCTACCCGAAATTTCTGTCAAAAACTATCCATTCAATTCCTCGGTAACAGCGACGTAGCGATCGAAACCCTAAGTCAGTGGAGGCAGAACAGCACGTTGTGACAAATATTTGAAAATGGGAAAACTGCGACAGGAAGGAAATTTTGCACACGAAGGACGACCATCGGCGGAAACGAATTCTGAAAATAGATGCCAAAATTTGTGGGAAATTGTTTATTTTTTCATTGTATGGAGAAAGAAGAATCTTTGAAAATATTCTTCTTTTCACCAAATCTTTCTTTATCTTTCTTAAAAGACTAATTATTTTGCAAGGATGACCTTGCCATCCACCTATAATATTCTAAAGTGTGGGAATATAACTGAATTTTTTCACTTATTGTTTAGATTTGAAGGTGGCGGGGTAGCCACCCTAAAATGTATACTTGAGAAATGATTCTAGATTGCATATGAGTTGGTCTTTTAATAAGTTATTGTTGCTTGGTAATTACGTCTAAAGGCATTTGAATAAGAGTATGAGAATGGTCTTTTATATGAAAATTTGTTGTTTGTTGAATTGTCTTGGCAAGCAAAAAAAAAGATTCTATATTTCGTAGCATATTTTTTTGGACATTGTATGAATAAATTATGAATTTTCAAACACTTTATTATATGTGTATCCCAAATCAGGCTTGCATATTTACAATGAGTGTAATTTAGGCAAGAATTTGCAAGGATTAGTTTTAGATATTCAGTCATGATTGTATGAGTTAGTCATTAATTTACTTGGACATATTCTATATGAAAGTAAAGAAGGTCACTATAGAAGTGGAAATTTGAAATTATAAAAGATACATGCATGTGTATTGTGAATGAAAATTTGCAATTAACTTCACCCGACTCCAAGTTCCATTCAAATTGAAAAGGAGGGCTACAATTTTTTTTCCATACAAACTTGTAAGATATATGAATCTAAATGTAACTTGTTTTGTAATGACACATATTCTAAATCAACACTTTTTTTTCTTTTCTACCTACATTTCTTTTGAATTTCAAAATCATGTCATTTTTTATAAAGATTCATCTCAATCTTGGACCCTAAGGATTTCTTCCTCCGGAACCACCAAGGTTTATAGCTTTGTGGAGATATCTTTTGTACCAAATTTTGGGGGCAATTTTTTGTACACTTCCTATGCAATATCAACATTAACTTGTTTATTTTCTACAATAATTCTATTTACAACCTACATATCAACCATTGAGGAGATCATAAAATTAACCATAGAAGGGCCTGAAAGCCTTTTGTGGCCATACAATATATTATGTATTTGGTGGTATTAGATCAAGAAAACATTGACCAAATACTTTTCAGTACAAAGCAAATTAATGATCATAGTAGTATGTAAATAAAAATGTGGCATAACTCATCTATTAAACCACAATTGAAGAGTTGTAAAGCTAAATATGGGCTACATAGAAGGACCCCAAGGGCCTTTCAAGGGTTAGAGGAGGGCTTTTGAGTTTAAGGGCTTCTAATTTTCACTGATTACTCGTTTCTTGTGCCTTGTAATTCTTGAGAGAATCTTATACACCAGTGCCGGTTATGTTATGAAAATTTTCAGACCATTTGGACATGCCTTGCACGGTGAAAAACAAATCCTTTGTAAAGGAGGCGAAGAAGAAGATCAGTGCAACAGCTTCAAATAATTTAGTGACCCTTCCACATTACGTAGAACCAGAGATTCGGAACGGAGAGCCACAGCTCTTCTCCCATCCCAATGTAGATGAAAGAAAGAAAACTACAAATCATATTTTTATTTCAAAATCAGCTCTCATTACCGCTTCACAAGGTCTCGCCTTGTACGGAGTACTATCCTATCACGGAGCACAGAATTCGAGGGAATCACACACAACACATCAACCTTGCTCATTTACGATGATGAGGGTGGTGGTGTAAGCAGATGCTCCAACTCTTCCTTTGCGAATTGAGGCAAAGAAAACGCTGCCGCATGCATCTGTCACCACCAATCACCAAAAGAAAATCACGTATGAGGAGGATTCTAGCTCCAAACGCTAACAAACACTATGGTGCAAATAGTTTTTCTCAAAGCGCCGCGCCTTCTGAATGTTAAGTTGTTTCCACTCTCAACAGAAAAGACAGGCAGGAAAACTTGAACTTCAATAAAGATTTAGCCTGTTGTGCGTCGAGAAAGTTAGGATGACAAAGTAGGGAATACTTACAGCTGAGTTATAGAACTTAAGAGGACGCCTGGAAGAAAGCTTGCTGTCCACTGCTTTATCAATAGGGTTGCACGGCTCACGGAAGTTGACGAACGGGCCTGCTGAGGAGCAGAGCATAAAACCAATCACCCCACTGCACAGAGCACACCCAACCCATACTGGTTAGTATAAATGCAGCCTTGTAATGACTGAAGAGGTAGGCCTAAAACCCATAAAAAAAACCTCCAAATCGAAAGAGCATTGGCTGAGGACACTTTGGAACAGGCCATCTACATCACGAATTTCGAATGGCGGAACCCCACAGCGTTTTTTGCGAAGTAATTGTAAAGTAGGTAACACAAAACGCATAGACAATTCGTAGCAAGGGCGACGTGATTCACCTTGGATAAGTTGGGACACTAGTCCAGGCATAGTTGATGGAACCCTTGAAGGTATGGCCACAAGCTGCCACGATGTCCTTAATGATAGGCATGTGCAACCAAAGACTCTCAGCCTGTGTACAAATAACTCCTCCTGGTCGTAATGCTCGATCCAAAGACTTGTAAAATGGCCTCTCAAACAATGCTTGAGCAGGACCTACACCAGCATAATTTCAATTAGTGGACCTACATAATAAATGGTAAGATAAGGGTACATACTTGGCACAAATCGGTTACTGCAGTGAGTGCCATAGATGAGAAGCACAATGTTAGGCTATTGACTAAACTTACTTATTAAACTCATCAGTAAAGAATCATTCCCATCCTTAAGAGTCAAGACAAAGAGAGACTTACCAACTGGATCGGAAGAATCAACTACGATGGCATCGTAAGTACCCTCTGGAACTTCCCTCAAAAATGCAACCCCTGCAGTAAACGTCAGGATCAGTTGAGTTTAGCAATCATTAAAACTTTCTGGGTTCATCGGCAATTGAAAGCTAAACCGCAAAGAATGACAATCAAAGAAACTAAGTATTTATGTTCTATACAGAGTAAATTTACAAACTGTTTTTCCAACAAACAAGTGTAATGGCTAGGTTGTCAGAAGCATGCAGCTTGAACATACCATCTCCAATATGAAGGTTTACTCGAGGGTCGTCGAATCCTACGGCAACCTCTGGGAAAAATTCTTTTGCGACCTGAAGTAAGGCCAACATTAGAAACATCATCAAGGACATTCTACGTACAGATTGCTGACATCCTTCAGTAAAGATGCGGAACAGTGAACTTTTCACATTAGATCAATCTCTTGTGCAAGATACAAAGTCAACGAGACCAAATAAGACATATAATCATTAAGGTGAAAGAGATGGACTCACGTCAACAACCATCTTGTCGATCTCACAAATATCAATCTGTTCGATGGACGTGTGTCGAGAGACCTCCCTCAGTACCCCTCCGTCACCTCCGCCGACCACCAGCACCTGGCCCCCATCAAAAGCGTCACAATGATGCCACTTGAACATTACTTGCAGGTCTATACGAACTACCGTACTTAAAAAAGGCTCGTCTCTAAACAAGCAGTCGACTTTACAAGATCTGATAGTTGTGAAGATGCATACCCTCATTATTGCCTATACAAAAACTTAACTCCATATAGACCTCTATTGACTGTGCCGTGTAAATCAAACAATGAATAAACAAATCTACTGAAGATTCAGTGATCTTACGCTACACCCAAGAAAAAAAGCAGGAGTACCTACAACGCATGCAAATCCCGCCATGTAACATTTACTAAGAACTTCCAGCATTCACTGTAAAGATTTTTGAAAACTAAGCCCTGAAAATATGCTCGATCCAAAGTTCGCAACAATCTAATCAAACAATTTACATCCATTTCTCAAATAAACAGCAGGTGAGGGAAGTTACCTTCTTAGGGTTGGGAATCGAACAAAGAGGCAGGTGAGTGATCATCTCTTGGTAAGCGCACTCATCGCGTTGAGTGAGTTGAATCACACCATCCAGAACAAGTACCCTTCCATAGGTAGCCGACTGCGGAAACAAATCAATTCCAAAAGAAAGCGAGTCAATCCCTATTTTCGACCCAATTGTGAAAGCAATAGGTCTAGAAACAATTAGAATAAATCTAAAATCTCAATAACACCGTTCAGTCATCTGGAGATTCAGTCGAAAAATAGCGAGCCAATCCCTATTTCGGCATCAAGTTGGTGTCATCAAACGTGCATATTTATCGCTACTTATACATCACAACCGTTACAATTATGTAGTACTTAAATATATGAGCGAACCAAGTTATGTCATTATTTTAAAATTATACCATCATCCTATCCTTAAACAAGAAAAATATGTAAACTGAATAGATACCTCAAAAACAACAACATCCTGATAGTCCGACTTGCCCTCGAATAAAAATTTCTCCACCTTCAAAGAATGTGCTTCCCCTGCATCACATGAGAGAAGCAATTTGAAAACTCAGATAAGTCACTCAATCGAGCTCATCAAAGATAACTGTTTTCACACATGCAAAACTTATTGGAAACGTCCGAGCGAAAAACAGTCATCTGTTTCCAGAGTCTGTGTTCTAACTGAAGACGCGTCAGCGTGGGTGAAGTTTGAAGGTGAATTCAGCATGGACTTCTTGTCAAAAAAACTGCAATATCTCGCCACCTATATAATTGAGATAATCTTCAATCTCAAAAGAATCGTGTACCGGTAGCAAACTTGATATACGGTATTTCTAGTACTAGCGTGGACAAATTCAAAAGTCTCCAAAAATAAAGCGCACAGTGTCCTAACACGGTGACGTGTCACATTTTCAAACAGAACTCCTGATTTTAATTGGGCAATGGGTCGACCAACCAAGCGACATGTCTCCGCATGTCTCCGCACAACAGACAATGTAGTCGGTCAGAATTCAGGGAAACGGTAGCATTAGAAATTAGAAGAACCCAAATAATTCTCCTCAATACTCGCCTAAAATCGCAAGTTCCTCAAACGAATTCCGCAACGAAACACTCACGAACAAATATCTCCGCGCTCACGATTACTCTCTGAAAACGAGATTCCCCGTACCAAGGGTTTCGAGATTACGCTCCCTCGCAGCGCACTATGGCATGGCTTTTTAGTACTAAGATGACCTCTAAACCCCGCCCTGAGGCTGCGACCTCGCCAGCGGGTGGCAAAACATCCAAGCCTCTTCCTTCAACAAGTGGTTCTCAACAGCAACGTGACGACGACCACGAGGACACAAGTCCGCCACCGCCGCATTAGTCCATTTAGTGTTCATTTTGCGCAAAAACTCCATTGCGGTGCGCAAAATGAACACACCAAAACCTCTCAAGGAAACGAAGTACTGATTCTGAAGCGGATAACAAAAAGGAGTTTCGTTTTCAGAAAGCCAACAGAAAAGCTGAATAGCTAGTGAAGAAGCTGGAAGACCAGCACGCACCTGGCCACATAGGACTGATCTCCGAGAACCATCCGGGCATGATGTTGGACAAATTGGCCCTGGCGGTCGAGGGGGCGGCCGCCGCATTGTCCTGCGCTATCAACTCCGCCGCGTTGCGGCTCTCTCCTTCCGCCATAGCCATCACTATCGCTTGCAAAGACACCCACGCAAACACCCAAACGCTCTCCCAGCTTCAAACACGAGCGTGAAAGCCTTCTCTTCCTCACCGGCCGCCAGACTCTTTTGTCCTTCAAAGGCCCGACCTTGGGAACGACGTCGTCGCTCTTCGTTGGACGAACACCGACGAATAACAATTTTTTCCTTTTGTGGAGCAATTCTGGGGTAAGCGACGACGGCGTCCGTCCGACGAAGACACGACGAATGGCAATATCCGTTCGTGGAACTCTCCAAGTGTGCCCCTCTGACTAATCACCGTCGTTGCGTTTCGTCGAAGTTTAACCGCGACGAAAAAGAATGTGTTATGATACTGAGAGCAGTACACTAAAACTGACTGACTGTATTTGGTGTGACCTACACTAATTGATTTAAAATTGCTGTAACTTTACCTACTGTGTTTATAAATATCCTCCTCTTTGAATAGTATCCATATCTATGCTCTTAGTAAAAATATTCAATCTACTATTAAAAGTTAGAGCATTGAATAGATAGTTAGTATGAGTGACACTAAATATAGTTTCAATATAGTCTGGCAGGTTTCTTTGCCACAATTAACTTATATTTAATTTTTTGTCCAACACTCACAAATTGACATCCTCTTATACTTTTCTTTTCTCGAGGTGAAAGTAAAAGAGAAGATAGGATTCTTTTTTTTTTACTTTTATCTTCAATTTTGAGTACAATTTCTATGAGGCCCTTTACTTTATGCTTTGTGGGACTAAAAGAAGTACTCTTTTTCACTTTCAATGTTAAATAATATCTTCATTTTAAACAATAATAATCTACATGACCAAAAAAATTGAAATTTCTTCCACACTTTCTCATGATTATTAAGTGCATGATTCTATAATTGGATGAGGAGAAAAACTAATTCTTCAATTTTTTGTTCTATTGTACAATGTTCTACCAAGCTCTAGAATACACTCAAAGAAATCTCTCACAAAAATTGAATGAACAATTGCAATTTTACATCTTCTATTGGTCATTTGAATTCATCCCAAAGTCATGTTGAGGTATTGTGGTCCTTTTAAGGGTTAATCCTTACAAGACCCTCCCCTAATCAAGGTGGTCACTAAAATGCTTGGATTATTAGACCAATAGGTGCATTCTTTATTTCTACAGTGAACAGTCAAGTCATCCATTGGCCATTTTCTAGCCTTAGAGCTATAGCTTTAAGAATTAATCAAGAATGAGCTTCCTTGGTACTATTATAACTACTTATTTACAAGTGATGTAAGCATCCCCTCTACCTCTATAAAAAAAAACACTTGTTATTTCATGTCCAACGCATTGCTTTATCTATTAACCATGTAAGGATGCTGCAAAAGATTTGTGTCTTCATATTAATTTCAAGAAGGTTTGTAGGATGGAAAAAAATCAGTTTTTCATCCAATTTTGGGGAAGGTGCTTGATTCATTTTAAGGGAATGGTATATAATATTCCTTCACTATTATATTATTGATTTTTCAAAAGAAGACATATTTAATCCATGGCTCACCCTTGTAGTGTATCTTGACTATTTTTGTTCTATATTCTTGATGTGAATTTTAGCTATCAAAAAATTATATTTTTCAACTACTAAAATAAAGTTTATCAAGTGTAACATAGTTTCTTGTCCAATTAGAAAATTTGAGAAAGTTAATATTTTATTTGCAATTTGGGTCTATAACCATGGTTTTTTTATTTTATAATTTTATAATGACATGGTAACTTAAGTTTACACTATATATCAATGGTGACATTGTACACTATACAATATATCAATGGTGAAATTTTCAAATCTTTTGAACATGTTTTGCATTTGATATGAATTTTCTTCACTTTTTTTCCTTCATTTTTTTGTCGAAGAATTAACAATGATTTTAAATTTTCACAAAAAAACTTAAAATTTTTACAACTCATAGAAGACATATGTTTCTATCCTTGAAAAAATAAAAAAATAAAAATTTCATTCATATATAATTACAAAATGGCAACAAACAAAGTGAAGGATTGGGGGGCTTGAATTTGTGGTCATAGGCCTATGCTTTCAAGATTAATGAATGTGACACTAATATATTAAAGTTGGACTATGCTAATCATCAAACAATAAGGTAATATACCCCATTCCAAGAAAAGCTCCATTCTAAGTTGATTGTATTAGAAAACAAAAACTACAAATGGAATGCCTAAAGCTACACCCTTCTAAATTGTTTTTTAAAGATCACATGAAATCCAAAAATTAAGTTTTCAATTGTAACATTGTTCCTTATTGCTACTCTACTACTAAAATTTATTCCCACATTTTACAAACAACAACATCATACTGCACTAGTCATTCTACCCATAGTGTACATAGTTTACCTCTAGTGTTTTTCTACCCAACAATGTATGTGTAGTGACTCAAATTGTGCACGTGATGTAAACTTGAAACGACCATTATTATGCCTTCGTAATTGGAATAATAATCAATGTTAGTAACTTCATTTCTCTTATCATGTGTATCTCTAACATCCTAGGTTTAACCCCTAAAGGACCAAACGGTGTTTTTTGGCAACATAGCGATTTTGGGCAGCTCACTACGGATGGAATTTTTTTTTTATCTTCAAAATTTTCTCACAACATGTGCCCAAGGAGTAGCTTTAAGACCCAACAATTTTCATAACTTTTGAATACATGGTTAAAAAGTTATTGTATGATATGTTGTTTTCATTGCTCGGCGGGCAGCTCGGGCAGCAAAAAAAACTTCTTTAAAAATCACTTTTTTTTAAAATGAAAATTTGAAATTTATTTTCCTGATTTTTATATACATGGAAAGCTTTGAATCATTCCATTTTGATTTATGAGATGAAAGTTATGAAGAGTTTTAGTTGTGGGTAGTTTGTGGGTAGTAATGGAATCTCTACTCTAAAATAAACTTTGAAGACCTTTATTTCACTCAATTTTTAATATTTTTGGAAAAAAATAAAAACTTGAGGTGTAGATTGTTTATTACAACAATTTCACCATTGGGATTGTCGTTATTCAATTCCATAAATAAATGATTAACAATTTAGTATTTTGAATCATTCTCTACTTCTTTCAACTTACTATTTTTTTCCTATATGTTGTACAATTCCAAATGATCTAAAATTTTTCAAGCATGTAGCCAACATGACTTGAAGAATGAATCCAAAGAGTTACAACCATTTTGGACATTTTTTCATAATGATCTGACCTTGGGGAGTGCATCTGCCCGGATTTTCGGAGGGCCAAAAAATGGCTTTTTGTCACTTCAAATGTTGATATCTTACAATCCAAACGGTGGAAATTTCTGAAATTTTTTCCGCATCTTCCCAAACCAGCTTACTACAAGATCCTACGGTTACATTTGTCCAAAAATGTATTTTTTTTCTAAAATTTGGTACTTGTACTAGAGATGACAGTTTTGGAGTGTTTTTGGTGAAAACATAGTCAAATACATTTAGGGGTTAATATGGTCATGGGCTTATATGTGAAGCATGGTCAGTGGGCCAAAGAAATACTAAAAAAGACAAGAACAGTTACACTGCTCATCAATGAACATCTCAGAACTAGGAGAATGAGTTCCACCAATATCAACGCATTCCACACTACAAAAAACCCCCATAAAAGTGCCATTGAAATTCCGATATTGATTAACGTAACTGCCGGTACATGTAAAAAGGAGTCCCTAATTAAAGTGGAAGCCCTGCACCACAATTTTGTTCCTTCGAGGGTTTTTTGGGTTTCTTTGAGTTTTTTTGTTTTTTTTGAAACCCAGAGTTTATTCCAAGAGTGAACCAAGAACAAACGGCAGTTTCTTCGAGTTTTAAAAAACAGGGGTTCCAACAGAAGCCCTAGCTTTTCCCAGATCAATTGACTAATGAACAAACCTCCTGGGACTTGGAATGGGTCCGGGCCGTCAGTTTAGGGCACTTTCAGTTGCTGCGCTTTCAGTTGTGTCCCTTCCTTTCCTACCTTAGCCTAGTCTACTTACCTTGAAGCTCATTCCAGAGCCTTATATTTATTTTTAAATAAAAAAAGTCACAATCTCCAATTGGGTCAGTCCTTTGACTTTTATTTATTGACTTGACTTGACTTTTTACTTTTAGGGTTTCTGGGACTCGGCGGATTGGTGGCTGCGATTTCCCACTCAGGCTTGTCATCAAGTTGACATGCTCCATCAACAGGGACTTAACTTACTTGGTGATCATCAGATGGTTGCAGTTGGGCTATTGGTAGGTTGGTCCATTACTCCGTCCGTCCATGTTTCCATGGGTTCCTTTCGGCCATTTCTCCGAGCTTGGTTGGTTGGTTGGACGGGGCGGGGCGCCGTCGTTTTCAATGGTGGACCCTTGGGGAGAGTTGGCATAGTTGGAGGATGGATGGCGACATGGAGCTGAAAAGGAAACTCAAAAAAAAAGAATAAAAAAATATCACGCTATCAGCTCCTCCCCATCGATGGGGACATGAGTCAATTATTTTTTAGTTTTATTATTAGTTGAGCTGGTGTGTGTGGACTACTGCTGCGACTCTGCTTGTGTAGTACATGAGGAGGTATACAAAGCCAGTCATGAATGGATAGGCCAGGGTGGGATTGACCCCCCTCGCCTTGTCCGCAAGGGAAAACCCTGAATTTTTTTTCTTTGACATGCATGATAAAATTTGCAAATTTTGAATTCATATTTGAAATCAGAGGCCTTGAATGCGTATGGGGAGGTACGAAAGATAAATTAATGGAGCATAAAATAGGGGGTCTTTTTTTTTACATGCACCCCTAGATTGACTTGGGGGGACAAGCAAGAGGGTCAAATCCACCCTAACTAGTGGATCACAAGTGGGATGCAACATTTGGGGGAGAATCGCTAGTTGATTCACTGTTAGCTTCTATCTTTGGGGGAAAAAAATAACTGGATGGGGAAATATCTTGTTGGAGTGGGAAAATGGAGGATTTCAAAATAGACAAAAATAATGAGGAGGGATGGCAACCAATTGATATGAAATTTTCATAAAATAAAATAAAGGTAAATATGTGGTTGTTGTTTTCGTGAAATTGTTAGATTTCAATCACTTATGATTTAGAATTCTAGGCTAATACCCACATTTAGGAAGGTGGGTACGTTATTGGACAAGGTGGATATCACTTCAAGATTGTCTTTTGAGGGGATTGGACTCCCTTGAAGTGCTTAGATGGGGGGTTAGGGTCTTTGTCCCTACTCACTCACTTATTGCTCTCCTACCCCTATTTAATTTGCTTATGTTCCTACTCATGATACTACAACCAAAGCTCTCTATTATCAGTCTCACAATTTGGTATGTTCTTAGGCTTATACACTAGCTAGCAACTATAGCATTCAGAACTTTAAATTTGGAAGGGAACTTGAAACTCCCTCCCGTGTTTTGTTACGAAGATCATGTTTGTCTTACTAGGCAAAGGTGTTCAACTCTTTTAGGTACTCCAAAGAGAAATCTTATTCACTATTTTGACCACTGGCTATTGATTATTTTATCTTTGAAATTTGTTGCATTGTTAAGTGATTGAGGTTTGCTTGCTCAAAATTGAGGTCTAATTGCTTGGAAATCCAAGATTACAAGGCAAGGAGAAATGTGTGTGCTTTGCTTTTGCTAATATGCTTCCTATTGCACCCTCCTTGCTCTTGCCAACCTACTCAATGTTTTGTTTTTTCTACGAGTGCCTCTCTTCTAAGCCCACAACGAAGACTCCCCCTTGTCCTTATCATTTTTAGTTTGGCACTTGTGTATATATTTTCAATGGAAAAACGTCATAGATCTATAAGTGATATGCTCTTCAAGGTTGAGAATAGTAGAGAGATCATAGGCTTGGAAGTTTCTACACCTAATACTTACTCTACATCCTCCCCAACCCTTACCTACCTCTTTCTACTCTACTTAATGACATTGAAAAGGCCAATTTGGAATGGAAGGATGTTGGGTTTGATTGGTTGAATTGGGTTAAATTTAATAGAGAATTAGAGAAGGTTTTACATAATATTTCCATAAAAGAGGTGGTAAATATTGTTATGCTAGTGAGGACCAATGAACATTGATTTCAACCTTGCAAGACCATTGAAAAAAATAGAATATAAGAAATTGTCATGATTAGGCAAAACATAGTGGTCAAAATTCTTTCCAATGGGCTCTTGTACAATGGGGTACCGATCAAAATGTCGTTTTCGAATTCGCAGTGAGAAAAATTTTAGTACTGCCAACTTTGAAAGCCTCCCGAGAGCTCAAAAATTGATATTTTACCACGAAATGCTTACCAAAGCATTATCTTTAAGTTAATTATATGTATGAAAAATTTCAAGGCCAAAAGATTCACCGAAAAAAATTTATTCAAAATCTACCAACATTGGTAGTTGTGGAAATTTTTTCACTACTGCCAACTTTGACAGCCTCCCTAAGATTGAATTATTTTTTTTTTGCCATGAAATTCTTGGAACAAAAACCTATTTGTGTTAATAACATATGATAAAAATTTCAAGGCCAAAAGATTAATACAAAAAAAGATATTAGCAATCTACCAACATGTGTCGTTTTGAGAAACAATTGTGAAAACCGTTTCACTACTTCAACTTTGACACCCTCCCAAGGGCTGAAAAATTGCTTATTTACTATGAAATTTTTTCCACAAAGTGATTTCTATGTTGATAACATTTGTGACAAGTTTCAAAGCCAAAAAAGTTATACAAAAAAAAATTCAAAATCTACCAACATGTGTAGCTGTGAAAAACCATTTCACTACTTCCAACTTTGACACCCTCCTAAGGGCTGCAATTTTACTTCTTTACCATGAATTTTTTTGCACAAGATCCCCTCTATGCTAATAACGTGTGTGCCAAATTTGAAGGTCAAAAGATTTACACAAAAAAAGAAATCCACAATCTACCAACATGTGTAGTTGTGGGAAACAATGGGGGAAACCATTTCATTGCTACCAACTTTGACACCCTCCCAACGGTTGAGAAATTGTCTATTTACCATGAAATTTTTGGCACAACATGCTCTTTATGATAACAAAATTCATGCCAAATTTCAAGGTCAAAAAATTTATACAAAAAAAAATATTTACAATCTACCGATGTGTGTAGTTGTGAGATACCTTTTATTAAAGACATTGAAATTGTTGAAGTATGTCAAACAATCATGCTTCTAGATTGAAATTCTCCAAATGATGCAATCTCTAATCATAAATGCTTCTCAAAAAAATCAAGGATAGCCAAATTTAGTTGTGTGCACTTGTCACATCTCAAAGATTGCATTTGTTTAAAAATTGGAGACCATACATGCATGAAGAAGCTTTTTCCTCTCAATAAGAATGCTTGCATTTACAATAGAGCATTATAGGAGGTGGGATGTGGGATGATGAGAGAAGCAAGTGATGGGTGATTATTTTCTAAGCATAGGATTGAAACTTTGTGAACATGAGTGATTGAGTGCATGAAAGATGAGTTAACTGAATAAGTCTAGGCTATGTGATAACTGAGTGGATGAGGCATGGGATGAGTGTCTGAGGATACATGGAGGTATGTGAGATTTTCTTTAAGAGTGAGTGAGGTTATAACTTACATGTGGTGACTAGAGAGGTCTGGTGAATGAGTGAAGGCTATGAGGCAAGATGATGGTGAGTGATTGAGGGTATGTGAGATTTTTTTCTAATGATTGAGTGAGGTTATATATGTGTTCAGTGAGTGAGGTTGGATCATGGTGATTAAGTGAAGGCTAGATCATGGTCATTGAGTGATGGCTATTTCAAATGAGACTCGTACTCACATAGTACGTTTCAGTGAGGCAGGGAAGACAGGAGTTGACATTGCAGCTATTGTTGGAGTCCATGTTAGAATAGTTCAGAGGGTAGTGAAGAAATTTCGAGAAGATGGAACCTATAAGTGCAAACCTTGTGGTAGAAGTCATGCTAAAAAGCTTAGTGATAGAGATGTCCGTGCTATTATACATGTTTCAAAAACTCATCATCGCTCGACATTCTCTGAGATCACTAATATATGTTCTACTCAAGTGTCTAGATCCACTATTTGAAGGGCCTTACATGAGAGTGGCATTTTCAGTCGAATTGCTGTTAAAAAACCTTTTTTGATACATCATCACATGTCTCATCGATTGGCATTTGCTCAAAAGTATTGTGGGTGGACTATAAAAGAATGGGAGAGAGTTGTTTGGACAAATGAGTCTACCTTTGAAGTTGGAAAAAATTCTAGACAAGTTCATGTTTGGAGAAATGCATATGAGCGCTATTCATCAAGTTGTATACTTCCAACTTTTAAGAGTGGGAGAACTTCTTTGATGAGTTGGGGTGCATTTGCTGGAGGGCAAAAGTCACAACTTGTTTTTATGCCTAAAGATAGACGTTCTGCTAAGGATATTGTTGAAGTGGTCTGCAATGTTGAGTTGCTTCATTTTATGAGTAGAGTGCCACAGGGATTGCTCATGGAAGATGGGGCACCTGTCCATCGTAGAAAAGTATGTGAAGAATGGAGACAAACACACCTTTTGGAGAAGCTCGATTGGCCTGCAAATTCTCCCAATCTCAATCCAATTGAGAACCTTTGGAAGATTTGGAAAGATGCTGTGCAACATGGCCCAATATGTCCAAAAAATTTAGATCACTTGAAGGTAGTTATTGAAAGAGAGTGCAGGTTAATCAATGGTATAAAGCTCCTTCAACTATGTCATTCTATGCCCTCTAGGTTACAAGCAGTAATTGAGGCAAAAGGAGGACATACACGTTGGTAGATTGTAAATATTTTTTTTTGTATAAATTTTTTGACCTTGAAATTTGGCATGAATTTTGTTATCATAAAGAGCATGTTGTGCCAAAAATTTCATGGTAAATAGACAATTTCTCAACCGTTGGGAGGGTGTCAAAGTTGGTAGCAATGAAATGGTTTCCCCCATTGTTTCCCACAACTACACATGTTGGTAGATTGTGGATTTCTTTTTTTGTGTAAATCTTTTGACCTTCAAATTTGGCACACACGTTATTAGCATAGAGGGGATCTTGTGCAAAAAAATTCATGGTAAAGAAGTAAAATTGCAGCCCTTAGGAGGGTGTCAAAGTTGGAAGTAGTGAAATGGTTTTTCACAGCTACACATGTTGGTAGATTTTGAATTTTTTTTTGTATAACTTTTTTGGCTTTGAAACTTGTCACAAATGTTATCAACATAGAAATCACTTTGTGGAAAAAATTTCATAGTAAATAAGCAATTTTTCAGCCCTTGGGAGGGTGTCAAAGTTGAAGTAGTGAAACGGTTTTCACAATTGTTTCTCAAAACGACACATGTTGGTAGATTGCTAATATCTTTTTTTGTATTAATCTTTTGGCCTTGAAATTTTTATCATATGTTATTAACACAAATAGGTTTTTGTTCCAAGAATTTCATGGCAAAAAAAAAATAATTCAATCTTAGGGAGGCTGTCAAAGTTGGCAGTAGTGAAAAAATTTCCACAACTACCAATGTTGGTAGATTTTGAATAAATTTTTTTCGGTGAATCTTTTGGCCTTGAAATTTTTCATACATATAATTAACTTAAAGATAATGCTTTGGTAAGCATTTCGTGGTAAAATATCAATTTTTGAGCTCTCGGGAGGCTTTCAAAGTTGGCAGTACTAAAATTTTTCTCACTGCGAATTCGAAAACGACATTTTGATCGGTACCCCACTGTACATAGCTACAAATTGCAATTGTGATGAGGACATAATTTCTTTTCTAGGGTTCCCTACATCATGAATAAGGAGTATGTGCCTTTCTATAAACCAATTCCAATATAAAGGTCATCTTTGGAATAATACATAAAGAATCGAGTATTGAATTTAATTGGTTGGATTCAAATGGTTATGATCTACATGAGGCACCATACACATAGAATATATGACCACTTCCTAGCTTTGGAAAAGTGTTGGAGTGTGCAATAATGATTCAAATCAAGAGTGTTGTGTGTCATTGGATCCATATCAACATTAATAGAAACTTTTGTCTCTAATTTATACTACAATTCATATCATTTCTATGTTTCATGAATACATAAAAAATCCACATTGCATCAAGAATTAGGCGTATCAGACCTTCGAGGGTTAAAAATGGCCAAATGAAATTTTAAAACACTTTGATTGTAGAGTAGAACCACAACTCTGCACATAGCAAAGTCACCAATCATGAAGTTTTATTTGTAGAGATTATAATGGATATTAAACATCAATCTATCAATTCAAAAATTATTTAATTTTTCTTTTCAAAAGATAAATATGAATGGATAAATAAAAATATTTAATAGCTATCTAGAAGATTTTTTTAAAACTTATAGCATCTTTGAGGGCTTTAAGAAATATTATGGCATTTCTAAGTTGAAAACCAATCACTAAGTTTGTTTATCATTTAACAAATGAAAAATATGTTTAGAAAGGCCTAAATCAACTGATACTCTTATCATAACTTAATCCCTTGAGGACCAAGTCATTATTGAATGTACGTAGGTGATCTCAAATAGGTGTATATGAAGTCAATTTTTAACGAATGTTTTCAAATTTTGAGACAAGGTGTGGATCTGTATCCCCTCAGTGGAAATATAATTTTTCGCCATGTGGGTGCCTAAATCAAAAGTTATGTTGCCTTGAACTTTGGAGGTAGCTTGGGTAGCTTTGAACAACATGTGTAAAACTCCTCCTATAATATTGAAATTTGGTGGGTATGTAGTTTATATGATACGAGATGCAAATGTCCTAAAAAATAACCATGTATAGTGTACAAATCTCACTCCTCGAAGTAGTTAAAGTCTGCTAGCCTTGTTGGGCAAGGGCAAGAAAAACAAATTCTTCTAACTTCAAACGTCATGGTCTTTCAATCTGTGTAGTCAAAGTTTGTGAATTTTTTCCACAAATTCTCATAGTAATATAGTGCAAATTTGTGTTTTTGAAATTTTGAAAAAAAATAGTTTGTATTCATTTTGTTCTCATTGCCTTGAAAAATGGCATTTTTTACAATTTGTGCCCAAAATGTGCCTTGGTCCTGTAGGGGTTAATCTCCGAAAGACTAAGGAATCCACTTCTTTTTTTTAGAATTCTTAGAGGCTCTATTGACTTCAGAATGTAGAATTTGGGTATAAATCTATAGGGTGGATTTTCACTCCTAAAGTCCCAAGACCTTTTTACTCATCAAAATAATGCTCAAAATTGTTATTTCTACTCCAAAGAGCAAAAAGAAAATTTCCTTGATTTTTTTTGCATATCTAATTGTGGGGTCTGGCAATGGACTAGTGTGGGCATGTGCGGAAGAAATTTTAGAAATTTGATAGATTGCTTGATAAATTCATTCAAATTGAAGAAAACATGGTTTGGGGCACCATGGCAAACTAATTTATGATATTTTGAATGCTCATAACTAAAAATTTTTGTACTACATATTTTGAATTAAAAAAAATATATATATCATGAAAAATTGAATTAAGCATTATAGAAGTTTTGGGGGGTTTGGAGGGCTATGTGTTCCCCTGGGTTCCGTGACCCTAGGATCTGCCCCGCAGTAGCTGCCTAATGTGGCATAGTGACTACCACGTCACTTTTTCTTCTTTTTTTTGAAAAAAAATTTTGAATTTTTTTTTCAACTTTCTTTTACATTTAAAAAAAATGAAAAAAAATAAATTTGACAATGGTTGTTCCCGAACTGCTGGGGGAACAACACCGGGAAAAGGCCTGAAACGGCCCTCCAGACCCCCAAAACTCCTCTAATGAGTCTAGAAGAAAAAATAACAACAAAAAAGCCTAATTTCCATTTCTTAAAATCTTGTCTAGTAGAAGTAGATACAAAATAGAAGAAATAATTGAATCAATAATAGCTCCAAGATGGGTTACAACACAATAATTTCAATAGTGAGATTCTTCCAACATCAAACTTTATCACATGAAACTTTTTGTTTTGAATAAATGTGAAAATTGAAATAATGAACAAAGTCTATTTGTTATTTTTTCAAGAAGATGCTCTGATTGCTTGCAAACTAAGATGCTTTATAACTTTTACATCAAAAAGGACTGACCAAAGTTTTCTATGTAACAAAATACAATCTATGAGAAACAAATGTTTCCAATTTTTATTTCCAGTTCTTTTAATTTCATTTGCTACCTATAGAGTTGAAATTTGGGCTTATTGTCTTATCACTTTAATTTTCTCCCAGGCACTATTTGATGTAAAAATTTTAATCCTACAAAACTACTAATTTTCTTTTATCTTAGGGGAAAAAATTCAAAAAGTTTTTCCTAAAATTGTGCTTGTAGGAACTTGCCCAAAATCCATTTTGTCCTCCTTCAGGATAATAGCAAGGTTGCTATTTTGTAAGCATGTAAGCCTCTGAGCATACAATTTTTTAGAGATTCCATCTAAAAGTTTTGGCGAAAATTTACTAATTTTAATAGATTTTATTACCATACACCTATTACCATGGTCCCTTGAACAACTTTGATGTACCCTTTATTGGACTTCACTAGATTTTAAGAAAAAAATTAGTGATTAATTTGGATTCTTTTGAATCAAATGAGGTTGTTCCATTTAGATTTCTATGATCACTCCCCTCTTGTTTCTAGTTACCTCTTGGCACCAAGGAGAGGTCTCCAATTACAAACAATTTTTTATTTTTTTTATTTTCCGGAATTGGGGGGCTATCCTTGGCATTGAGAAGTACCCTCCAACAAGAGAGGAGTGATCAACCCAATGACCATCTAATCAAGGCAGAAGAGTTGGATCCCCAGGAGGTCTCACAAGAGGACAATGATCAACTGATCAACATTTTGGTGTAAATAAGCTCATTCCTTACAAAAATAATCTCTATGAACCAAATGGTATCTTAGAATCTTAACAATCTTAACAATATTTTCTAAAATCCTAAGAAGTCCAATTACTAATACATTAAGACATAACTGTAGGTACCCCCTCATTGGCCTTGAGAAAGATCCATGCTACTACAAAATAGTGATCAACTAAAATGAAACTTGGTGTGGTTGAGTTATTTCCACACATAATGATATCTTATCAACAAATTTTTTTCTAAAATCTTAACAAGTTCAATAACTACACATCAAGAGAAAATTATTGGTACCTTCCTATTGACCCCAAGAGGATCCATAGGTGATTGCAAGAAACACCTCTCGATTTTATTGCGTTTTCATGATTTTGGGGGGAGTAATTTAAAATTAATTTTAAGAAAATTTAAAAAAGAGACTGATGTATATACCTTTAAGATGAAGGTACCCAAAGAAGGAATTGCATAGAAAAATTCTCTAAGTAGAAGAACTAGAAAAGTACTAAATCTTAAGAAATACATACCTTGATGTTTTAATTAGTAAAAATTAGTAAAAATAAGTAAATAAAAAAAATAAAAACTGGCCATTTGCAACAATCCTATGGGAATGGTCATTCACCAAAAAACCCACCAAAATAATATTTTATATGTTTCAAAATGCAAGCTGAAAGAAGCTCACTTTGTAGACTTCCATAGCACAAAAAATTAACTATTTTTAAAATTCCTTCCCTAAATAGCTAGAAGTCTACTAGAAGACCATCTCATCCAAATTTCAGCTCAAAATTTTTTTTTCTCAATTCTAAATAGTACTAAAACCCTCCAAATTGGCAAGTGTGACATTGAATTGGGGGCTATTTTCGGATAGTAAATTATTTCTGAAAAATATGAAAAAATTAGGGAAGGCGCATGATAGTCATGAGTACCTTCCTATAATTCTTGAATCATTTGGAGCCAAAACACAAAAGTTATGGCCAAAAAATAAATCAGCACACATTGTATGACACAAAACAGGACAAGTGTTTCTTGCAATCACCCCTATGTTATTATAGGACAATAATCAACCAATATTCTAAAAAAATTTATTTCCATCTCGATTCATCTTTGACATCAATTGGGTTCTTCATTTTCATAGTGTATACTTCTAAACGAGATTGAAAATTTGGATTTTTATCTAAATTCTACATATCCATGGTGATAGGTCCATGGTAGTAGCTACTAAAATTTACTAAAAATAATAAATTCTTATCCAAATTTTAAGATGGAATCTATTTTTTGAAATATTATTAAGTTTTCTAATGCTTCTTCAAATTTATGAGCTTAAAGCTCACATAATCCCAATTCAATGCTCATAAGCTTATGTTCACACACTCATAAAATAGCCCCCTGGAGACCACAGGAATTTAGGAGTTGATTTTCCAAATTTCCAAATCAAATTTTGTTTCATGTCTTTCCAATAAATATTGCAAAAGAGGTATATGTTTTGTTTTTTTAATTCAAAGGTCTAACCAATCAATTGTAAACATTTTCTAAAGATAGATTAATTTATTTTATTTTATTTCTTAGATTGATACTTGCATAAAAATATTTGAACCATTTAAATTTGAATAATAAGATGAAAGTTAGGAAGAGTTTTATTTTTCAATTAAATTATGTTGAAAATACTTATGAAATTGCCTTAAAATTTACTTTGAAAATTTCTAAGTAAAATAAAAAAATATAGGATGATTTTGCTTACTAGAACATTCTCACCATTGATAACTACATTTCTCAATTTCTTGTCGAAGTTATTAGAGATTTCGGGTTTTTTTATGAAAAATCACCTCACACTTTATATTTTCTTAAAGATATATGAGAAAGGTCACGGTTGCTAGTATGTGAGCCTAGGATCTTGAGCCCATGAGCTTAGGAGCTTAGGCTCTTATGTTATTGGTACCTTCCATAGTTATAGGATGTTTATGATTGTAGGTGTCTATGTTGTAAGTACCTATGTTATAAGCACCTTTCATGGTTATAAAATGTTCATGTAATAAGTGCCTAATTATATTATGGGTGTGTATATTTTAGGTACCTTCCACAGTTATGGTATATTTATATTATAGGTCCCTATGTTACAAGCAACTTACATGGTTATAGGTTCCTCATATCATAAATATGTATGTTATAATCACCTTCAATAGTTGTAGAATATCTACTTACACCTAGGCTCATAGGCTCTCATTTGTAGGCTCACATGCTAGTGTCGTTGCTATAGGACATACTCGGTTTTTTCTAAAATTGTTGAAAGACAACCCTTACCTTTGGGAAAGACTAGAAAAAAACTTTTGTTAGAAGTTTAGGCACATTGAACTTGCAATGGGTGGAAATTTCTCCTCTAAATTTGGAGATGATGCAATTGATTAAGTTAACAAAAGGATACCATGGTTGAATTTGTTAAAGAATAAATATGGATGAAGATTTTTGCCTTACATATGGTAAGAGTATTTTGAACCAATTTTGGACCTCCAAACACAATGGTCTTTAGGGGTTAACCCTAAAAGGACAAGCCTATGACTACTTTTTCAAATTTCAAATTTCTTTTTGTATGCTCCTATTTTGAAAGTATGCATGAATGCAATTCTTATATTTCTTTACCAGAGATGTAATCACAAGTCTTCTACAAGTTATAAACATTTGAAGCAATTTTGAATTTATGAATAAAAAATGAAAGAAATCTCTATCAAATACCAAAAATGTTGAAAATATCTGATATATTCTTCATAATTATGTGTCTATTGTAATGTAGAGCATCATGGTGCAAATTAATTTATTGTGGCTTTCTAAATTTATAAAATCAACAATCTAATGTAATAGGCCCAAAGTTCAAATTGCACTAAAAATTTGAATTTCAAGAATTTTTTGAATTTGGAGTAGAAACTGTACTCGATAAGATTTATTTTGCTATTTTGTCTCAAATTCAAAAAAGATCAATTTTAAGGCTAAAATTTAGATAGTAAAAGAAAAAGGACCCAAATTAAAGTTGCCAAAAATACTACATGTTGATCCATGGATGTGCCATTTTCTTATGTAGAAAACTTAGAAAATATCACAAATAATGACTATCCAACACCATTGGTGGAAAATAAATTCAAGCAACTCCCTTCCTCCAATTGGATGAAAAATATATTCATTTGTCCTTGATGTCTCTTTAAAATCATCCAAACGATACAAAACATCCTTTCTTGTGTTTCATCGATAAATGTATCATTACTTTTAAAACTTTTATTAAGATTTGTTTCTTGTCTAGAATGCAGTTATATTTTGAATGGTAAAATGAAGAACATCCAATAAAAAAATAACTTCATACACACTTGCCCGAGATCACTTGCATATGTTCAACAGTCATTTTGTTCTTTAGGTTGTGATTTTCAAAACTCTAGATTCTTAGAGACCAAAAATAGGCCATTATCAAGTTTTAGCAATTTGTTCTAGCTAGAGTTCAATCAAACTGCATCTAATGAGAATAAGAAATTCATGGAATTCTAGTATGTGAGTCAAAGACATTATTATTATTTTTTGAAGAAACAAAGATTGGGCAGGGAAATATTCATGTCTTCAATACTTTTTTCTTAAATATTCTAGCACAAATGGTCTATATGTACACATAAATTTATTCCATTCTAATTAGTGAGATAATTTTTTTGAATATTTTTGGTTGCCAACAACTTTATTATCTCTTAGCAAAAATAACACATGAAATTCATTTTTGAGCTCAATTTTGACATTTCTTATCTTATGCAATAAGAAGAAATATCTTATGCAGCATACGAAGCTTTTTTTTGTCTCCATTGAGATTAATTTTTTTTTATTACATATCAAAGTTATTTATAATTTTAGTTTACTTAGAAATCACATATCGTTGTTTGGTAAGTAATAATTTTTAAAAATGTAGAAGTCTTGGAACTCTTTTAAACTATAGTTTTTGACCTAATATTGGACTTTACTTTGACATAATTTTCCAATTTGTGGACCTCACACATTATTTTATATTTAGTTTCAAAGTCTTATAATGTAGTAAGAGGGCATACCAAATAAATATTAATATCTTTCTAAATCATTCAATCTATAAGGACACCTTCCATGAAAGTTTCTAATAATATATATTTACAAGCTAAGATTAAGATCCTATTGTTTCTTTTTGAAAATTGATTTTAAAAAAATTATTGCACTAAAAATGAAAAATTTGGAGTATATTTTGGTGAGATGTGGTCATAGCAATTTAGGGCTTAAAAGACATTTAAATCTCCCTTTCATTTTGCGTTAATCAAGTTACAAATAAGCTATTATTCATGTTATAGAATATTTTATATTTTAAAAGTATAAAAGAGGACATTGTATAAAGTAAAACATGCTATTCAGTAAAATATACTTTGGTATTTAATCTTGAATTTAATCTCTAAAATTTATATTTATATTTACATTTAAAGGAGTAATAAATGAATGAGTCTTTAATAGAAATGACAAGTTCTAAATTTAATGAACTTCAAATCTAATATTTTTCATATTTTTAGAAATTTGTAAAAAATAAGCTTGCATGTTCATATCATTTCATCCAACACATGTGTTATGTCTTCAAAATCATATGGACACAATTTCACATAATTGAATTCATCTCGCCCTCTACTAGCAACTTCATGAGGGCATACAAGGATTTTTTCCCATTATTTTCAAGCAATGTACAAAGATAGTTTTTGAACCCTATATCATAGCATGGGCGGTTCATACTAACAATTTTGATTTTTTTAAACTAACCCATTGAAGCTTTCAAAGATATTTTGCAATTCTACTAAGAAAGAGAGAGAGTTGCATTGTAATTTGCACTAAAAATTAACCAAAAAATATGCAAATTCATTCTCACATTGAGTAGATATAGTGAATACTATAGCTTCAAGTCCTGTTTAGTACATTTTTGCCAAATAACTATTTAAAATTGGAAAGGATGATTTGGCAATTCATTTTTGTATTAATAAAATATTTGACAATTATGATTTTTTTTAACTTCCATCAACCCTTCAAATAATCTTGGACTTTGAATGGTTTTCAGTGATCACTTCACAATAGGCATGGCTCTCAATGAACTCATTTCTTTCCATAGTGTTTTGATAAAGTTAGAGGACTAAATTTGGATTCTGCAATATTTAGTGGACATGTCATGGGATCAAGTTGTATATGTATCTTTTTCATCATTTTGATTTTCTTGAAGTTTTAAAAATTTTCATTGAATTACTAGAAGAAAAACTTGTCCACCACAATCAACTAAAATACAACTAAGTGTCCTATGCAACTATTATGTGCATGTAGCCCTCTCTATTTACACCAAATTCTTATGTCATTGGTTGATGTCATTGTTTTACATCAGTACTACAGTGTTTTAGTTGCCAAGTAGTTGTCAGATGAAATGAATTCATTGTTTTAGTTGCAAAGTAGTCATAGAATGAAGTGTAGGATTATGAGAGTTGTAATAGAGTTTAAATGTAGAATGAATGTGAATTATTCTACATCTAATATTCATCATAGTTGTCGATGTAGACAAGTTTATGCTCTGTAGAATCCACCTTGTCTATCTACAGTAGCAAGGAACGACTAAGAAATGACTAGAAAACGTCTGCAATTGTAAAATGAAGCTAGTTGTTTCCTAGGCAATTCCTAGTTGTTTCTTAGACAATTCCTAGTTGTTTCTCAGTTGTTTTCTAGTCGTTTCCGAAGTCATTTCCTCATAGTCTTATAGTAATTGTACCATATCAATTGATAACTCCTAAATGCCCAAGGCACCAAAATCTCATGTTTACAAAACTTTGAAGTTAAATAAAACCTAACCAAGTTTGTATTTTTGAAAACTTCTTTTTGAAATATAGTTTAAGCATCGAAAAAACATTCTTGGAAATGATTGATTATGATTTTTCTATTCAAGATTTTGTGCAAGGGTGCCCATTGCAATTTTGACTTTCCATAGTGTTAAGGGCTCTTGGAAATGAGCCTCAAATACACTAGATCTTGGAGGAAAAAACACATTAGAAATTCATTTAAAAAAAATTGTAGAGTAGATTTTAAGAAACCATGAATTGATTGGGGTTATTCATGTTAGGCCCTTTAACCTCATATTTTTTTGGTGACCAAGTTTTTGGATTTGACATGTGAAAAGAGGATTGAAAGACTTCAGGTCACTTTTGCAGTTTTAACACCCTTATGATCAAACATTATAATCTTTCAATCCATAACTCATATTGTTGTGCTATCTTTTCCTAAGTGATCTCTAACATATCTAGTTTGAATTTGTATGGTTACATTTCCCAAAAAATTGATAAAGGTTATCAAAATGTTGGCTTTTTATTCAATTTAGAGCAAATTTCTAGAAGCTCAAAAAAGGTCTTGGGCATTTAGGGGTTAAGAGTACCATTAGATTGGACATATAAGACATGTAAGTTGTTAAATTCTAATGCATTGAATTCTATTAATAGAATTCAAAGACTTCTATTTTTTTTATAGATTTCTATATTTTGTAGATTTTTACAATTTTTAGATTTCTACATTATGTAGAAATCTAAAAATATTTAAAATCCAATTTTTTTTAAAACCTATGAAATTGTAAAATTTCCTAAATCAGTGAAATCTATTAGATATTAATATTATAATTTTTGAAATTTTAAAAGAAACTAGATTTGAAATCTATGAATCATTGAGATTTAAATTTCAAAAACTTCAAATGTACAAGTTATAGACAAGTTGCAAATGAGTCACAAACAAGTCGCAATGAAGTTGCAATGAAGTTATAGATAAGTTGCAATGAAATTACAGATGAGTCGCAAACAAATCATACATTAGTTGCAATTGAGTTGCTAACAAGTCGCACAACTCATCAATTGAGTGACCGACCTTACGTGGCACCAAATACCATATAAGCAACCATTTTAGAAAAGTTCATCAATGAAGTTCCAAATAGGCTACCACAACTTGCAATTACAATCCTACATGCAACTTGCCCACTGCAAGTGAGGGCTTTAAATTAGCATTAGTTCCAAAATGTCCTATGTAATTCAAAACTAGTTGCTTTTTATAGTCGCAAAATCCCTCATTTTCTTCTAGTGGATTCAACAAAGTAGCTTGTTGATTTTTTAAACCATTTGACTTCAAATATTTTCGTTGTTTTTCATTGAAATTGACCTCACTCTACAATATTGAGATCTAGTCAAATTATCTTCAAGTTCCAAGAATTCTCAAAAAGATTCCTAATTTCCTAAGAATCGGAAGTCACAACCAATGAACCATATGGCTTTCAAAGAAGAAATTAATTAGCCCCTGAACATCTAGAGTGTTCTTCACAATTGATGATTTGAGAAAAAAAAACATTATAAAGTGCTATTTGGAAGAAAATTTTGGAATTGGTTTACAAATAAAAGTCAATGTAGATTTTCAGTTGTAGATTCCATCCGTATGGTTAGATTCACCAATGCTATCACCAATATTTTTGATAAATTTTGAAAGGAAAATTTCAGAATTCCTTTTAAATTTGATTTCAAGCAAATTATTATCATGTTTTGAATAAATTTTGTTGGAATGGATTTGAAATGAGGTTCTCTTCACATGGTTATTTTTTGAAATTATTGTGTTCTTAAAATCTATGACCTCATTTTAACAAATCCTGTTCTAAACTAGAGTCAAAGCAATTTTCGCTTGATCAACCACTTGACATCCTTGCACATTTATAATTTTAGAAAAATATGTACTCTAGTAACACCAAATCCAATAATTAGATAGGACAACAACTTAGTAAAGAATCTCCGCGAATCAAGATAAATTTCATTCATGATAAACAATAAGGAGGATGAAACTTGAATTTCAATCTTTTCATTATCTAGAAAATGGATGTGGGAGCACTTATAGGTTAGGGCCGCATTACACCTACAATTACACAACATATAAAATAGAAAAAAAAGGCATAAACTAGATAACAAATCCCTCGTCCACTTCCATTTTTTTGAAACGTGATAATTTATATGATAGATGGCACTATGGAAATACAAAAATTGTCAAGCACATAGAAAACAAATTTGGAAATTAGCATGTAAGGTACATAAGTTTATTACCACCCTGATTTGCAATTTGACTATCTTGGAGCCAACTCCAAGAGGGGTGCATATTTTTAGACTTGTGTGCATGTTTTACGAATCAAACTCAAGTGAAATTATAATTTTCCAATTAAATATGCAATTTCTATGAATTTCTAAAGTAATTTGCCTTGAAATTACAAAACCACCAATAGACTAGACTCATAAATGTCCTATACACAACCTATAACTGTCATTCCATGTATCTATTAGCACTTGAGTATTCACCAATGAAGGCTTTACACATCAACCCCTATTGCCATTTATACACTAAAATTGTTAAAAAATTGATAGATTTAGATGAATTTTGCAATGGAAATGGGGCCTAAAGTAGGATGGCGGGTATAGGAAGTTGGTGGTTTAGGCTAGTTTACCTTATTGAAACTTGCTCCACTACTCATATCATAATGTGAGATTGAATGCAAGCTTGAATGAAACTAGTTGATACCTTGTAATTGTAGAATAATAAAGAACCCAAGGACAAACAATTTAAAAAAAGATGGAGACAAAACAAGTGGTGTTATAAAACCCTTTATGAATGCAATGGTAGTAGCTCAGGAGAATCCAAAGTCCTATATCTTCTATGAGGGTGTAATATGGACGCATTTGGAATGCAAGATTAGCAATGTCATGTGGTGTGCGAGGGAGAAATGTTCGGGAAGAACAACCAATTACATTCATTGCTAATTGATGGAATTGAGAAAAAAAACTAGTTGCATTTTGAAAACATCAAGAAAAAAATGATAAAAAAATCTATGAAATCTATATTTAGAGGTAAAAAATATAGAAAAAAATCAACCCAGTACATGAAAAAGTGGTTCAATATAAGAATTAATGGAAAATAGCTAGTAAAATTCAAAAAATATCCTCGATGCTACTAAGGAACAATTTTAGGACTTCATGTGGCCAATGTTGGTAGGGGCAGTTGTGATTATGGTTGCATCTAGTGCATCCATTGGTGCAAAGTCTCACTAAAGGTGGCAAAGACAACCTTATTGCAAAGACTAGTGCAAATCCATCACGGGCACAAATGATTTTTTATTGAGTTTGTATTAAAGCTAACACATAATTAATAGAAAACCATTTCAAACTATGGTGGAATTGTACTTGTGGAACCCTAAAATTGGCAATTCAATCTCTAACCCCTAATGCGCCCATTTCTAGCAATTTTCCAAAATTACTAGTTTGTTTTTTTCAAATATGTTGTTTTTGCCCCCTATATTGTCCAAAAGCAAATTCTCAATTATATTTAAAACCATGAAGCCATCCCTTCATTGGATTTTGTGTTCTATTTTGCAATTGATTCCTCCTTCTAAAATACGCTTGTGTATATGGTGTGAACAAATAGTTCCCCTACACAAATCCACAAAGTTCCTATTATTGATACATTGCCAAAAAATACAACCTAGCTTCAAGATTTATCCTAATCTATTTCCTTATTACACACAATATTATCCTAAACAATAATCTGTTTTGCCATCACTTACTATGATATGTGTGTTTTCAAGGATATTTTTCTTATTTGAACATCCCATCCCCATTTCTTTGCAATGCCACATTTCCAAACACAATCTCCCATGGGAAACTACAATTTTAATAATATAAAATTATAAATAAGAAGAAAATAATTTTAAAAATGCTTCAAAAGTAGATTTTTAAAAACGAAACATTACACAAGTTATTGGAAACTATCACCATCCTACATTGAGATTCTCTTCACTATAATTTGGATTTAGGGTACAAATTGAAAATATAATATATTTGAAAAATCTTTTTTGATGAGGTCATTATTACGTGACTAATTGAGTTCACAACATCACAATACTCCATCAAAAAAAACACTTTTAGCACCAATTTTATCAAAGTTGATTGCCAACTTGTGATTTAGTTGAAGACAATGAAATTAGGACCCCTTCACAATTCAAGATGTAGTATGAAGCCCTAAAGTCCCAAGTTTCAATTCTCTACAAATGAGATAATGAGAATTGAATGGGACTTAGGACATTGCTAGTGCACAATGCCCTTCAAAAGATTGCATAGAACCTTGAGATACTCAAATATAAATCATAGTTTGAATGGAAATTAGTGCATCTACATAGATTTCGTATTCCTCATGTGTACTGTAGTTGGAAGGTATGATTGGCACAAAATAATTCTAAATATAGTTGCCAAAATCTTATGAAAATTCTTTTTTCCAAAAAAAAAAAATTTATATGGTGAAAACAAATTTGGCCAAAATATTACATTTTGAGCATTTGTCAAATCTAATTTCTTGAAAAAACATTACTCGACAAAAGTTGCTAACCATACCCTACATTCATAGAAGTAATTTTGTGTATGCATTAATTTCATTATACAAAAATGAATAGTTATGGTTTCTTTTTAGACATCAATTTAGAGTGTCTCGTTGTCCACAAATAGCTTGGAAATTATACATGATTGCAATAAAGGGGAACTACCATATAATAGAAAAATTGTTGTTTAAAGAACAAAAAATGAAAGGATGCTTCTTAACCCTGAAATGCCGCAAGGCCTTTTTTGAGCTTCTAGGAATTTGCTCTAAATTGAACAAAAAACAACATTTTGATCAATTTGTATCAATTTTTTTTAATTGTAACCATACATATTCAAAATAGACTTGTTAGAGATCACATAGGAAAAGAAACACATCAATAGCATTTATGGATTGAAAGATTATAATGTTATATCATGAGGGTGTTAAAAATACAAAAGTGGTTTGAAGTCTTTCAATCCTCTTATTACAAGTCAAATCTAAAAAGTTGGCCACCAAAAAAATATGAGGTTAGACGGTCTAACATGAATAACCCCAACCAATTTATGACTCGATAAAATCTACTCTACAATTTTTCTAAATTAATTTCCAATGTGATATTTTTTGTGAGATGAAGTGTATTTGAGGCTCATTTCCAAGAGCCCTCAACACTACGGAAAGTCAAGATTGCAATGGACACCCTTGCACAAAATCTTGAATAGAAAAATCATATTCATTCATTTTCAAAATCAGATTTTTGATGCTAAAACTAGACTTCAAAAATACAAACCACTAAAAATAGAAAATTGGTTAGGTCTTATTTAACTTTAAAGTATTGGCAACACCAAAATTTGGTGTCTTGAGCATTTAGGGATTAAAAACAATTGGAATTTCACAAAGTTTTGAAAACTTTGCAATTATTAAAACCCCAAATGGATAATATTTTGTAAACATATATGAAAATTAATCTTTTGTTGCAATCCTGTTTCATTGAACACTAGAAGGCATTTTGAATTTCCCTCCTAAAACTTGTTTTTGGACAAACTAGCTCAAAAATCAATGCAAATTCAAAGATTTGAAATCTTTGTGATTTATATGTTTACCCATGACTTGATCAGAATTTGATTTCCTACAGTTCATGTCTTCCACAATTCCCAAGAAGGTTGAACACAATGACGTAAAATTATTTGTAAACCGAAAATGAAAAATTTCAACTTCGAGAATTCCCAATTTTTACGAAGGTATTCATTTCTTTGACTTCTATCCCTCTCTCTCCACATTAATCCATCCAATTTCTGAACTTTCTATGAAACCTCACTTCATTTGTCAATTTTTTCAAGCAAAAGATAAAAAATATGTGAACAAAGTCAAAAATGGCTTTGAAAAAACAATCACAATACATGCTCTCATCATCAAACAAATAATATGAAGGGTATAAATGGAATAAGAAGGTGTTAGTGGTCATGGAGGGGAAGTAGGTTCATAGAATGCATAGACTCCCCATTGTAATGGTAGAGACTAGGGTTCAAACCCCAATGGCGGCCAACATGTCACAAGTAACAAGAGTAACAAATGTGATTGGGAGACACTTGGGAGTTAAATCAAGTTCCTATAATTTTTGGCATAATTTTTTTTTAATTTACAAAATAGAAAAATAAAAAAGATTTTTGAAAATAAATTTTATTTCAATTGGTGCCTAGGAGGAAAAGTTATGACACATGAAGCTCAAAATAGTTGAAAGGGGACAAAAAATATTTGAAAGATATGTTTTCATTTTTGAATATATAATAATCTTTTCTAGTATGAATTTTCTTTTGTTCCATTTGGATAAGTGATTTATGGAGCATCTTATTTTTCTGAAAATCAAAACATCTTACAAAAAAATAATTTAGTGGATTTGTTTTTGAGCTCAATTTTTACATCCCCCCCTCCAATAATTGCACATGATTAAATTTGATTGTTGGAAGAATCTCACCATTGGGATTAGTTTGTTTCAATTCCATTCAATTAGACCTACTAATGATTTAGTTTTTCCTCCATCTTATATTTGCTTCTACTTAACAATTTTTGAAAGGATGAAAAACATGTTTGTGTTTTTCCAATTTTTTTACCTAAACTCTCAATCCAATTCTTGATGATAAATAATTCTTAAGTCAAATTTTGATATGAAAAAAAAAATTTAATTTTTAAAAATCAAATTTTTAATAATTAATTTGCCACCATGCCAAAAATTTGTGTTTTATTTCCTTTGAACACAAATCATTTGCAATTTTTGTGTTCAAAGTTCTTGAAATTCCTTCCACAAATTTTATACCAATCCTTCCATAGATTTTATACCAATTGTAGTATTGCAAGATACTACAATTAGATATGCAAAAACCTAATTTTTTTTAAGTTTGTGCTCTTTGCACTAGAGTGGTAGTTTTGAATAGATATGACTTGAAAAAAGAGCCTTGGCTAAGCTCTGAATCATGGAATTTTGTCCTTCATGTTTTCATGTTTCAATTCTTGTTCTAGATTGCACTTGAATTTTGATTTGACTTCTTATTTTTTTGAATGACAACAATTGATTCAAGCCATAATTGCATCCACTTGAGTTGTCTTCTTGTTATATTTAACTTTTTGTTCCATCCATGCTTTCATGGCTTAATATATAACACTAATGTATTAAAATACTAAATAATTTTTTTTATTAGTATTTTATGAACATAAATTCATTAAAGTTGAATTATAATAGTTGGGTCAAGCATAGAATATCTATTAATTGTCCTTGAAATGCCACACAATACCACTAATTAGAATGACACCCCTCACACATGGTTATGTAAATTTAATTTAGGAAGGCAAAATTCCTAATTTGCTAATTGAATCTAATCATTTCCTTATATAAATTTCAATGGAAGATTTCTATTGGATGAAAATAGTGTTTAATTGTGGTAAATGGCTTATATATATCCTACACAAAATTTAGAGATTGAATTAGTTTTTTTCTTTCCTCTCAAAGATTGACTTTCTCAATCAAATCTAAATAAGTAAAAATTCCATTTTGTATGTGCAATTTTCCATCAAATAATTTGAAGTTACTCTTGAATATGAATAAAATTTTAAGTGTTTGGTTCTAAAATTTTTTGACTTGCATAGTAAAAAATAAATTTATTTCATTTTCAATATGAAAAAGTTTAATTTTAAAATCAGTCAAACATTATACACATTCAAAAAAGTTGGACTACATGCTAAGCCAATGAAAAATCATATGAAGTACAATGGTTTTCAAGAGTTTTCTAAACCTCGATAATTGTCGGAACTAATTGTCAAAACAAAAACTTTCAATACATTTTGAATAAGTTGTGGAACAAACAATGCACAACATTGTCCATGATTGGGATTGAATTTTGAAATCTTTAAATTGAATTCGTGGGTATTTTAAATCCATGAATTTTTTCAAGAAAAAACAAAATGTTTTAGACGTACAAAATTTACATGATTCTTTTGTTTGGAGAATAATATTTATTATTGGTATCACATAGTTCATTTTTTTTTAAATTTAATTTTATTGAATGACCAATAAATCATGAATTCAAAATTCAATTATCTATTTTTTTCAATGACCTTCTTTTGGTCACATGATGGATTGGTAGAGACTCCAATAATATATGAAGTCTTTCAAATTGAAATTGAATTCGAATTTGTAAGGTTGCAATCAATTCAATGGAATCATTTTTACTTTATTTCTCATGAAACTTTGAAAATTGGATGAATTCATTATCAACTTCAAATCTCCATATTTCTTAATCTATATCTCCAATATTTGATGTGATTAAAAAAATGAATGTTGGAATGTACTCCATTACTAATAACTTTGATTAATTCAAAATATGTTTAAATTATATATTTTATTTGATACATAGTGTACATTTTGTACCACTATACATCCATTAGAGGAGTTTTGGGGGTCTGGAGGGCTGTGTGTTCCTCTGGGTTCGCAAACCTTGGGAACTGCCCCGTAGTAGCTGTTGACATGGCAGTGCGATTGCCATGACACTTTTTTTATAAATTGTTTTTTTCAACTTTCTTTTACATTTTAAAATTTTCAAAAAAATAAATCTAACAACAACCGTTCCCGAACAATTGGGAGAACAACGCCGGGAACAGGCCCAAAACGGCCCTCAAGACCCTCCAAAACTCCTCTAATGCCATATTTCATTGAGAGTTTCTAATTTTTGATTCGTTGTGACAATTATTGAAATGAAGAACTCTTTTGAGAGTCACTAATAATACTTAACCCATAAATGTCAACATGGATGTTTAGTGTCCGATGGATGACAAGGAATCTATCTAGGACAAAACTGGAACTATTCATCCTTTGAATTTTGTGTGGAAAGGGAAGATCTTCTACAGTACCTTGACCTCCAATGTGTATTTTTTATTTTTTTTAAGGTAGATGATGTCACACGGTTCCAAAAGGCTTGATTTCTATAGTCACCAAGTCCATCCTTTAAGGGTTAATTAATACTATGAAATTTGTAAGGTGGATATGCTATGTGGTTTAGTTTTGGTAAAAAAATGGTTTTAAAAAATGTTTCTTTCTTTATCTCTTCCTATTTAGAATAATAGATTTCTAGAAAGCTAATCATTATTATTTTTAAATATTACTAATTAAATTGAATAAAACTATATATAGTTGAACATTGTTAAATTACACGTATGGAAAATAATGGATGTTTTTCAAAAAGTTGATTTCACTAGTTTGAATACTCCTTGAACTTCATTGCATTCTTTCGTGAAGAACCTATTTTTTAGAAATGAATTTCCCAACAATTTCAAACTCCTAATTTGATTGGTTTGAGACTATGGCATTGGTTCTATCATCAAAATCTAAATTTTCAAATCCTATCAACAATTGCATTCACACTACACAATGTGGTTAGGGTTTGGTTGGAGTGGGGATGTGGGGTCCAATTGGTCAATAAATTAACCTATGACAAAGCCTCACGGTTGTACTACTCTTGCATTTTGGGACCAAATTGTTGTTTGACTCTTTGAATTGGCTATTGAATGGATGAATATAGATGTCTACCTCCTCAATGGATGAAGGTTGTTATTTGTCTACTAAATGGATGAAGATTATACTTAGACTATTGAATGAATGAAGATTGTAGCTAGACTACTCAGTGGACGAAGATTGTAGCTAGATTGTTGAATGGATGAAGAATGTTGTTTGGCTATTGAATAGACAAATATTGTTGTTCCCCTAGTGAATAGATGAAGATTGTTGTTCCCTATTGAATGTACGAAGAATGTTGTTTGGCTATTGAATGGATGAATATTTTTGTTCCCCTATTGAATGGATGAATATTTTTGTTCCCCTATTGAATGGATGAAGATTCTTGTTTCCCTATTGAAAGGATGAAGATTTCCATTCCCCTATTGAATGGATGAAGATTGCCATTCCCCTATTGAATGGATGAAGATTTCCATTTCCCTAGTGAATGGATGAAGATCGATAAGTGTATACATACTATACATACCATAAGTACTATACAATGCTCTGGATGAAGATTGACAAGGCTATCAATCATATTCTTCAGTTGATCCACTCTCCGTCACTGGCTGTGTGGCATTTCTCTGTAAAATAGGAGATGTGCGTGTCACAGGGATGCCAGCCCCCACTCACATCCGCCTTTTGATATTGACACATCATTCAATGACTGAGCTCTACCTTTATTACTGAAGGCATGCCCTGGAGCAACTGAATGGACAACATTTAAGTTACTCGACCTACACCGGCCATCATTTTCATCATCAATGGAGTGCGGGTGAGGGCAAAAGCTTGCTTCAGTTGTGGCAAAAAAAAAGAGGAAAAAAGAAGAGGCAAAAAAAAGAGGGAAAAAAAAGCATTTGGTAATAGAGATGGTGGGTGAGGATGCCGGGGACTCAATTGGGTTGGTGGGCATTCCAATGGTGCTAGTATGTGAGTCCAAAGAATGCGAGCTTGTGAGTATTGAGCCTACATTATAAGTACCTATAATATGGATATCCCACACTATAGAAAGTGTATGTATCATAAACATCTATAATATGGGTATTTATAACATATACACCTATAATATAGGTATGTAGTATTGTAGGCTCATGGGCTCATACTCCTATGCTCACATAATAGCAACCCTCGTAGGCACTCTTCACCCTTAATAAGATAGGTTGGGATAGAGTTAATAACTTATTGGACTGATAAAGCCATCTTAAGTTATTTTATTGTAATTTTGAAGCTGGACAAATTTTGGACAATTTCATTGAATATCTAGATGCCATGCCCCCCCCCCCCCCAATGGGTGTCAAATTGAGCTAAATGGGCTAGAAATCTAGAGTGGTCGATTGACCCTTCATTGCCCTTTTTTCACCCTCATGGCACTACAATAGTGGAAAACATGTCCGTGTAAACTAAGTCTTAAAAAATTACACTTGGTCTAACTTGACATAAAATGTTAGATTGGGGGATAAAGTGGAATTTAAGGTAGGTTTCTATATATAGTCTCAATTTTCAACATAATTTTTCAAAGGTAGGAAAACACATTCATTCACTTTATAGGAATATAATTCTTAATTCAATTGGTGACTGAAAGCAAAAGTTTTGTCATCCTAAACCCTCAAAATGGGATTGGTCAAACAACACCCAAAAAATCCTAAAAAGCCAAAAATAAAGTTTTCAAATTTTGTTTCTCATAGAAAATATTCTCATCTATATGAAAAGATTTGATTTGTTGTATTTTGACTAGTGATTAGAAAGTTACGGACTAATGGTACAATATTATTTTCTAGGCAATTTAAGTATCGTTTTAAAAAATAATAATAGGATTAATTTTTTAATGCAATTTTTACAATTTAAGAAATAATTGTTTAATAAGGTTAAGTTTACTTACTAGAACAATCTCATTGTTGGGAATATTGTGTTTCAAATCCATCTTAAAGCTATTAAAAATTTCATTTTTCATTCAATCTCATACATGTTTCTATTTAACATTTTTTCTTAAATTAAGAAGGAAAATCCAGTTTATTCGTTTTGAAATTTTTTCCCTATAATTCCAACTCAATTTTTCAACATAACTTTTTTAATTCAACATGTATAGTGCAAAAATTTTAAGCTAAGAAGATTCAAAGTCTTCAAATCTAAGAAAACAAGGTGACAAAAAAAATAGTTTTATTCACTTCAAATGCAAATATCTTGGAATCCGTGCCGTCAAAGTTTTTGAAATTTCTTCCACATATTTTCATTCTACTCTAGTGTAAGATCTTGCAATTAGATATGTGCAAAAACAATTCTAAATACTCTGCACATTGCAAAAGAGATTGCAATTTTGAGTGGAATTCGATGAAAATAAGACCATGGGATTTTAGGAGTTAAGCTTAGTCTACATGAACATGTTCCACGAGTATAGAAAGTATTGCAACTTTTTTTGTTTATCAATTGATGAAGAAATTTGGAAGATTTGAATTCATACTAAGAAATTGAAGCTCCAAATTGCCACAGAGAAGTTGAAGAATGCAAAATTAACCACTCCCAAATAGGGGTAGTCACAGTTCCTCCATCCTCTAGATTTTCTATAGAGAATGGGGACGTGCCTATTTGTAGTTGGCTATCTGCATGCGTTGTGAAAAAGAATATTCTATTTTGAATTACGCTTTGGCTCCCATTGAATCTCCACATCTCATCATCTAAACGAATAAGGGGTGTCACACTTCCTTCACCCACTAATGCTTCCCATTTGTTCCTATTACATCTCATTCTCCACGAAATTTTTTGATGCTGAAGGAATTGTCACTAACCCTAATGAAGTCTAGATTTTAGATTTTCTCCTTGGGACTGTAAAGTTGTTAGTTTGTATTGGCTATTACTGTAATTTGGGGCAGGGTCAACATATCCATGCCGAATAATTAATCAAAGTTCCCAAAGTAGGTTTGGTATTGTATAATTTAATTTCTAAAAATTCAAAGTTCCATAAATTGAAATTCAACACTTTCGTCATCTAGAGTAAAAAATATTTTAACTTGATTTGCAAGGAGATGAGAAGACAAGTACTAATTTATTCAAGTGGGGTAGTAGTAGGTGAAACAATCCATGAGGGATATATAAATTAGGAGTAGTAGGAGCTCAACCACACATAGTTAAACTCTTATCTTTAAATTATCCCATACCCTTTAAGGATTCATGATGGACAATGGATTTCACTATAAAATTGACCTCTCCAACATCATTCCTTGATGCATGGTATTGATACATTCCTCTCAAATTGCCACCACAATTTTTCTAGATGGTAGGCGGTAAATGGATTCCAATTTAGACTTTATTGGCTAATACTGTGTGTTTTCTTTATTTACAATAACTTAGTCATTTAATTCTTTCTGAATTCAACAGTTTCTCTCTTCCGTTTTATTTTTTGAGGCTTGCTTAAAAATATTTATTTTCCACCGACCCTAACCTTAACAGTAACTTCTATATCCAAAGGCCTTTGATTAATCAAATTCTACTCAAAATTGCTATTTCTACAATAAACTGCAGAAAAATGTAGAATTATTTTTTCACATATTTTTACCATAGGATCTTGTATTAGACTAGTATAAGAATGTGTGTAAGAAATTTCAGAAACTTTGACAACGTAGTTTGCAAGATATTTGTATTTGAAGTGAAGAAAATTATTTTTTTGGCATGTTGCCTATCTAGATTTTTAAGGCTTGAATTGTATTAGCTTAAGTAGTATTGAGAGCTTTTCCAAGAAAAAATATTTCATAGGTAATATAAACCAGAGTAAACATCAAATGGGAGTGTTTTGGTTTATTTTCTTAAAACAAAATCACTTGGGCATTTTGTCTTAGGAAGAAGTCAATGAGAGTTTATCCCTACCCCACCCCCCACCCCCAATTCATGAGTAGTACACATGGGCAAGGATTTATTGTTTGGAGCAACTAGTTAATGACCTTGGTCACTTGAAATTCTTGTTTTCTAGTGCATTGTACAATTTTGTATTTATAAACTTCAATCAAAACAAAATCCCACGTAGTATATAATTCAATTATAGGGGACTAGCAAGTAGGATATTAAAACTAATAGGCTTTGTTTATCTCAAGATAAAGGCCTTCCTTTCAAATTTGTGTAATTGTTAAATTTAATCACTCTAGTCTTAAAAGCTACAATGGTCAAGAAAAATTCCCATTGGGTTCTTAGCTTAGTTTTATCCTCGAATGCTAGAAGTTGATTTGGTTCTTTATTGTGTCTACTTCACTCCAACTTGTTTTGAAATTCTTTTATTGTAAGCTAACAATTCTTGGCATTCTCATTTTCCATCATCAACTTGGTATACATATGAACTTTGTTGCCATTTTCAAATTGGGATAATTTTAACATACAACACATGTGAAACTCCTATTCAAGGTAGTACTCAAACCTCAAAATCTAATCCAACTTAGTAGCATACTCTCATTACAAGTGACTCTTTATTGCACATTTATGTATGCACACAACCAGAACTTCAAACACATGCATACTTTTTAAACCACCGAATTCCTATTGGATTCATTATACTAAATTAGGACTCATACAACTAGAGAAGCTCTTGTTATACATCAAAAAAATACAACCACATACTAATTTGACAAAAAGTTATAACATATTCATTATAAAGAACAAAGATATACAACCACTAGCAAGGGGTGGAACTCTCATGGGACATATAGGTAGTGGGTGACAAAAAACACTCTATTAATTTCTTTTGTAATTTCTTTTGAAGCTATGATATAACCATTCCAACTTCAACAAAATTTCACCTAGTATACAACTATGCTTGTTGGATTCTTTGTAACTTCCTATTCAACCTTTTATCTTCCAATTAATTTCTTTAATAGTTTTTTCATTATTTCTCTCTTTTAATATTAGAATAAATAAAGGAATTCAAAGTTTCTTTTAGAGTAGAAAATCCGAAACCGCCTGCAAACTAAAACTCCTATAGATATTTGAATTTTGAACAATTTGCCTTTTCATCTTTTTTATTCTTTTTACATTAGTCAAATCATTTCATTTTTCAAATTGCCCAATAATTCATGCAAATGTAAAAAGGACCTAATGTAGATCTCAAAGGGACAATTTGGTAGGATTAGAAGGGTGGCTATTTAGCTTTGTGTTTGTTTAGATCAATTATTAGATGAGTTGTCATGCAACTCTATGAAGCTATATAGCTAGGTCCATTGGTCTTTTGTTTTTAGTTCGTATCAATGTAAAATTAGCGTATATTACTCATTGACGATTTGCATTAATGTATTCCTTCAATCAATTCCTCTTTGTAAATGTGTGTATTTGTAATGTGTAATGTGTTATTGATTATTTGCAATTTGCCTTGTGTGAGATGGCTAAATTGCGTTAGTGAAAGCACCTTGTGAATATGTAGATTCCTATTGAATTTTAAATCGTCAATTAATTGTGTTTACGCCACTAGATTGTGCAAGGTCTAGGAGTGTGTCTTTTAAGTTTGGCTAGTTGCAAAGTATTAGTGGCAGATTGATCTGGCAAATCAATCCACTGAAATGCAAATGGTGATGTCTAAGAAGGATTGTGGAGTAGCGGCCGGTTTGATGGATGAGTTGGGTGGCATGGAAGTTAAATTGCGTGAAGCAAAGGTTAAGTGAAATATTTTTGGAACAATTGAAGAAGATAAAAAATTATAATTATTAATGGCCATTCTACTTGATTGAAAATTATTTTGTATATTACTAGTCGACTAATGTGTTCAAGTTGTGTATAATTCATCTTGTGGTTTGTCTGCAACAAATTGCAAGGTTTGGTATTAATTGAAATTGACAAATTGTTGTGGATACTTGGTTTTAATTAGCAAAGGCTTGGCTAGGACTAGGTTTACCGGATATACATTCCGTCTTTATGAGAAAAGTATTTAGCCAAGTTGTAGCAAATTGACAATGTACAATTGGTTAGTGTGTCAAATTGTGACTTAGTGTTGTCTAATTAGTAGTAGGTCTAGATTCAGTAATGAGGTTTGAATCAAATTAGCTAAATCATATTTGGTTGAATGTTGAGCTTTATGACAAATTGGCAAATAAATGCAATATCACCCTACCCTACTTTAAAAGTGAGCCTAGACACTTAAAACAATAAATGAATTGACCTTTTCCCAAAAGAATCCCTATACTAGTAACCTTAATTTTGTCTTGGGATAGGAAAAATCCAACTTACAACTCCTTATAAGTTTCATCTCATTAATCAAAATGGAATGATTCAAAGCTTTCAATGTATACATAAATCTAGAAAACCATTTTCAAATTTTTGTTTCTAAGAAAATGATTTTTTCAGAATTTTTTGAGCTCACCAAGTTGCTTGCCAAACATTGGAAATTACATAGCATGCAATAACCTTTTAACTATGTAGACAAAAGTTATAAAAATTGTTGGGCCTTAAAGAAAAAACTTGTCCGTATGATGTGTGAGTATTGCAAAGAAAAATAAATTAAAATTCCATTTGTAGTGAGTTGCCTAAAATTGCTATATTGCCCAAAAAAAGCAATTTAGTCCTTTATGGGCTAATTAGGTTCAAATATTCTTTAGTGTTGAGGAATTTGAAGTCTTTCTAAAAAACAACGTTGATATATAAAATACTAAATGATGTTGTTATTGTATTATAGGCCAATTTTGTGTCTTAATTGGTTTGATATTGCAATTCAAATGATACAAAATGTCAATTTTTCAAATTATATATATAATTTATGTATTTTTTACCTTTCATATGTTAGAAAGAGCACAAGAAAACTTAATTTAAAAAAAATAAAAAATCTATAAATAATATTTTATTTATTTTTTGAAAATGTTAGATCCACAAATTTTACTTGAATGATTATTTATAAAACTACTAAGGATGTTGGCTAACAGTATGCCCACCCATTTCTTTGCATGAAGATAAAGAACAATCAATCAATCAATTCATCGATTGTCTTTTTCTTCATGCAATTTACCAACAAATAAACAATATTTTTTGTTAGAATATAGATTTCTATTGTTTTCAAGTTCTATTATTGTTACATTTTGATGTCAAATATATTGTTTCACTAGTGCAAATATATTTTAACCTTTTGTCAATTTTTTGGTACCCTTGATATATTTTTAAAACTCACTTAAATATCAAGGACGTTCAAATGTTTTTGTTATATTTTATACTATATATAGTGATCAAAGTTTCTTAAAACAAATTTGAAAATTTTCTTGCTCATCGTTTGAGACCAATGGTCATGACCTTAGAAATGGTTCTCTTTCCCTTTTAGCATTGCTATAAAGATTTTGACTACTCAATTAATATGTACTTATATCGTTATATTCAAATGATACCAACACCAATATCATACACCTCCAAACATTGATCCCTACCAAAGATATTGAGGTGTCATATTTTGTGAAACCAAAGTGATTTTTGTTCTCAATTTCAAAGGAAAAAATGCAAGTGATCAATAAAAGATCGGTCTCACTTAAGTCTGTGAAATATCCAACAACAATGTGGTGAAAGTAAATAATGTCGTTCTTTTCAATTTCTCATCACTAAATACTATACGACAACTAATGTAAGAGCCTCACAAAGTGCTGAAGTTCTATTGCTATATTCTAAGCCAAAGGTACATTTTCCTTTCTCATTGCACCAACAATGTACAAAATCAAAGTGTAACTTTCAATCACGAGGTGAACACTTTTAGATAGAGCCCAAGCTCAACCACTACATTGCAACTTCAAAAATTCATAATTAATTCCAAGAAGCTCCAAAAAATATGAAACAACTTGGGTTAGGTGCCAATTCCATTTTCCTTTGAAATAAAAATTGAATGAAATATATATTTCAAGAAGTATAACCTCCCTAAATTAATTAGCAAACCTTAAATGAGTGTTTCATGAACCTGATATTGTCATGGTTTTGAATTTGGTTCGAGCTTGAGGTAACTTCTTGAATTTTTATTTGTTTAATTTATTTTTTGACACATTGCAAAAATAAAATATATTACTTATTGAATTCAAACGTAACTTAACATAGTGACATAGTGATCCAATTTGAGTCTTGATCAAGGTCATTCAAATCTTCCTAGTTTCTACCAGACACATCAGGTGTTTGGGTACAGTACTTAATGTGGTATTAAATTGACAAAACCAGTGTAATAAATACACAGCATTTAGGTTAAAATTGCCCCCCCCCCCATCACTCCTAATAAATAAGTTAAGTTATGATAAAGTCATCAGCAATTCTACCGGTCAAAGAGACAAGGTTTTTATTTTTATGATCTTTGTTGACTGATCCAATAACCAGGCATTCACTCAGCGGTCGGTGCAGCCATTGTTAACATGATTTTATTTTATTTTTTAAAATTTTAAAATTTTAAAATTTGTGAAACAAATGAAATGTTAAGATTATTATTATTATGATGATGATGATGATGATGATTTTTTAACCCCAAAATGTCGAAGGCAACAAATTTTGGTGTCGACAATATTTTGAAGTTAGATAGAACCTAACCTAGCTGCTATTTTTTGAAGTTTATGTTTTAAATTTTTTTTTGGAAGTCTGTATTTAGTATCAAAAATCTGATTTTGAAAATGATTGATTGTGATTTTTCTATTCAAAATTTTGTGCAAGGGTGTCCATTACAATAATCTTGACTTTTTGTAGTCTTTGGGGCTCTTGGGAATGAGCCTCAAATACAATAGATCTTGGAGAAAAGAAAGCACATTCAAAATTCATTTAAAAAAATTGTGGAGTACTACATTTTGAGATGTTGTAAATCAATTGGTGTTATGCATGTTAGGCCCTTTAACCCCTAAAGTTCCTTGACTACGTTTTCACCAAAAACGTTCCAAAATTGCCATTTTTAGCACAAGTACCAAATTTATTAAAAAAAAACATTTTCAAACACATGTGACCGTAGGATATTGTAGTAAGTTGTTTTAAAAAGATGTGGAAAAAATTTCAGAAATTTCCACCATGTGGATTGCAAGATATTATCATTTGAAGTGACAAAAATCATTTTTTTGCCCTACAGAAAATTGGGCACCAACACTTCAAATGGTCACATTTGTATGAAAAATGTCCAAAATGGTGGTGCACCTTGGATTCATTCTTCAATGCAATATGTTCTTAAAAAATTTCAAATCATTTGAAATTGAACAACGTATAGGAAAAAAATAGTAAGTAGAAAGAAGTAGAGAATAATTCAAAATACTAAATTGTCAAAATTTTGATTATGGAATTGAAAAATGCCAATCCCAATGGTTATAATGTTGTAATAAACAATCTACATCCTATGATTTTATTTTTTTCAAAAAATATAAAAAATTGAGTTAAATAAAGAACTTCAAAGTTTATTTTAGAGTAGAGATTCCATAACTACCCACAAACTAAAATTCCTCATAACTTTCATCTCATTGATTAAAATGGACTAATTCAAAGTTTTCCCAACAAATATAAATCTAGAAAACCAAATTCAAATTTTTATTTTTGAAAAAAGTGATTTCTTCAAATCTAACTAAGCTGCCCGAGTTAAGAAACAGACAACATTTTCCATCATAACTTTTCACTTGTATACTCAAATGAAATGAAATTTAGCATGCATGGAAGGCATTCCTTGTCCACACCTTGTAAAAAAAATTCAGCCTAAATAAGTCAAATCTCCGCTCACATGTACCTGCCCCCAAAAGTTATGTTGCCAAAAACACAAGGCTAGTCCTTTAGGGGTTAACCTCATATGTTTTTGGTGACCAAATTTTTAGACTTGACATGTGAAAAGAGGATCGAAAGACTTCAAAATTAATTTTGTGCTTTTAACACCCTTGTGATCAAACATTTTAATCTTTCTTTCAACCCATAATTGATATTGTTATGTTTTCTTTTCCTATGTGATCTCTAGTATGTCTTGGTTTGAACTTGTTTAGTTACAAATTAAAAAAAATATTGATACAACTTATCAAAATGATGGATTTTTGTTCAATTTGGAGCAAATTCCTAGAATCTCAAAAATGGCCTTGGGCATTTAGGGGTTAATATGATATTAAATTGACAAAATCAGTATAATAAACACTGGTTCATAATTGAACTTCACAGTTCAAACCCAGCAATCCAGCATTTAGGTTACGATTGCCCCCCTCCCACTGATCTCCTAAATAAGTTATGATAGAGTCAGCAGCAATTCTTCCGGTCTAAGGGACAAGGAAGGGTTTTTAATTACTTACTTACTTAATTATTTCGAAACAAATGAAACTGAATTTCATTGCCGAAACTAAAGAGAGGGGTTTTAATTTATGATCTTTTTTGACTGATCCAGTAAGGCATTCACTCAATAGTGTGTGCAGCCATCGTTAAGATGATTTTTAATTTTTTAATCTTAATTTTTGAAACAAATGAAATGTTACGTTTAAGATGATTTGAACAATGAGAATGGATGTATGATACCTAGTACCTTTTTTGCCTCATATATTCGTGTGGTAACTCAATTAATTAGGAAGCTCATCAAGAGTAAAGCCTTGACATTATGAAGCCCACTCAAGCGAGTCTCTCTCTCTCTCTCTTGCAGTCTTGCTGCAGCATTCGCTGGACGGAGTGACCATAAGTTCAGTTAAAACGTAAGAGATTGTCAGGACCATTTTTATTGTTTCCTGTACACAGATGATCAATTCGATTGCTCGATCAAGGCCCCCTTTTAAATGGTAAGTTATTGTATGTGGATGAAATGCCCGACAGGGTACAGGACGCAGGGTGAATTTAATTTCCCCGCTCGAATGATGTAAGTTATTTGATAATTTCGCAGGCAGGGGGATCAGTGAGTGAGTGGTTTGTTCCGCCAGCGAGCCAGCCAACACACACACACACACAACTTTTGCCCGAATGAAATGAATTGGTTTGGTGGGGGGTGGGTTCCAATGATATTCAGGTGGAGTGATTGAATTTATGTCATGACCCATGCAAGCTTTCAATGGGACTCACTTATTCTTCTTTGTCGCACCGATTCCACAATTGGGAAGGATATATATGTATGATCATTTGTCTTCGTTCACCAAACCAAAATTAAAGTGTTCACACAATGGATAATACTTTATAATGCAAGTTATAAAGTTTCCCTTGAAACTGAGTGCAACTTACATTGGGTGGTGGTTGTAAGCCTTGGAATCATATTCAATTTTTTTTTTTCCATCTTATTAATTGTTCATGTATTGATATGTATAAAGTAAACTACTCCATTCCATTCTATTCCAGTCCAAGCCAAATGGGAGCACACCCATTGTCTATAGGCAAAATTATATTAGTGGTGTACATTTCATAACTTATAATTATTTTAGGCCAGAAATAGCAGTGTAATTTTTTTAACCCACTTTGGCGTAGTCTATCCCATCCCCATATGTAGTTCTACAAGTACAACAAATGTATGCATATGAATCCACAAATCATGGTGGCCATTGAGATGGCCTAACTTAACTTACAACTGAGGAGCAGTCGCAATGGTAGCTTTGTGTTGACATCATATCTTGATTATATCCTAAGGTACAAACGACATTCATCCACTCGATCAGACCCCGACTGAAGGGAAAAAAAAAGAAAGCCAAGTAGGCGAGTACTTAGAAGGTTACTTCTGTCCATCCGTAGTTGCGAAATTCAAAGGTACAACTAAGTAACTGAACTCCCAAGTTAATTTAATATATTTTTAAGTTTAAGTTTTGTAAGTACTGGCTGGTTGTGGGGAGTCTCTGTCTCTGTCTGTGGCTATGTTACTGTTACTGTTTCATTGGAAACCTGGTCAAGAAGGACTGACTCACTGACTGGCACCAAGGATTTAATGAGGAGCCCACTTGAATCTGTAAGTTAAGTTAAGTTAAGTTCAGTTCGGTTCCGTCCAGGCTTGGAATCGCAGGTGTGGAAATTGATGGAATGACCCTGCTCTGCTCTGCTATAACTTAAGTTAAGACTGACTGTAATATAGGAGGGCCAACATTGTGATACCAATTTGGTATTAATTCAAGTCACACTTTTAAGTTAGTAGTAGTGCGTCATTATTTTTATGTTGATGTCTGATTATTATTATGATGATGATGATGCGAAGACTGCCACGTACGGGTGCAGTGAGTGAGTGAGTGAGTGAAGACATCATGTAGTTTGATTTAAAAACAAAAACACATCATGTAGTCATGTGGTTGCCTTAGTTTATTTGGTTTAACTTCTTTTTTTTTGGTGGAAGAAATGGTGGACAATAAATTGAAAAAAAAATGAGGAATCGACAATCAGTCTGGCTCTTGCCGTATTTGATTTAACTAAGTGTGGGTGAGATGATTAAAAAAACAGGGGTAAGGCAAGTTATTACATTCTCCCACATTGCAAGATGACGAACAAATAGACCCTTTTCTCCACTTCATCAAGAATAACTTATAGTGCTCCAAACTAAGTTCCAGAGCAGCACATAAAAGGTAAGGAGGATACCCTTCAAACTATGTGCCACTTTTTGCTTCTGTGCCTAGTTACTGTTGGCATCAAATTTTCATTGATTTTCTTGTTGGCATATGAAAGTGGGGTTTAAGTGTGTCAGAGATACCATATGCCAAAGTTGTGAGGGAACAAAGTTTGGTTCTGAAACAATCTCTTCCACATAGGTATATACGTAATTGATTTTGGAGATGTGCACAGAGTGAAGGTGTCCATTTAGGGTCAGTGACACAATTGGGGTGCCCACCTTATATGTACTCCAAACTAAGTTCAAGAGTACCACATATATATTGTATAAAAAATTTCAAAAATTCAGTGCAGAAAGCCATCTCCAGTGGAGTGACAAAGCTATTCTTACATCTCTACAGGCATGGATGATCCAAATATAAAATGTAAATATTTTCCTCAAGGATTGGTCCTATGGTTCTGTGTACTCTTTCCTTTTATCAATGGAATTTGTCCACGTGTTTCAAGATAATAAATATAAGTAAATAATATATATAACACTATGTATATGGGTGGATTTTTATTTTATTTTATGCATCCCCACTCAAGACCCCAAGTGTTTTGCATTTCTTCATCCATGAAAAGAGCCATACCATTGCTTTTTCCACAAAGTTCAGCTCACTCAAACAAGACCTGAAACCCTAATGCAAGGCCCCCCCGCCTGAGAAAAAAGAGAAAATGCATACAGTAAGCTTACATTAAGTTTACCTTAATTCATCTGCTCTGTTAACTTAGTTAAGAAGTGACACGAGTCCACAAGGAGCTGACAAGTTTGTCTCTTGTTGAGGAGAAACTTTCAACTGAAGCTCCCAATCTGTGAGTGTGTGAGTGCTTAATTCTCTGGCGCAAAAGCATGCAGCAAATCACGAGGTCTGATTAGGTCGGATTAAGTTTAGGCAAAACACTGGGATCACTCTCTTAACTTATTGATAAGTTAACAGTAATAGTACAATAATACTGTCTAAGTTAAGCTTAACTCACTTGGGCCAAATACCCATCCATCAAATGACTGTGGCTGGCGTAGAGAGAAGCTGTACTAACTTGCTGCGCCAAGCTTTTTGGGTTTTTCTTTTTAAGAAACAAATGAAACAGAATTTCATCGCTGTTGTGTACACCAAGCTGTTTTTGTTTTTGTTTTTGAAAAAAATGGACCATTTCCATTGCAAGGGGAAACAGTACACACTGCAGAGCCAGAGACGAAAGCCTTGGCGAACATGTTATGGAGTGCGCCAAGTTTGAATTTGTTTTTACCTAAAGCTCCAATTTAGGGGAGAAGGTTGTACCTTACCATTCATAGCTCCAGGGGAAAACAACTTCTGATCAATTCAAGATTCCATACAGTTTGATTCTCCTTACCCCTTGATAGGCCCTTGGGGTTCCTCTACATGACTTGTATTTAGCCTTATAACTCTTCAATTGTGGTTTAATATATGAATTGTGATACATTCTTATTTATGTACTATCATAATCATTAATTCACTTTGTATTGAAAAGTATTTGGTCAATGTTTTTTTGATCAAATACCAACAAATTCATAGTATACTATATAGACGCAAAGGGCTTTTAGACCCTTCAAGGGTTATTAGATTGTTGATTCACTTGCTTGCATGCTTTGTATCCCTAAAATAACAACTGAATGTATTGGTGTAAGCACCAAATTAGTGTGGAAAGGAAAAAATGGTAGGGGCTGAGGTAGAGATTACTAAAACCTTTTTTGAGAAAATTGAAACTACTTTTAGGATATATTAAAACAAAAGTCAATGGCAAAATCGACCCTCTCTAGCAACACAACAATTTTATAATTGCACATGTATTTGTTGGACATGCTAAGAATGTGTCAAAATTTGCAACATTGAATTGGACAATTTCCACATTTTTCAAATTGTAAACATACAAAAAAAAGAGTATTGATTTCAAGGCCATTTTAATTGAGTCCATATATAAGTCTGTTTGAACCCGAAGGCCAAGTTTGTTGGAGAAGGCCATTCATTCAAGCTCATCCCTACATAAATGAAATCATTGTGTTTTTACATCACTTTCTCCATGATTCCAACCAACACTTGAAGAAAATTGGTCACCTTTTAATACCATAGATGACATCTTGACATGAAAATTTCAACTTGAATTCATACTTTAAATTTGAATTAACATATTGTTAAACAAAGAAGTTTATTCTAGTGCAATCAAAAAATGACATGTGGCAATCACTTTACATGATTCTTGTTCCTCAAAACTCCCATGGTACCAAATAAGAACTAAAGCGGGGTGCTCTCAAAGGGCCCTTGATCTAAAAGCAACATCTAACACCGAGGAACATTTTGCTTCCTTCAATCTTCCAATAGTATACATTTTAGGAGTTTTTTGCTCTTCGTGCTTTCTAAATTACAACTTAAAAAATTTGTAACTAATTCCACGAAGGTTCAAAAAATATGAAACAACTTGAGTTCAATGCCAATTCCATTGTTCTTCCTAAGATATTTTTTTGAAAATTGTTTCAAGGAGTTTAGATTCCCCCCAAAGTTCAATTCTTTCCAAAGGTTGCTTTAAGAGCAAACTACCTTACATTCTTTTATACCTTAAAATGTGGTTGTTTGTTTTGCTTGTTATGGTGAGATCTCCGCAACTATGCATCCCCTAGTGAAGTTCATGATAATTACTATCAAAAAGCCCTCTGTGAGGAGACTATGTTTCATGGCATTCCAACTCATGGCACAAAAGATATTGAATTTCAGAGTTTTTTAACAAATTAAAAAAATAAATAGAGAATATCTTTTCCTTTCCCTTGATTATACTGTGGCAATGGCACAGGAGTTCTTTTTGACATGAAGGCGGAGAAAGGAATGAATTAATGGACATAGCCCAGAACCTCGGTAATTATGTTGAGTTAAGTTACAAAAGGGTAGAGGGCTAAGCTTAAGTGTCTAGCTCGAAATTAAAGTGGCATAGTAGAAGCAAATGCTGGAGCATCTGGCGCTCATTGCTGCCCCAGAGGGTATTCTATGCTGCCACACACACTGGCTACTATACAGGCTGAGCTCGCAGAAATCCCCTGGCAGTCCGCAAGCCCCCCCGCCCCAGCCATCCAGTTCGCCCTCCGCCAGACTTAGCGCAGGCAGACAGACACACAGACAGACGGAGACACACACACACTCGCCTTAATGATACCAAAGTCCCAGTTCTAATTTAGCAGCACTTTGGTTGCCGCCTTCTGATTGCCTTCAGCCTTTGCTTGCCTTTGCGTTGCTCGCCTTTTGCTGCTCCTGCTCCTGCTCCCACTGCTGCTGCTGCTGCCGCTGCCTGCCTGCCCTCCAGCCCTGGCCGCACATGTACCGTAAACTGCCATGATGATCATTCTACACTCCGCATAGTGTACTCATAGCTTTCTCCGTGGCGTCTCTGCCATCATACTCACTTCATTTCACTTCACTTCACTTCACTTCTCTCGCTTCAGTTCTCCCGTCTCTGCCACTTCCTTCCCTTCTCTCCTCTCTCTTCATCTTCTTCTTCTTCTTCTAAAGCTCAGTCTCTCTTCCAATCGATCCATCGCACGCGGTACTGCTGCCTGCGGGCCTCTTATTCTTGTCTTCTTCCTTTTTTACATTTTTGGCTTCGATTCTCACCCCCAGCAGCCTTTTCTCAGCTCTTGCTCTTGTCCCGTTTTGAATTTTCATGTCCGGCGCAGCAGATCATTACGTGGATTTGGATTTCGGTCTTCTCACTGCCGCCACGTTCTTGATCGTGATCGCGAAAGGTGCGAGTGGGAGTGCGAGTTTGAGTTCCGGTTGCTGCATGTATTGGTTGGAGGTGAGGGAGGGAGAGGAGCGGGAATAGGTGTTTTTGTTTTGGTGTGTTCATGGGAGGGAGACTATGGAGGTAGGTGCGAGAGGTTGTTGCTGAGCAGGTGATAGTGACGTGTGAGAAGTCTTGGCTGTTGCACTTGAGGTAAGCTCCCGTGTGTGCGGGAGACTGTGAGTGCGGTTATTGTCGTCGGTTTTGGAATCGCGTGGAGCTAGGTGTACTGGTGCTGTGCTTAGCTGTGAGATTGGAAGGACGTCCTTTGGTCACGGGGTGAGAAGGTCGAATGCGGATTCGCCTTCTGTTACTTTTAAGGTGCGGTTTCGGCTGCGATTTTTGAATTGAGGCTGGAGGTGAAGGGTAAAGCTTTGCGGCTGGTGTGTGGTGACTTTGGAGCGGCAATTGATTCCTGCTTCATTCCGGCGCGAAGTCTTGAGAGCTTCTCTGAGTATTACTTTCGTATTGGCGTTTTATTTAATTGTGGCTGGGTCGAGAAGTTCTTGAAGAGTTCAAGTTGTTGGCATTAAACTAGAATTGGTGCCGGAACTGCTGTGAAGTGAAGAAATCAAGGCTGGGAAGAGTTTTTGCAAGGGAGAAGCATTAATAAATTGATTAACTGAGAGGTTGCGAGTTGAGATGGGGAGAGCAGGGCGCGTAGCGCCTCGCATTTGCTCGACACTGGAGCTGCGCACACATGCGTCGTCTCTCACGATATCACTTCCGGCCACGGCCTCCAAGGCGGTGCCAGCCAGTCCGCCATCGCCCGGCACTCCGGTTCAAGAACATGCCCCGGCCTGTGTCAGACCTGCTTTGCAGGCATGGCCTCAGGAAGCTCTGCAGGTAGTGCAACGGCAGATGGAAGCTCTTCGTTCACAGTCTTCAGAAGTGAGCGAGCCTTCTACTCGGAAACGGTCGCTTGAATGTAGCGACTCTCAAGAGCCTAACTCAAGTACACTTCAGGAAGATAGTTTCGAAGAGGCGCTACAAACTCAGTCAGCCTTGCCTGAGGACTGGGAGCAGTTTTTAAACCTCAAGGTAATTGACGTGAATGCATTTCGTCTTACTAATTCATGGTGCTGGGTTTAGCACTTGATCCGCTGGTAGGCAATCTTGTGTTGTGTTGCATCTAACTGAGCTTTTCCTGGTACAGACGGGACAGTTCTATTACTTCCACTGGAGTTCTTGTAAAAGAGCGAAACAGGACCCGCGAATGCTTGTTCGTCAAGCAGACGTAACCGTGCAAGCACATTTGCTGGAGGCGCACATTCGTGGGGAATTGTCTATTGAGTCGGCTTCACCGGCAAGTGACGAAACCGATGCGGGAAGTGGACCTGGAAGCTCACCACCTGATGTGTGCGAGGGAACCAGTGGTGTATGCTCCGTTGCACCAGAGAGGTGTGCAGACAGGGAGCTTGGCAATGATGGTTCAATGTGTGGGAGCAGCGATAAGGAAGAACAAGCGACGAATGTATGCGAGAAAGAGGTCCGCAAAAGCCAGAATACAGTCATGGTGGTGTCTGGGTGTCAAAGCTGCTCCACGTTTGTTATGCTTTGCTTGTCATCGCCAGCGTGTCCGAGCTGTGGAGCCAGCGCGCATTCTGGCGAGAATGGCATTCGCTAGAGGAGACGACCTGTGAAGGTCGTACAAACGCTTTGCTTATAGTCATTGTCAGGAAAAAGACAATGACAATGACTCTAAGCAATGTTGGAGCAGGCAGCACTGGAAGGGGAAGGCTTCACAAGGGAGGTTTCAATACATACATACCCCATCCGAGTGCTCAAGTTCTACGCATCCGCCCTCTCTCAGACTGAGTTGTTTCAGAGCTTCAACGTTAAATCATGTTGCTTAGATTCATTGTCAGGAAAAGACAATGACAATGCCTCTAAGCAGTGTGCGACTATTCTGAGAACGGTGGAGTTTGAAGGTGGCTCCTCCTTCATTGGAGGACTCTCTACCAGCGTCGCTCTGTCAGGCAATAGATTTAAAAGCGGCATGGAGAGGGTCAACGATGACTGCAAGACCTTGGATATCGATGACTTCACGCTGGATATCCATGTACACTAGAGAGCCCTCTGGTCCACTTGACGATTTTGTACTTCACGTACTTGCACTGTGCAGAAGAAAGATGGACATCTCGTCTATTTTGGCTCACTTCTCGACTTCTCTCTTCCATCATCTCGATGGGAGACACTGCACATATCTACCGAGTCTTCTGCTTCGTTTGTTGTGATCCAGCGTTGGCACCTTGTATTATCTGTATTGCTTCAATCATGTCATCGGCTTGAATGAGGAGTTGTCGAATTGCTTGTAAATTTCATCAATTGTTCTTGTCTGTTCTGTTTGTTCAGACAACTTCTCTGCAGATTTAATACTGGTATTGTTTCATACAACCGACACGTCATTTCACTGAAAGCAGTTTTTCTCGAACTGCAATTCCGGTGCCCGCAAACCGTCTTCCCCTGCACCACTTTTTTCTAAACTGTATCCGTTGAAGAGAAGCATTATTGGAACTACAGTAGCCTATATATTGTCCCAGAAATATTACATCGTGATGGAATTCGGTAATAACTACATCCAGAAACGCCTGAACGAAATTGTATGAAACTTTTTTACTCTTGAAAATTGGCTGCTTTGAGAACCCACACGAACGGCTATGTGAAGTCCAATTGTACCTGATAAGCGAACCTTGTTGAACTCTAATTGCAATTGCAATCTCCTCTGCATTATTATAGAAAAAGACTTAGGGGTTGGGGGGGGGGGCTGTCTTGTAGTAAATCATCCTATGAAGTCCACTTCTCAGTGGCTGTTAGGGTCAAATCTGGAAGTCAACTATTAGTTGCTACTGGACCATTTGTTTGAACAGATCAAGGCATAATGTGACCATTCCCTGGTAGTACTAGTGTTCTGGAACAAGCAGAAACAATCTCAAAACAGAAATAACAAACTGAAGAAACTTAACTTGCAGATGCTTGTCTGTCATTGGATCTGCTTGCAGCAGATGTGTGTGCAAATTAGTAAGTTGGGCAGCCCCAAATGTGCCACTGACCCTAAACTCCTGTCATCACTCTGGGTACATCTCCCACATCATTATGTACCTATGTGGAAGAAATGGTTTCAGGATCCCTACCAAAAAAAGCTGACTCTTCATAACTTTTGCATATTGTATCCAAAGACTTTGTTCTTTGGTGCGTTGGAACCTCCCTTCACTTGCTAACAATGAAATCAATGATAACTTGACCAGTCTAGCAAAGAGTGGTGGTTTGGGGGATGCCCACCTTCAGTACACCTATTCAATTGTAATGGAAAGTCTTAAATGCCCATATTGGAAAGTCCACTTCAGCAGGAACTTGGGACAGGTTTGGGTATGACATGTGCAACACCAACAGTGCACTATAAATTACTGCTACTTTGCAGATCTCAAAACCATGGACATGAATGCAATTTCAAACCTAAGCTTTTGCATATTCTAAAGAAAGTGTATGGTCTCTTCCTGGTGAACAAGTGGATCTGCTTGCCTGGGAGAGCTTTCCACAGCCAAACAGTGAGAGTGGGTGGCTCTTCTCACTTGATTCTGCTGGTGGTGGGTGGGGACACCTTCACATATAAGAAGAAGAAAACTTCACATTGACAAATCTCAAAAGTCTGTCCAACAAGAAGAAGCATTTTGAATTCATTGATCTGCCTAACTTAGTAAGAACAAAGCCAAGCAAATCCTGATGCAAAATTTGATGACACTGACACCCCCCACCCCCTGTAATCCTGTATGACTGGGCCTATACATTGTCATCACCAATCCAAATATTTCCACAAGACCCCATAATTTCTGGCAGTCCCTGTGTAAGTTATGTACGCTCTGAGTGATTGATCATGTCAACTAACTCATACAGGAAAGTTATTATTACGCATAGCACAATGCTCAAGGTGTATGTGTGTCTGTTGCAAGGCCTGCCTGTTGTTACAATTTATGGTGATGGGAAACCTTGAAGACCTTACCTTTTGCTGCAGAGTCTGCCCTGTCTGTCTACAGGCATTCAACAGCAGCTTCATCAATTGAAGAAAATTACTGAAACTGGGTGCATTCCATTACTTCTCAGGCAACTATTATTATCATTATTATTATTTTTGAAACACATCAACACTACTTCCATTGCAAGGGGAGACAGTATTCACAGTAGAGAACCATAGGAGAAAACCTCAGCTAAGTGGTTTTTTTCATTTTCAGACTACGATAGCCAGGAACAAAGGAACACAAACAGCAAACCCAGTGACCAGACCAACAGGCAGGGTTTATCATGCAAATTTTGAGGGTAACATACCTGATCTAAATTTACGCTTATGTCGAGCTTCCATCAAATGATTTAGCTCAACTGGTTTTCCAACATGACACAACCACCGGCACCATTCCCGTGATGCGATCGAGTCTTTCAATTGATGGAATAGTTAAATGCCACTTCCAGTTTTTTTTGTCTTCCATGGAGACAAGACACAAAGGCCTCTCTGATGATGGATTGGACTGAGTGGGGCAACTAACATACAAACATGTGGGGTGGTTGTAGCTTCAATTCAATCACTATAGTAATAAAATAAAATAAAAAGAGTCCCAAATCATGCTGCAAAATAACAGACATGATGGTAGGACCTCATTAAAACATGGATTGGAGAGACACTGGGTACGTTCTCGTTGGGGACAACAAACTTAAAAGAGGGCGAGGGAAATTGAATTCAAAGTCAAATTTTCTGGCCAACAATACTTCCGCATTGTCAGGGGCCATAACTCCCACTGTGGAGGAGCAGGTAAGTTCTTAAGTACTGGGATTATGTTATGGTGTAGCATTGCTCTCCTTGACCAAGGGTATCTTTCTTGACCACAAATTGATGACACAAATGCAAGGATGAAAACTGAATGGATTGCCCCCCAGTCCCCCCCACCTGTCAAATTTTGATATTTTTATTTTTTCTATGTAATAAATAAATATGCAATGAAAGAGATTGAAGTTGTGTAGTGCTGGGAGGCCGGGGTGGATTGACCCCCTCGCTCATCCGCAAGGGAAAACCCTGAAATTTTTATTTGTTATGCATGATAAAATTTGCAAATTTTGAATTCATATTTGCAATCTGAGACCCCAAATTAGCTAGGTAATGTATAGAAGCTAAATTAATAAAGCACAAAATAGGGGGTCATTTTTTTACATGCACCCCTGGATTGACTTAGGGGGGGGGGGGACAAGCAAGGGGGTCAATCCACCTTGGCCCATTGGGACCAATTGGAAACAATTATCCAAGAGTGAGGTAAGTTAGTCTATCTGCTCTTAAGGTGAGCTCTTAATTTCATTTCATTTGTTTGAAAAAGACAACGTTTTAAGAGCTGATTGCATTTGGGGGGAGCTAACCTCCTTTAAATATTTTCCAATGAATTTTGGTAGATAGAAAAATTGAATTGGCTTCTAACTCAAGTCGTTTCATATTTTTTGGACCTTTTTGGAAGTAGTTATGAGTTTTTGAAGTTCAAACACAAAGGTCACTCAAAGTGACCACCTCTTGAAATGTATGCTATTAGTATATTGAAGAAAGAAAAATGTACCTATGTGTAAGGAGTCGCTTTCAGAGCACCCTATGTTATGGACTTCAAATAAGTTAATTCATACCCAAATTGTGTCTCCTACCTACACTTGTCGAAGATTTTTAGACAAACACGTTGTGCATTTGAAGATTGAAGATGCAATTGAAAAAGGATGATTTTGAATATGTATGCTGTATGTAATGTTGAGGTTTAGGAAGTAATTACAATGTTGTCATTATTAAATTAATTTATTATGATGTTTCCACCCTTGAAGAAAAGTTTAAACATTGAATATAAATAGATTAAAATTTAGAAATTTAAAGCCACTTACTATTTTGTTTATTTACTTTGGAAATGAATTTCTTTTAAATTCAATTGTTCAACTTTTGTGTAATAGCCCTCAAAAAAAAATGTAGACCATTATGTGTAGACTTAACATTTGGGATGCAAAAATTAATTCATAATTTGAACAACAAATGAATATACACAATTTGAGCACATATGATATTTGTTTTTTCATCCATCTAAATGATTTTATATTCTTTTGTTGGTTCTCTTAATTTTGTGTCACACAAATTCCTACAAATTTTCTTTACAAACTCACTGCAATTTAAGGGGTACACGTATGTCTAACCTAAAAAACAAGATTTTTCAATTAAAAAAAGATCCTTCATAAATGTCTTGAACAAATAGAGAAAAAAAATCTACAAGATCTCATTAATTATATCTTGGCATTTTGAACAAAAAAGAACAAAAAAATCTAGTAAAAATTACAAATATTCAATCAATAATCAATTTTTGAAAAGATTTTCAAATTTTGGTTTCAAATTTTATTGAAAAATATTGGTTAGTTTAGTAGTTGATTAAACTTCATGGACATGATCTATGGATCATATTTTCCAATTTGATCTTCTGTTTGATTATATGTTGCTTTTTATGGTACATGTCTAAAATTTTGGAAATCTAGACTATCTGTTGGTCCTTATTTCCTTAAAGGATTAAGTGCTAGCAAAAAGTTACAACTTGCATAAAAATTGAAGAAGTACTTTCTAACTCCTTTATCTTGTAGAGGAGACAAATGTTTTCTTAGGGGACAAATGAAGCTTAGGGATGACCTACAATCTTAGTTTATGATACCATTTTTGAATTTTTGTTAAAGACAAGAGAACAAATTATCTTCATGGAAATATGATTTTTATTATAATTGGTGACCATGAGCAAAAGTTATGCTACCTATCATAAAAATTGTTGAGTCTAAGCATCCAAAAATATTACAAAATCTCAAAATTTAAATTTGAAATTTTAGAAAGTATTGGTTCCTTCCAATTGGATTATTGATGTGAAAGTTATGCAAGCTAAATCAGATCATCTTCTTAAAGGAAATGCCACACGGTTTAGAAATGCTTGTAGTTGTAGGGGAAGTTGGGCAAAAAACAGTTCTAAAAATAGATTCCAAAATTTTATGAAAAATTCTTCTCCAAAAAAAAGTAGTTGTATGGTTGATAAAAGAATGTTGCAAAACAATCTGTTTCTGACATGTGTCAAAACTTGTTTTTTGGAAAAATTTAAATCTTTGGTAGAGAGGTACCAACTTTGCCTTCTATTTATAAAGGATGTTGGAACAGTCTCATGTATAAGATTGATGAGTTTCAAATCCATCTTAGAATTATTATTGATTTAGGTTTTCCCATCTTATATACTAAATAATATCTTGCAATATACATGGACAAAATTTCTGAAATTTCTTCTAAATGTTCTCATACTAGTCTAGTGTAGGATCCTATAGTTAGATATGACATTTTTATTTATTTACTATTTATATTTTGCTCTTTGCAATAGAGATGGTAGCTTTGGAGTGAGTTTTGGTAAAATGTAGTCATGGAATCTTAAAGGTTAAATTGCTTGCTTGAATGACTATCTTCCGATGAGTCAAATGAATTGAATGTTTGAGGTTCTTGCTACAATCATTGATATTGTGACAAGTATACATGATAATCTAGAATGTTATTGAAGAGAGGATTGGATTAAAGATGTCTATATGTTTGTAAGGGCTTTTTATTTCGAAAAAAAATTGAGAAAACTTCCAAACATCAGACCAAAATATTTTTAGTGATCACATGATTATACACTTTATTTTGAAGGCAATTTCTATGAAATTGACAATTCTTAGTCCAAATGAAAATTTAAGTGCATTTTCACCAACACTAAATCTATACTTGTCATCTTAGCTATCAAAGGAGAAATCACTCTACATCTCATTTTGGCACTTAAGAAAAACTATAGAGTTCATTGAAAGTGCCTTTGTATTTTTTGTGAAACATAATACCTTTGTCCTAGACTACATTATACTAATTGTTTGCATTGTAGTGGTGAGCTAGTAATTATTGAGGTCACTTCAAAAGTTGTGGTTTCTCCTCTCCAAATAGTGTGCCCTAAACTAGGAGGTCCTTACACAATTTAGAATTTTTAAATTGTCCCTATACATACTTTTGAAATATATAGTTACTACATTGTCTTAAATTATTTCATTAACCCCTAAAGGATTAGCATGCATTTTTTGGTAGCATAGAAAATTAGGGTATGTATGTGTGACTCGATATTTGCATATTTTAGGTTGAAATTTTAAGAGATTGTGGGGACAAGGAATATCTTTCATATGCACTAAATTTCATGACATTTGGAAATATGAGTCAAAAGTTATGGCTTCGTATGTTATTGTTTTTTTTGTAAATGGGCACTTTGGGTAGATAAAAAAAATCACTTTTTTCAGAAACAAAAAATGAAAATTGATTTTCTAGAGTTATATAAACATAGAAAGCTTTGAATGATTCCATTTTCTTCAATGAGTCAAAAGTTACAAGGAGTTTTAGTTTGCGGGTAGTTATGGATTCTCTACTCTACAATAAACTTTGAAGTCCTTTAATTTACTCAATTTTCAATATATATTGAAGAAATAAAATCCATAGGATTTAGATTGTTTATTACAACCTTGAAACCATTGGGATTGGCATTTTTCAATTCCATAATCAAATTCTTCACAATTCTGTATTTTGAATTATTTTCAACTTCTTTCTACATACTATTTTTTTCCCTATATGTTGTATAATTCTAAATAATCTGAAAATTTTCAAGCATGTGGCCAACTTGTCTAGGAAAAAGAATCCAAAGGAGCGCCACCTTTTTAGACATTTTTTCATAGAAAAGTGAGCTTGTAAAGTGCAACTGCCTTGTTTTTTGCACCTTGACCAAAAAAATGATTTCAATGAATTTGAATGCTTCCATCCTGCAATCCATGCAGTGGAAATTTCTGATAATTTTACCACATGCTCTCATGTTAGCATACTACATGATCCTATGATTACATGTATCAAAAAAAGTTAAGAAAAATAAATTTGGTACTTGTACTAAAAATGGCAGTCTTGGAATATTTTTAGTGAAAATATAGTTATGGAACTTTAGGGGTTAATTAATTAGAGGCTCAATGGATGGGTTTACATGAAAAATGGGGGGAAGTAGGATAGATAGTGTTTATTATGTGAACTCCTTCTAATTATGTCCATTGTACAATTAAAAATAATTTGGCTCTCCAAACAAAATTAATATCTTGATTTAAACATGAATGAAAAACAACGTGAAGAAATGGAGAGATACTTTATGAATCTATATGGGTTCCTTTTTGATGCCTTAATATGGAGTATTATTTTCGGCTCTTGAGGTTCATTAAAGAACAAATGGCCGGAGTAATTTTTGCCCCATCCATGAACTAAAAAAGTGACCAACAACTCTAAACATTGAAAAATCATAACTAATTCTAAAGTTTGTAGCTTGCCCCCCCAAACATGAAACAACTTGAATTAGATGCCACTTTCATTTGTCTTTCAAAAAATTATTATTGAAAAATATTTCAAGGAATATAGCTTCCCCACAATTACAAATCAATTGGAAAATGGTTAGTTTAGTATGGACATCTTGCCTTACATTTCCTTCCATCAATTTTGGAACAACTCCAACTATTTTAAATTGATACTACTTAAATAGAATGATGAATGCAACTGTTCTATTGTACAACAAAAAATCAAAATGAATCATTTGTCTATAATAAAATAGGCTATAGAACAAAAAATACACTTACCCATGGATTGTTTTTTCGGAAAAACACAAATTCCATCCTTATGAAACTCACACTGCCATTTCCTTCCATAGATAGTTCCATGATGCCTAATTGATTCACAAGCCAAATTGGAGTGAGCCCATATATTGGGGCAAAATTATATTAGTGGTCACTACAAAGGAAACTATGTCCTATTTGACAGAAAATTGACCAAAGGTTTGTGAATTGCTTTATCAGTGGGAACCTATAGATTCGGCCAATAATTTGACAAAATTCTGTCAACTATTTTGTCATTTTGTTAGAATTTTTAACAACTTCTATTCCCTAATATCCTCCTTTGTTAGTTGTCCCATTGCCATGTTGGTTCAATTAATGGTCACAAATGTCCCCATTTTTTGAGAAAGACAAAATATCAAAATTGAAATTGTATTAAATTTAAACCTTCATATATTAATTAAAAAGACAAGTACACACTACCAATTGTTTTTGTTTCATTGCACTTCATAAACCATTCGTGTTTTGTGGATGTAAGAAGAGAAGAGAGCTCTTTATATACACATGGGGAAGTAGGAGGTAAAACAACCTATATGGGATATATCATTTAGAAGTTGCAAGAGTTCAATCGCTCATAGTTAAGTTTGAAATTGGATTTGTATTAAAATTATAATTTCATACCTCATTTAAGCATAGTAGAATAATTTTTCAAAAAAAACTTTGAACTAAAAAAAGTTGGGAAATTAATTCAAGTTTCATGTCGAAAAATTTGTTTGATATTTTGATACTCCAATCAAAAGTTATGAACAAATTTCAGAGATGCGGTAGAAGGGAATTTTTTTTTGACCTTTACAAACATCCTCTCTAAAATTTGTTCGTAACTTTTGATTGGAGCATCAAAATATTAAACAAATTTTTGGACATGAAACTTGAATTAATTTCCCAATTTTTTTTAGTTCAAAGTTTTTTTTGAAAAATTATTCTACTATGCCTAAATGAGGTATGAAATTATAGTTTTAATACAAATTTTATTTCAAACTTAATTGTGAGCGGTTAAGCTCTTGCAACTTCTAAATGACATATCCCACATGGGTTGTTCTACCTCTTATGACTCTCTCTATATATAGAAAGCTTAACTTCCATTCATAACTCAAGTTAAGATATCTATAGCAATTGATGAAATGGTAAATGTATACAACCCCTTTTGGAATCTTTGAGTTTTTGGCAAATATGGAGAGGAGAACAAAACATCAACTACAAATTTGACAACAACTTGACAAAAAATTGACCAATTCTCACAAATTGACAAGATGAGGTAGCAATAATGTGGCTATTGTCATTTTGGACAATTCTTTGTCAAAAACAAGTCATCTTGAACTACATTTCCTTACAGTAGGTGTGCATTTAACTTCTGAAATGTAGATTGCTAATATAATTTTGTCCGTCATGGGCTTGCTTCCATTTGGTCTGTAATGGGCTCACTTACCTTATTATTATGAGCCAAAAAGTGTCAAACAATCCGCTCATGCCCTCGACTGAAAAATCCCCAAATGTTGATGTGAATCTTGAAAAATGCCCCCCCTATGATGTTGATGTTTTTTTCATGAAGAAAATGTCATTGTTGACCCTGTGGACCATTGCTGTTTGAAAACAAAATGGAGGACCCCCTGCAATGCCATTGATTTTGTGCCTTAGAGCTAGAAAATTCTAATTATTAGTCATCATTGCCCCTACCTCATTGGATGATCTAGATTGTTTGATGCTTAGGGTTTTGGGCTCGGATTCCATACTTCTTTCACTCATTAGGGTTAGTGTTTTGCAACATCTTTTGGAAGATCTTATATTTTTTTCAAATTATAATTTTTTCTAACAAGTTCATGTTTTGAGGCTTTTATTGAAAGGGTTTTTTTATTTGTGTTGAAAAAAAGATTTTTAACTACGCCCTGCCTTGCAAATTTGTGACCATAGGAAGTATGAAGTGCTAGAACTTTAGAGAGGTTGCTTTGCTGTTGAAGGTGTATGATAGCATAGTCCATTATCATTGTCATGTGTTCTATTCATGTGAGGATGACTAATAAGCATGTGTCATAACAAGCATTAGCTGAAGATTCAAGCTTAAGTCTTTGATGCTTGGTGGAGGGGCATTGTGTTAAAAAAATAAGGATATAGGTGTGAACAACTACTAGTTTTGTTTACAAGGGAATATGAATTTTTTTTCCACATGCTATCATTTTGTAATTTTTTAATGGGACCTATTGTTCCATACCCTATAGTACTTTGAAGACGTCCAATGCCATTTTCGATACCCTATATTTCTTTAAACCCATTTATAAGTTTTAGCCCCTATGTTTTTAAAATACCCTATCATTTGTTCGCACATATGTTGCTACTCCAACCGCTCACTACCCCCCCTTGGGCTTGGTTAGAAAGATTGTTGTTAGTTTCATGGATTATAGATGAGAGATTAGGATTTAGGATTCCTGCATGTTTGCCTATAGAGATTAAGATTAGGGAATTTGTGAAGATTTTTGCATTGTTCAAGATCTTTGTTGCATTAGACCCCAAAAATGAAGCTTTGAACAAAATTACAAGGTAAGTTTCTAATGATTATGGATTTTTTTAAACACTTGTGGCATATTTCTTTGAATAAAATTTTGAAGTTCTTTTTTATAAAAAGACTGGTGCACGTGTTTGACATTTTTGTTTCAAATGTTTTTCACCAAATGAAAAAATGACATGTGTACTTGTTTTTAAATTTGTCTTATTTGGATTGTCATTGTTTTTGACTATTTGACACTACTATGTACTCAAAAGAGTTGGATATTGCCTTACATACATGAATTATGTGACTTTGAAAAGCCTTCCATTGAACTTATAGTGACCTCAAAAAATGAGTCTATGTGAGTAATTGACTCATATAAGTGACAATGTAGAGAATATGAAGAATCAAAGCAAGAAATTTGGACAAAAAAATTTTAGAGCATGAAATAATATACAACCTCGTGAAAACTAAAACAAAATTTCCATTAGAATAAAAAAAATTCATAATTGCAAAGTTGATTATATACAGCCTCAATTTTTGAGGTAGTACTAACAAAGTGGTAAAAAACTTGTCCACTTGCCAAGAGTGGCTAAAACAATTGCAATTTGATTTGGCAAGCTAGCATACAATCTCTCACACTATTTATAGTGATGGCTTCAAAACTCTCCTCCACATACTCCCATGATTGTAAAAGACTATAGTAGTTAGAAGAATTGAATAAGAATTAAAATGATGTTTGAGAATTTCCCAAACATCTTCAATGAGATTGAGGTTTGGGGATTGTGTTGGCCACTCTAAAATGGTGAATGGTTGCTACTAAAAACATTTATGAACAATCTGTGCTTTATATATAGGAGCACTATCATGCTGGAAAATGACTTCAACAAGATTGAAGTATCTTAATCTTTATAGACTCAAGTACAAGTCTCTATGTAAGAATGAAATATAATCTCTCCATCCCATGAAAAAACTCCAAAACTCTTCTTTTACAAGGGATCAATTGTACTTTTAGTCATTGTGCCAACAATGTATGCATTCGAAAACTAGTATACCATCCCTTAGATCTATGCAAAATCTCCAACTTAGGCACTATAGGTAAAGTATCCAAAATCTATGCAAAAAAATCATATTTGAGCATTATTTGTGAATGTTGCTAGTTGTGTCATTCTAGATGATTTAAAGGTTGGTGGCAACAATAGGATTCTACAAATATGTTCTCCAACCTAAATATCCACAACAAAGAAACCTAGTTCACTTCATGAACAAATTTGCATAGTGCCTAAGTAGACACTAAATCCATCTTCAATACTATTGTTTGAGGAAGCAACAAGGACAAGATGCCTCCTATGGGCAAGGCCAACCCTGCTAGGCGTGAAGAATGTTCCTAGCTTGTTTCAATTGCCCCTACAAGGTTGTTCAATATGGCAAACATTTACTCAATAATCAAAATCAAGAAACAGAGCATTTTCGTAGGACAAAGACTATGCCTCATTTAGAGTTTTTTGATGGGACATAGGGAGGAGTCCCTAGCATTGAATATATGCCCTTCCACCTTTTGTAGATGATCTAGACCTCTTGTAGTTGTTCAACTCCATAGCATCATAGAGTTTCAACTGTGCTTCACTTCTTGCTTCGTAGCAAAATTAGGCAAGTTTTCTTTGTCATTGACCCAACACCCAATCTACATTGAAATGATTTATCTGTGTCTCATTCCTTTATTGTCCAATCTTTGTGAATTATTGCAAAACATAGCCTTTCTTGTACATTTTTTTGTGACAAACAAGACTTCAACACCTTCTTACAAGCCCTCGATCCAACATCTTTCAAAGCATATTGCAATGTGGTATCACAAACTATATTTTCCTATCCACTTTGAACACTTTTGCTACCTCTATTATCATTTTAAACCCTCCAATAGCAACCAAAAGCATTGCATGTCTTTTTTTTGAAGCAGTAAGAATCTTTGGGCAATCTTGTTTTGGCAATTTTAAGGTATTAAAATGTTTTTCCCTCACTCTATTCACTCTACTTTGTGAGTAACCAAGAGACTTTGCAACCACTCTTGTACTCTCACCTATCATCAAAAAAGCGATAAGGTCTATTCTTTCTCTCTTGAAGCAGGCTTCATCTTGCTAATTCTACCTCCCAAACTATATGGTATGTCTTGCAAGAAAGAAAAGAAGGAAAAACACAAAATAATTCACCAAAAAACACAAATTCTCTACGTTCTTCATTCATCTATTTAAACTATTCTAAAAAAGTCAAACCAGCTGGCGGCAAGCATCATACGAAAACCTTCCTTCAGAAAATATCAAAGAACAAGCCCTCGAGATTGTGAAAGGAGATGTAAGATAGATTTCAACGTTCGCAGTCCACACCTTCACGGAGGGGATTTCTGTAAGATTCACAATTTCAGATTTTACAACAAACGAGACCCGCTTCTGAAACTTGTCAACTAAGCTTCCCATATCACTCCAACCCAATCTTACGTACAGGCAGTAGTTGAAGCTACGATTGGCGAGCTCATCAACGCACTCTTTTGCAGCACGTCTCGGAAAAGTCAAGGTGAGTACATTATCTGTGAAATCAGGATTAATTTTTTCCGTAAATTCTAAAGTTTTGAACATGATTAATGTCCAATTCTGTTTCGTACTTGTCTGATCGCTTTGAATGATTCATATGCAAAGTTGATGTGCAATAGACGTTCGTTAGTGATGAGAATAAACCACATCTTTGTCGTGATTTCTACCCTCGCCGTAATACTTGTCGCTGCTTGCAAAATTTATGTACAACAACTGTGTAAAAAAACATAGCAGCCCACAATTATAATGATGTTAGAACGCATAGAGTTGTGATTGAATTGACTAGTATTGCATCTTGAAGATGAGAGCAGTAATGTTCAGCAATGGCATGGCTGCAGGTCGATCGGCGTAGCCCGTAAAATTAAAAATTCTGGCCGACGAATAACATTGGATCGCGCAGAAGAATCTCGAGCAGCAGCCTGTCAAGCTCTGGGTGTTCAAGTGCACGCTGGGCTTGCATTGCCTTTAGTTGCACCAATTGATGACGAAGAAGGAAATGGCTCTGGAGAGGTTTGAAAAGACCCCGAGTTCGGCAACTGATTTCACCCTCTATGTCGGTGATGTCGTTGGATTTTGGCGTCCGTCCTTACTTTTGCACGTCGGTTTAGTGAAGCTAAGGCTGCAGGTCAACTAGCTAGTTTCATTTTTATCACTTCTAACAAATGCAGCTCGATCATTTCGCCAGCACTTAAAAGGGCGGGTATCGTCATCCAGCATGCACTTACGCAAACTAGCTAGAGGCTTGCACCAGGAGGATCACCAACGTCTTGAGCTTCGAGCAGTATCGCCATCTTAATCGTAACACAGCTTTGCTGCAGATGCAGATCGATTCAATTTATGACACCACGTGATCGAATCGACTGGTCGCAATCCGAGTCCGGTAGCTCCTCGATCAGGCGTTGGAATGACATATCGACTCCAGGAATTTTGGACAAAATCTAAGTACGAGTACTCCATGCGATTGCCCGAGTCGATCAGTGGCAAATGCGAACCTGGTCGTCCACCGAGTATTGTAGAAACTGTGATCGATACAATTATTTCTGACGTGAAGACTGCTTGCTTGCTACACAATGTCCTGATAAAACTACGGAATTGGCCGGCTGGCCGGGTCGGATCCGGAAGCGTGGATCAATTGATGAGATGAGTAAGTGGGTTGCATCCCTGTACCTTACATACTCTGTCGTGCTCCTGAAGAAGCAGTATCGGCCGGCTGCAGCGTTGGAACTTGGAAGCCAGAGGGGCTGACGGGGTAACAGGGGGCATCTCAGTCGATCACACGGTGCAGCGAGCAGGAGCGTTGACGGACAATTAATGGGATGCTGGAAGGACGGAGTCGAAGCTCCGATGGGGGAATCTTCGCAGGTGACCGGACGGATGGAACTCTGGAAGTTGCACGGACGACTTCCAACAACGTATATCACCGTTGTCCTGGGCTTCGGGTTCACGGGATCTCGCTTAGTCAAGTTGCCCCGGCGTTGACGTTAGGTGGCGACCGTCAACGGCAGTTTGTGATGAGGATGTTGCTGCAGTCAACCCTCCATAAGTGTTAGGGGTCGGCCGTAGAGAGTACTGTAAATATATAGAGTATTAACATTTAACTCTTAAGATGAAAATTGTTTTGGATAATATTTAATATTCACAAAAATAAAATTCATACGATATATTTCAAAAGCAAATATATAACTTTTTATTAAAATGAAGGATGAAAGTACAATAAATCTGTCATCATTCACCTAAAAGTGGAGTTCCATGTTTATCTTACCTAACTTGTTTCCTTGTAGATTTCCTTCAAAAATGTTAGGGCATATATTGGAAAATTTTGAAAACTGGCCATCTTACTTATATTTTCTCAACTCTAATTAAATTAGGAATAGTGCTCCATCTTGTCATGAATAGTATTCCATCTACACTAAATAGTGAAATTAGATTGTCCCATAGTAATTTCTTGACATTTTATACTTTATAAATATTTACTATTAGTGCACAATACCTTGCCAAAAAGAATGTCATCCCTCAAGTAGCAATAACAGTGGGTGAGTAGATACAATAATATCAAGAGTAAGCTAAAAGAGTCGTATGTATGCGCCTCCATATAGATAAGTAGTGAGTCATGATTGAGGTAACTTTTTAGGTTAAGGCAACATAATTTCAATATTTTGTATAGCCGTATTTGGATTCTAAATTATATTATAGTAAATAAGAAAAGAAAGTAGGGAACCTATTTTATTTGATGGGCTTGTCATTTCCCCTTTTGCAAGGAAGGTTTTCTTGGAATACCCTTCAAATTAATGACAAGTTGGCATTCCATAGAAGTAGCTCAACCCCCAACAAATTGCTAGGATTGGATGACTAACATTAGAACAAGCTCTAAGTAGGTTCATTTGAATGAAAAATTTAACCTTCACGTAGGATACGCCAAATAAAGTGAAAACACCCGAAACCTTCAAAATAAGCAATTCACTATAGTAGGAGACACTTTTCTTCTTAAATTTTTTTTGTTTAGCATTAGCAATTTAAAAAAAAATGCAAAACACAAATTATAATATTTAGAAAAGACATGTAATTACTATGAATTTTCAAAGTGGAACTCTTGAGGCTACTAAAAACATCACACAATTTGGTCATAACCATTGAAATCTAGAGAAACAACAATCAAACCTTTGCAATTAAGTATAGGAATGGTTTAATTGCACTTTGGGGGACACTTTCAATAGAAGTCTACTTGTCAGCAACCCTTTTTTCTTTGGGCACCATGGGATCAGAAGGCACCATTGATTTCAAAAATAATGTTTATTCTTTTCCCAATAAAAATATTCTTTTTTTGCCATAAATTTTTCATTTCTATTGAAAAATCTAGATGTGAAGTTGCCAAATTTGGATGGATGTAAAAGTGCATGACTATGATTAAGTGTTTTTTTTGTCTAAAAGATGGATGGATGTAGAAATACCCAATGCTTCACCAAATTTCAAGTGATCAGCACCCTGACACTTTCTCAGAAAGTGAAAAAAAAAGGGCTGCTTTTCAGGAATGGGCAGACGGACGGTTTTGGGTGTTTTCCCCTCAAATGAAAAAAGCAAACCTAAGAAGCTCTTGTGCCGGGAAATCTTCATCTTTGAGGCTAGGGTTTGGGGTTTTGACATGGTGCATGTTAGTGCTTGATTTTTGTGCTCTCCGCTGAGGAGTGTTCGGGTTGCGAGAACACGAACTGGCTTGCAATTTTCGCAGATTCTGGACAGAACCGGGAGTTTACATCCTCTGCTTGTCCGCTACGACGAGGCGATTGTTGGGTTGTGATTTTCAGGGGGTTTAGTGGTGTGAGCTTTGAGCTTGGCAGAGCTTGGGCGAGCTTTAGCGATGTCGTCGAAGAAAGAGAAGACGGATGCGGCTGCAGCTGCGGCGGACAGGATCAAGGCCGCGGCTCTGACGGCTGCGAAGGGTTTGAGCCGAACGCAGGCGGAGCGGGCCGCTGCCGCCGCGGCCCGGAACGTGAACGCGTACGGGCAGAAGGAGGAGGGTCCCAGTCGATGGCAGGAGCGGAAGGAAGCGAAGCGGCAGATGTATTTGATGAGTACTGAGAAGGCCGTGAAGCTGGGCGTGAGGAAGGATGCGAAGCTGGGAGGCGCGGCGGCGTTCGGGGTCTCCCAGCAGTGCCAGAAGTGTTTTCAGATGGGGCATTGGACGTACGAGTGCAAGAACGAGCGGGTTTACATCTCGCGCCCCACGCGGACGCAGCAGCTCGCAAACCCTAAGCTGAGGCCCAAGCTTATGGAGCCGGAGGAGCTTTTGGTGGATGCGCGGGATTTGATGCGTGAAGCGGCGACTCGGAAAGCGAGCAAAGGAGTGCGCAAGAAGCGAAAGGCGAAGCCGAAGGAGAGCAGCAGTGAGAGTGAGAGTGACAGCGATAGTGATTCCTCTGACTCCAGTAGCAGCGCGGAGAGCGATATCTCGAGCGAGAGCAGTGATTATGATCGGCGGAGGAAACGAAACGGTCGTTCGAGGAAAAGGAATGAGAGTGATAGTGATAGTAGTGATGCTGATGATCGAAAGAAAAGGAAAAGGTATGAGAGTGATAGTGATAGTAGTGATGCTGATGATCGAAAGAAGAGGAAAAGGAATGAGAGTGATAGTGATAGTAGTGATGTCGATGATCGAAAGAAGATGGGCAAGGGTCGGTCGAGGAAAAGGAATGAGAGTGATAGTGATAGAAGTGATGCCGATGATCGAAAGAAGAGGGGCAAGGGTCGGTCGAGGAAGAGGAATGAGAGTGGTAGTGAAAGTAGTGATGCTGATGATCGAAAGAAGAGGGACAAGGGTCGGTCGAGGAAAAGAAAGGTCGTCTCGGAGAGCGATTAACCCTAGACTCGTGCCTGTGTTGTAAATGAGACTCGGATTTTAATCTTGATTGATTTATCGGCTTTGGATTCTCCGCTACGGCAGTCGTGGTAATGACCAGGGTCATGAGCTTGACTATGTGGCGTGCGGATTTTACTTTCCTTTGCAGATTTGGTTGAAGCCTTGCCCACGTTGGGATTCACAAGTTTTCTTCTATCCTGAGTGGACAACGATCCACCATTCATCTTGATTGCTTATCACCAGTGACCACCCATTTCTAACTGAGAAGATTCATTGCCCTTATATTAGGAAGAAGATAGTGCAGGCTGCAGTGCATATTACGTGAGATTCTGTCCCATGACATCCTTGTGTCAATTGTCAATTGCAATAATAGAGCGCGGCATTCTCGTCGTTCTTCCGGTGGACCGGTGCGGGTTGCATTCATCATGGCCACCCAGCAAATTGATCGAAGGCCATTAGGGAACGCATCAAAGTGGTGGACCTTGTGGTCGAGGTTCGCGATGCTCGGGTTGGCTGTTGTTCTCTTCTATTTGTTCATTATCAGGCTACAGTCAAAACAGAATGATGTTTCACAACCTTTTTTTATCTGAATTTTTAGGGTTAACACCATCTCGTGCGAAACACTCGCGGTAATTGGACATTTTACTACCATGAGGGGATTTCAATTCTGATGTCATGCTCCACAATTCACTAGGTGCTAATTTTGTGCTGTCGAAATTCGTATGCTTAACTGGTGTGAGTATGTTTTTGACCTTCACGTTCTGATTAAGAATTTGTCTTTGTCTAACGTGGACTAAATGTTTAGGGTACGCGCCATTTTATGTGAAACGCACGCGGTAATCGGAAGTTTGACGCCATTTCAAGTCTGATTTCAAGCACTACAATCCACTTGCTGCTAATTTTCTGCTTTACAAATTTGTGTGTACTCCTGGTTTGAGTATATTGTTTGGCAAAATGTTTGATTTTGAATTTCTTTGACTAAGACATTTGGTCTTTGTGGGACATTCAGATACCGCTATCGTCGGCTGATTTAGAGCTTCAAGATCTTCTGGAGCGCAAGAAACGTCTGATTGTTTTTAACAGAATGGACCTTGCGAACCCTGTTATGATGCACTTCAGTATCGGTATTGCTCTTTGCTTAACATCCTATTTCATTGCAGTTTATCAATAAAGACTTTAGCCTCCATATCAGTATTCCACGAGGGTACTCGTTGCTTCCACGCCATGGAACAAGGACTTCAGAAAAACCTCCATCAGTATCTCCATTGTTGGTGATGTTGGTGGTAATTAATATGAGAGAAGTACGTTCATATTCTCAGTTTGCGTGACTAAATTGGTGGTGTGTGACCTGGAGTGCAGAAGTGGGAGTCACACTTCCAAGAACAGAACCGGCGTCATGTGTTTGTTAAGCTCATCAGACTAGATCGGTCAGGAAGGTATAGAAATGCTTCATTTATTTAACTTGGTCCAGGTTGCGTCAATCGACATTGGATTTTGAATAAATCCTCTTAGGTATACTTTTTTCGGCACTGCAACTTTTTACCAAAAGGTTAGGGGTAGTTCAAGTTCATTGATCTTGTTTTGGTGTTTAAACAAATGCTGGACGTGGCGTGGGACTTCCTGTGGGAGAAGTTAGCAAAAGGAGCCAACTCTGTTGTTGATGATTTTGGGTATTCCAAATGTGGGCAAGTCCGCTCTCATCAATACCTTGTTTCGGCTTTCGCATGCTTTGTCAAAAGCTGGTGCCACCTCAAACCTGTTCTGGAGATAACAGCTGAAATTGCAGCTGCCTTCCATTTGAATGGGATTACGAACCTTTAAGTGACCAGACTAAAATAAAAATTCCTCTTTGAAGTTAATAGTGATCATTGTGACTTCCAAAATATTTTTCTATTGTTCAAAAATGTAGGTTTCTTTCTATTGGCTTATTTTGTTACCTTCTTTGTTTAAAGCTTCCTATATGATTTATTTCAAATCCTATTGAGATGGAAGTGGTTACCTTTGGCCATTTGAGAGAACCTTTTCTTTTGATGTTTCTGTGAAATGTGGATCAAGCTCTTGCAGCGGTGGTTAATTTTAAACCTCTTTGAGTTCGGTTGCTCCCCAAGGTTGTGCTTAGCCTCTATTTGCTCAAGCTAAGGATAGAATGTTCAATTTGGAAGCTTACCAGGTGTATTATAGGAACTTTGAACACATAGATTTATCGCTATAGAATGTATGTGCTGTATTGATACATGCTGTTAGAATCTCTTGAAATGGTTTATTTCAAATCGTAAATATATGCGTTAGAAGTGTCCACTTTGGGCCATTTGAGCATTTTAGGGTTAATTGTACCGGTAATACAATACTCAGCTTACCGTTAAATCTTCTGACTCGTGTTAGGAGCTGTGAAGGATTCAGTTGTGGGTGCGAATTGGGTGGCACGGTATCTTCTGTTAGTCCTAAACAGTGGATTTTTTTTTGGTTTGGTTTGGGGTCTGGAGCTCCTTTTTTGACTTAAGAGCATCCCCACGCCAGGCGTGCCAGACCGGGGCCCCAAGAGGTCTGGCGTGCAGTGTGAAGTCCGCGGCCTCACTACTCCCCCCTGCCCCACGGTAGACACGCCAGGAAGGATCGCCAAGTGCGCACTGAGCTGAAGCAAAGTAAATGCAACCGTAGTTTATACTATTTTCAGCTCTTCTGATGACCAATTGAGAGAATGTACCTCAAACTCCGGACCAAAAATAGTAGCAAATTGCTTAGTGCGGCACGTTGAAGCCACACCATTTGCCAGTGCCATTTGCAAATTTCGGTGTGGCCTACGATGTTTTCTTCCTTAGCGCGTCTACCGTGGGGAAGAGAATAAGCCTGGGCACGCCCACTACCCGTGTATGGCCTGCTTGGTGCCTTGCCATGTGGATGCTCTAACCCTGTAAGGACAGGCTGGTTACCGTAGAAATCTTCTTTTCTAAAATAGTGTGAATCATCTATTTTAAAATAAACAAAAGTAATCATTCCAAATCATACTATTGTGCAAGACCTCCCCCTTTTTGCAAAAAATTTCAAGGACGAACAATCACACTTTTGTCTCACATGGGAGAGTTCTTTGTCATCCATCGGACCACTCTAGTCTGCGGCATCTTTACAGGGTTAAGGTAGTCTACTCATAAAGCGACCATTTAACCCTTAAAGGACGGATTGGTGACCATGGAAATCATGGCTTTTGGAACCGTGTGACATCATCTGCTTAAAAAAAAACCAAAAATATCCATTGGAGTTCAAACTATTGTAGAAGATCTTCCCTTTCCACCCCTAATTCCAAGGATGAATATTTGCACTTTTGTCCTACACAGGAAATTCCTTGTCATCCATCAAACACTGTATCTGCGTCGGCGTTTAAGGGTTAAGGGCTGGTCCATTTTTTTCATGGGCTTCCATGCATAAGATTATTTTTTTTTATTATTTTTCAAAGAAAGAAAAATACATGGAGTTTAGAACACATGTGGTTTCCTATTTTTTCAAGCATTATTTAATTAGTTATGAATTTTCAAAGATTTTTGTCCTTGGTAACTATTTATGATAATAGATTTGGCAAAAAACATACACAGATAGCCTATAATGAGATATGGGAAAACCAAGAACAAACATGCAGGTTTGCAATAAATAACACACCATGGTCCTAAATGTGATCCTGCTTCTATCAAATTTAATTTATAGATTTTTCATTTATAAAAACTAGTTGACTTGCCCACTTTCAATGTAATTTTATGAATGTGCATTTGTGAGTGCATTTAAAATTAGATTGAACCACATACTTGAACCATCTATATATAAACCTTAAAGTGATCTTTTACAAATTTTAATGTGCTCTCTTCTTATCCTTAATTCATTCATTGTGTATGACCTAACAATTTTAGAAATACTAAATGTCTATTTTTGACTTAAATCTAAGGTTGATTTGAAGAAAGTGTTTGCTTTAAGAGCAAACTACTATAATACGGTAGGTCATGTAGTCTTTCTTTTGTGGAGTTGGTTGTGTGAATCATGCCATTTGTGGTGATACGTTAAGATTTTCTGAAATTTTATTTAATGATAGTGGCAACTTTTGGATTCTGGATATTTGAATGTACTGGCCACCCAAAATTGAAGCATATTGGAATTAGACTTCTTACGGTTCACTTTGAAATTCTCTTGGACTTCACTATTTATGTTCTTACATATTTCAGAGGGATTCCGGTTATACAATCCAAGCATCCATGACAATAATGGCAATTTTATTCAATGAGGAAATTAAACAAATGGGCAACAAAAGAAAATTGAAAGTCAAATATAGAATTTACACTCATACCCTTATTCTTAATGCATATTGTGCGATAGCTAGCACAATAGACTTGCAAAACAAACACAAGCACTTTGATGCTTGATTTAGTAAAATATTAGATATAATGATAAATAACAACATTTGTACAATGCATTTATATTGGCTCAATTCTTTTTCATTAGCACATATGTCCTAGCAAAGTTCCTTCAGATTAGCATGAAGTTCTAGCAAAGATCTTGGAGAGTTCTTGTACTATAAATACAAAAGTAATCTTACAAACCACCTCCTTTGAACTTCATCAATGTCATCACCTAAGCACCTTAGACGTGTAAAATACAAGCTTCCCCTTTCCATTGCCTAAGTCAATACAAGAGATTTATTAAAGAAATGAAATTGTCCACAACAAACGAAAGTTTGAACGATGTCAACAAGAGAAGAAAATTTGTCAAAGACTTCAAGTATTTGCATGTGATCTCTAGCAATACAAGGTCAGCTACAAGTGAATACAAACAAAAAATTGCATTGAAAAGTAAGAGTGCAATTTGAACATGTTTTCAAAATTGTAGTGCCTAAGTTGCACTATATAGCTTTATTATTTTTGCAAATCAAAGCAAGGCTAGTGCACAATGACTATGACTTTGCCAAAAACTTTTCACTTTAGTTTTGAGCCATGAAACACTTATGATATTTTTCAAAAAAAATTTGAAGCATCATGGTTTTTTTGTGTCAATAAAAAAAAATTTTAATTTTTTTTCAAAAAAATGCATTGGTACACTTTTGTAGGAATTTTTTGAAGTGATTTTGATTGTTTGAAAAAATGACATGTATACTACCTCATGATATTTGAATAATTGATTTTGGTTTTTCAAAATTTTGCATACAAAGTGACTATCAATTCCTCATCCATTCAAAGGTGACATATTATCCATTTAAAATTAATATACTATCACATAACTAGTCATGATTAGATTAAAAGCTTGCCATCAATGGTAAGTTTATATATATGGAGTCAAACACCACGGGGGCTAAAATGATGAATAATAGTTTTGAAGAGAGGCATGTTTCAACTTTAATCCCCAAATGATCAAGTAGCATTTTGATGTACTAAGATAAACCAACCTATGACACGTAGAATAATTGATTGCCTTATTGACATTATTGACATTTTAAAATCTTTTTCCATATATAGACAAATGTGAGAAATGAAGAGAGCAATTGAAATTATATTTTCTTGACAAAGTATGAATTTATTATGAATTTTTGAAGTATGCTACCCAAGTAGATCAAAACAATCTCTAGACTACCTCAAAACCACCCAAAAGTATATTCGTAATGGTCATCTTACTACCTAAAGCAATCACAGTAGTTCCTAATATGGCTACAACATTTCCTAACATAGTCACAACATGAAGGGATAAGAAAATCACTTCATAAGAGGAATTTACATTGAAAATGTTGAAGTTCCTAAAGCAGTCACGAATAACTCCACTATCACCCAAGGAATTGATTTTGGCCAATAACCAACCAAATCAAGTCCTAATCTCATTTATTAAAAAAAAGTCTATAATGGGTTGATGTGAGACAATAATGGGTCATTTCTAAGATGTTTGCATTGGGTAGTTTGCTTGTCATGGGATTGGTTACTTTGTAGTGTGCAAGCCTAACTCAAAATCTAGATATTATTGTAGCAAAGTTGCCAAGTGATATGAGTAAATAGCACAATAGACATTGTACGTGATTATTTTTTCCTTGAATCCACTTTTTCTTCTCCATTTAAACTTAATCAAAGTTGATTGACACATGCATTGACTCCTTTTTTGAGGGAAATGTACATATGAGTGATCTTTCCACCACTCATGGCCAAAAATGGAGTGGAATATATTCCGTTGGTGTCAACTCCTAAGTCCTTGATCTAAAGCTAGTAAATTCTTATTTTAATTAAATAATTAATAATTAGAGTTCTCTAACACACCTATATCAATGGTTCATGCAAAGCATCTTCTTGTAGGTATATTATTCTTGAAGCTTTATATGAATGGATACTCATTGGATGAATTTCACTTTTGACAACATTTATCATGCATTAGGTGGATGGTTTAAGGGGTTCAAAGTGGAATTAGTAAGACTCTAACAATTTCATTTAGATAAAATTTCAGATTAGATTAATTATGTTACTATTTTTTTCCTAAAATCTAGTACATAAGCACACTTTTATATATGATTTGTGATGATTTTACTAAAAAAGGTCAAGGAATTTTACACTTGTGATCAAAAGTGGAGATAGAGTGTTTTCATGGTCATGACTCTAATTCAAGACTATAACCAAAATCAACTCTCATGCAATAGAAAGAGATTACTCAAATTATCATAAATATATTTTATGTAGATTTCACCAAAAAATAATTGGTCGAACTCTAGAATTAACTTGTCCATGACCAATTGGACATTCTAGTGGATTCTTTGAAGTCAATTTTGAATAGCTTTTACATAAATTTTGATGCAAGCTAGTCATAAATGCCATATTCATTAAAATTGGGATTGTATTTAAAGTTTCAAATTTTAAGTATATCTCCTTTCATGATTTTCTCCCGAGAGATTGCTTATAGGTTCCATTCATGTTTAAAATGGGACCAAAAGCTAGATGTGAATATTGTAAAAAATATACAATCACAAATCCCCTAATGAAGTGCAAACAATATTTCTTGACAAGATGTTTTTTCAAAGATAAAGGTACAATCTCAGATATCAAAATATTGGATCTAGGTTGATTCCACCCAAACATAGCTATAGAAAGAAAATAACACATAAACATAATCCATAAACAATAATTTGTATATTAGAATGTGGACATAAATCTCTATAGGAATGTAATTTTTTTTACTAGGTGCCTAAATCAAAAGTTATGGTGATCTATTTTCTTAGGATAAGGCAAGCAATTTTTGGCAAGTATGTAAAAATTACTATACATAGTACAAAATCTTACTCTAGGAAGAATTATCATATTGGACAAGGTTGGAAAAAAATTATCTAGATTTAAATGCACTCTAATAATTTATAGTTAAAAATTTTGATAGTCAATTGGTCTTATTGATTATTAATGTTCAAATGCAACTCATACTTCATTATTTATGATAGATGGTGAATTAGGTAGCAGTTCTAAACTTCCCTATAAAATTCTCAATGATGATATGCAAAATTCAAAAACATCACTCTTTATCCTTTTCTTAAAGTAGATATCTAGTTTGTGTTTACAATATCTTCAAGAATCCTATCTCATCTATCATATTTAATGGATTCATTCTTTCTAAACCCTAATGACATCTTCACAACTTCTCAATGTAACTTTGGAGGTTGATGAAACCTTTTAAGTGCTATTGCATTGAAAAAAATGAAAGAAATCATTGTTTTATATATCACCTACATAGCAAAAAAAACATGTATGCAAAAAGCTAGAAATATAAATTGAATAGTATTTTGCATTAGAAAAAAAAAATTGGAAACTGAACAAGACTTAATAATTTTAGTACCAAAAGAAATGGTCCCCTCACCTTGCCTCAAAGGATTGTAAGAAAAATTCACAACATACTACATTTGCCCCATAAAACTATTTCCTTTTATTTTTTTCAATTGTTCCAAATTACTTGTCCCTTAAAGCAATGTTCTTGAGACCTAATTGTAGGTTTGAAGATGATTTCTTTTGTTTTTGATGCTAACTCATGAAATTAAGTTCAATAAGTCTAGTTTATTATCCACTTTGCAAATCAACAAAATTCTTCAAATGGAATTTTTTATAGCAATTTGGAGTTCACTAGATCAAAGACCAAAAGACATGAAACTTTTCATTGAATCTATTGAATTCCATGTCATTCTTGTATAGAGCTAAATGCATAGAGAGGGCAAGATAGTTACACAAGAAGTCTTCTCTATAAAATGGATCTTTATTTTTGTGTGGTATTTTGTATCTATTTCAACTTCCTACTTTTTGATCTTTCTTTGATTGCAATTAATAGCCACATCCACTTGTTTTGCACTTCAGAGGATACAATGCACATTCACTATAGAATCATTTAATCATAACATGCATTAAAAAAGCATTGCCAAATCTTTCATACTTTTACTACTACAATAAAGGACTAGTATTAAAGTTAATTTGCCTATGACAAGCATAATGAGTGTTCAATCATATTGCCATTAGCGAAAAAAGTCAGATTTTTTTCCATACAAGGACAAATGTGAGAATTGAAGTAAGCAATCAAAATTTTATTTTTTGAGCAAAGTATGATTTTTTTATGAATTTTTGAAGTGTACTACCCAATTGGTCCAAAAGAATCTGTAGACTAAGGTAGGTGAACCCAATACCAACCATTGACCTAATACCACCCAAATGTAGATCTGTCATTGATCCTAGAGTGAGAATCTATGACAATAAAACATGCCTTAAGTTCACTTATTGTAAAAATAAGGCATGTACTTTTATCATAGATTCTCATTCTAAAATCAACAAGGGTCCTACATTTGGGTGGTATTAGGTTCACCTACCTTACCCCAAATCAGCAAAAACTGTGTCCATAATGTTCATCTTACCACCTAAAACAAGCACACTATTTTCTAACATGGCCATGACAAGAAGGAATTAAAAAATAACTTCTTATGATGAATTTCCACTAGAAAAGTGGAAGTGTCCTATGACAATCACTAATAACTCCCTAACCATCTCCAAGGCATTGATTATGGACACAAATCAACCTAATGTATTCCTAATCCCATTTATTAGAAAAAGTCTGTCATGGGTTGATGTAAGACTCTAATGGGTGGTTTTCTAGGTGACTGCATTAGGCAGTTTGGCTGTCATGGGATGGTTTACCTTGTGGGACGGAGGGAGTGAAACTCATGCTTGAATCGGACGACAAGAAGAATACTAACTAATTGGGGCCACGGGTAGTCCAGACAAGATTCAAAATAGCGCAGTGACGTGTTTCTGTGTACAAATGGGGAATAATCTGTGTACATACAAAACTGCCTGATACTGACAAAGAACGAATGTTACGCTAGAATGAGACTTTTGGGTTGTCACCCAGATGCAGGACATACATGGCCTACCCTGATGCAATCCACCCTATAACAGTGAAAAACAGCTTGCAAAGATGCTAGCTGTCCACATTATAAGCACCATGTCAAGTTCCTGAAGTACCATTCACTCTTGTGGGGTATGGAGAGCTGAATGTAACGCATCTTCTAAGTACTTTTCCGCAGCCTCATATTCACGCCTTTTGTCTTCAATGGCAAGACCCGCTAATGCCTTGTCCTGTCGGCAATAGATACCAAAACATCAATTAAGAAATGAAAAGCAAAAAGTTTCTATCAATTCACAAACTCACCCCGAGAGAAAACAGTACAGGAATGAATAGCAGCAAAGCATTGCTAAAAATTAACTCTGTAAATTGATCTTGAAAAGAGCCGGTAAGATCAGAACCGGAGGTAGATCTTGATAGCTGCGTAGGGTGTCAAGAATGGGCTTCGTCTTGGCCTCCAATTCATGACGATGTTCCACCATGGCCATTAGAACGCCATGACTAATCTCACGTGTGTACCCGAGACGCCTAAGCAAAGACTGCAACATAGAATGGGCATTTAATGCAAAATTCTCTGGAGGCATTTTCAAGATATTCAAGATGTGATGGTGCTCATTTAGTATAATGGAGAAGGTAATGTTTAACAGTTTTGGGCCTCCCAGAACTCGACTGGTTATCTAGTACAAAGGACTTTCAAGAACCCATGACCTCCCAAACAAGAGCAATTAAATTACACCAAAGGTTCTGCACCTTAAGTACGACTATTTCTTACATGAAAGCTTTTTAGAATTTACTAGGGAGTTGTAAGAAGTTCACTCCACCTTGTAGTTAGAAAGCTGTTGCAGGTATTGTCGCTCTTTCGAAGCCATCATTTTGAGGTTAGTGTTCCATTGCATCATAGGCCCCTCCCGGAGAGCCACCTCCTCCTCAAGCTGACCAAGAGCCCTTCACCCCGTACCCATTAGAGGAGGGTAAAGGACCTCAGCAAACAAACAATCTTATAAAGAACTATTATCAGAATACAGGCAATCAGACCCTAGAGCATCAAACTCAGCTAACAACCAGCTTCAACATAAGCTGAAATCATCTTAGGCACGTACATCCAAGAAACATACAGGGATCACCTTTTCAAATACGTCAATCGCGCAATTGCTTTGCGCGTGTAGTCTAAAAGCATTTTGGATTCCCTCTGAGCCTTGGATCTTGTCTCCTCTAACTCAGTTTTCTTTAGCGAGAGCTCAGCTATGGCTATCAGGTAGCTGCCAACAGGGAAAAAACCGAGACATGTATCAGCGAAAAAGGCTTCGAGAAAACCATTCATCTGAACATCGCTGAGAGCTTCTAGAAAGGAATTGCTAAAATTACCAAGAAGAAAAAAATTCTCCATGGCTTCAAGTAATAAAGTCATTCTCTCACGCAAGAACACTCAATTCTGATCACATTTCAGGACAATAAATAATAGCAAAATATACGAGATAGTTGCAAAGAAGAACAAACCTGGTAGATTCCGTGTCCTTGAGGTCAAGCAAATTAGCAACATTGGCTAGAGTATTGGCAGACATTACGCCAGACTGGGAGAGATTCTCTTGCGACAGCCCTGTGCATTCCAAAGTCTCACGGATCCTGGCAGCTGCCATAGCAACTTGTGGTTATCAGATGCAGCTCACGACTCCAATACTTAGGAGAATTCAATGGCTGACGTAAAGCAGGTATAGAGAGCCCTAATTACCAGGGATGACGTAAACAAAAATGATAACAGACCGCACAAAGATGAAACAACTAGTTCATTCCCTTGCTCATTTCTGGGCCAAATCATCCAAGTGATAGCTTATTGGACAATTCGCTTATTCCGATCCATTAGCCATATCCTAATTCTCATTAATCAGTAAGACTAATACACCTTCCATTCCCATTTAATCACAAAAAAGCCTCGGATTCTTTGCTTCAGACAGCATATACTTGGGAGAAAAACAGACTACAGAGAGAGCCAAGAAATAGCTCTATTTTCAGATGTCTTGCTCATTTCTAGGTCAAATAATGCAATTGATAGCTCGTCGGAAAGCTACAAACAATGAGTTTCTCACAAGCCATTACGATGTATTTATTCTTATCTTTTCTACCCGCCATTCCGGTTAAACGACAACAAATAAACTCAGATTGCTGCCTCAGCCTGCACACATTATGAAGAAAAAAGAGGCATACCTTGACTGCGAAACTCGGCTGCCCGTTGCCGCAGATCCGCGGCGACAATAGTGGCAGACTGCGTGCGGTGCTGGGAAAGAACAGCCAGGTTATGCAGATGAGCCACAGTCCGCGGTGTGTACTCGAATTCAGGGACTTCCTTCCCCACGGCTTCAAACGCGCCTCGCAGCCACGCCTTCACATCAGCTACCTGCTGCGCATCGAAAACCCCATCCCCTGCCGCTCCCGCACCGCCACTCCCACTCTCAGCTAAACCTCCGCCACTCACGCCTGCCATTGCCTCCCCTTGCTTACACTTCCTCACCTTCTCAGACCATAACTTGAATCCTGAAATTCTAAAGCTCTCATTCTATCCAAATGAAATGGCGCCGATTCTGAGTAGGCCTCAAATCCAACCGCAGGATATCAGAAACTGCCCTCCCAATGCTCAAATACTACTCGCTTCATGCGATCTACCATTCTAGAATATGAATAGCTTCGACTTATGTAAAAAAAACTGCGGAACTCCGTCGCGGCATTCTCACCAAACAGACCTTGAAATGCACCTGCAAAATTTTGCAGAGACAGCGCGGGCGGGAAGAGCAGCTGCAGAAATTTTGGTGCTGGAGAACCATTCCATTCAGGAATCAGTCCGCAATAGACGTGGATGAATGTCGTGGTTTTTCATTCGACCATTCCGCGGAGAATAGGAATGGATGAAACCTTTTTAATATCGTCTTTTTAGTATCACCTTCTCTAGTGTCACATCCTTACATCCTTTAACCCCTAAATGACACTGCGGACGTTTATTGTCCGATGAATGACAAGGAATTCTCCTTCGTAGGACAGAATTGCAACTATTAACCCCTCAAGGCCCAAGCAGTTTCTGTACTTTTCCACAAGTTTGAACTTTGATTGGCAGTATGCATTGTACATCAAGCTTACTACATGATGTCAATTGTACTTTTGAACTTCCCCATTCAACATGAACATCAGAATATGAAATTCACTTAGATATACTTTAGAGAATGTAGGAAAATCAAGTTACAACTTTGACCTGTTGAACAGGTCAGAGGCTTAAAACAAGCTCCTTGGGCCTTGAGGGGTTAATCCTTGGAATTAAGGGTGGAAAGGGAAGATCTTCTATAGTAGTTTAACTCCCAATGAATATTTTTGTTTTTTCTAAAGTGGATGATATCACATGGTTCTAAAATGGTTGATTTCCACAAGCACTAGCCTGGCATTCAAGGGTTAAGCTCTTACAAAACCCCACTAAATCCTTAATGGAGGGGATGTTTTCAATTTGAGGTTGTCTTTTGAGATTGTAAGTTAACCAATCCTATTATTGTCACAATTTCCATTTTGATCTCTTGGAGTTATAACCCCTAAGCGATCTGACGACCACATTTTGAACAATGAATAGAGTGAAATTCAAATTTCGTCCTCATTACTGCTGTAGATGAAAGTCATTCTAATTTGTGGAGATACTTTATCAAGTTGTTGATCTCGTCTAATGGTTGGATTTGGTGATCCTAGAGTCCATATTTTTCTAAAATTCCCAATGTGCAAGAATGTCAAATGGTTGACCAAGCCCAAATTGCATTGACTCTAGTTCAAAATGGAATTTGCAAATATGAGGTCATAGATTTGAAGAACACAAAAATTTCAAAAAATCCCCATGTGGAGAGAAACTCATTTCAAATCTATTCTAACAAATTTCACTCAAAAAAAGATAAGGTTTTGCTTGTCATCAAATTTTGAAGGAATTTTGAAATTTTCCTTTCAAAATTTATAAAAAATTATTGATGATAGCATTTGTGAATCTAACCGCACAAATGAAATTTGCACTCAAATTCTAAAACTTTTTTTGTATATGAATTCCAAAACACTCTTCCAAATAGCATTTTACAATGAAAATGTAGACAATTGATAATAGTCGTGCTCCACCTTAGAAATAACAAAATCCAAAAATAGTAGTTGTCATCCATTATCTCCACTTTCTTTGGCATGAAGTTTTTCTTGAAATTCCATTGCTCCTTTAAGCAACTCTATAGAGCCAATTGTTACCACTTATATCTTTGATTATGCTCTATTCACCTCCCAATCTAGCCACAAACAACCTAATTTCTCATAAATTGAGAATGCACAATTTTAAATTCATTAGGTGGCAAAAATAGGGCTTGTTGAAAACATGGTAGAAATAGTCACATGGTGGAAGTGAGTTTGTTTACCTTATATTGCACAACTACATTTAGATATATAGAGATTGTGATTGGCTATAGAAATTCCAAAATTCATACAATTCCAAAAAAAAGTAAACACCTTTTGCATTAGAAGTTGTATATCCCTCCCAATTCCAATTCATTGAGAAGTCTTACTATTATATTTTGTGATGATAGAGGATTTTGACAATTGTGAAAAAATGTTGAATTATATTTTATATTTTATGATTTAAAATAATATATTATTATTAAAGTTTTATGAACACCTCTAAACATTACAATGATCCTTACCAACTAATTATGGATAGGTATACACTAAAAAGTCATTATGCTAATGCCAAAATGACATTGTGATCAATATCACAAGATCACAGTTATTAGTACAATTTTAGAACTAAACAATGCTAAAAATGACTTTGATTTTAGCATTAAGACATTTAAATATTAATATATGCAAAAATGAGGTAACTACAATGTTAATTTAGTATTCTTTCAATATTGATATAGTGCTTTTTTAGTAAATATTATAAATGCATAGGAACTCTTAGACTAGGGAATCAATACTAATATTATTGGTAATCATGAATGAATAGAGACTTTTGTTCTTAAATACTATTGAAAAGTTTTGGATGTATACTATATTTATTGTAAATGACAATTTTGCAAATGATATATCTTATTGATTGTAATAAATTTTCTACTAAAATACTATACCGGTTTTTGTTAAAATAAAATATTCTAAACAAAAAATCAACATTATTTGTCAATTTCAAAAGGATCTTAGAATTTTAGTAAGTAGCACTGATTTCCCCCCTCCTATTTTGAAATGCAATTATTTTTTGATGGTATAAGTATCAATTTTTTTGTAATAGATTCAACCAAATGGATGTGAACTATGGATCATGTTCTACAACTTTTGTTGGAGAGTCACCATTAAATTATTCCTCAAAATTGCATGTAGTCTTAATGAAGAAAGATTCCTAAGCAATAGAATTATCCTATAAATTAGAATTCTCTTCAAATTTTATGTCATGAAATCTTTTCTACAATTATTAATATTTTTTTATTTATTATAATTTCATATATAATGACAAAATCTCAAAAGAAATGATCTATTTTATTACATTGTATTCTCTTTTCACAAAAAATCCTCAAAGCTAGGGCTCATATTATGAACAAGATAATTTTTTTGCTTTCCTTGCTATGTTACTCATTTGATAATTGTTTATAAGATAAAGATGCCAATTTATACTATTTTAACTATATTTTACTAATTGTGTTTCACAATTTACTATAATAAAAAAAAATTGGCAAATCTTCAACCTTCCTTTGAATGGACTTGGTGAAATGTAGTAAAAAGAAAAATTTCGTATACTCTTGTCCCATAGGTCTTTTCGAAGTCATTTTTTTGCAATAAGATCACCCAAATCACCAAGTAAAGGGTAATTCTAAATTTCTTAAGAAAGAACATTAATTGAGGGTAGTGATCCGTAGGAATACTCGTAACCGTATTGCGTAATGTACAGTACGTATATACTCTTTTCAGTCAACGAATACTTGCGTACCAGTACGTTCATGATCGTAGGTTCACATGATTGAGGGAGAATCAGGGTTTCGGGCAGGTGTGTCTGTTTCTGCGCCACCAGTACTCGCAGCTCTCCTTCACGCATTTCCTGTTCTAATTCCGTGCATTCCAATCGGATTCGTAAGCATCTCAGTTTGTGAATTTCTTGTCACTCTTTTTGAATGTCAGGATTGCGTAGAGAACACGGAAGGTTTGAGAGCTCCAATGCCCGAATACGACAGTGCTGCTTCACACTCACACTTGCTTCGTGAAGCACATTCAACCAACCGAGATCGAATCTTCAAAATCGTTTCTATTTAGAGAAGGTGATTAAGAGTAGAATTCTATTTAGAGTGATTTCGAGCTCCGTTTCCATTTGCAGGTAGAATTTTATTACAGGTGGAGTGTTTGGCACGATACCAGGAAGGTAGAACAGGGGAATCAAACTTTGAACGGAGAGGTGGAAGAAAAATGTGCAGGAGGTACAGAAACAAGGGAATGCTGATAGGAGGATGAGTGCGTTTTGGTGTCAAACCAGGTAAGTTGGCAAGGGGGAAGCCGTTGGGAAAGGATCGAAGGGAGCAGGGGGAAAACCAATGGGAAGGGGCCCAGGGGGAGGAACAGGGAATGTGTGAGTGAGGGGAAGCAAGAGTGGAACTGCCTCGCCATGGTTGGTAGGCAGCTGGGCGGATGTGGAGCTTGTACCGAGTACAGTTGCGGCCATTATGAGACCCGCTGCATTGCATTCCGTAGTCTGTGGTAGAATATGTACTAGTGCGGTGCTGACGACGTCGATGATGACGATGATGATGATGCTCATGGATCATACATGATGATGATTCCTGCATTCCTTGCTTCTTTGTAGTTGCAGCTGCACAATCGCTATCCCTCCCCTTTGCCTTGTAGTACTACCTCGTCGCTTTTTGCCCGCATTTGCTGCTTCCTAAGCCATGGCCTTCCCTACGCAAATTCGCGTAGCGCTGCTTGTTAAGAACGCTCAGCCCTCGGAGCTTTTCCAGCTCTTTCTTGTGCGCCATGACTCTCCTCCCTCTTCCCATCAGCTTGTCGACGTTGCCGTCTGGGACCTGCCTTCCACTCCCTTGACGGCCCTCCCTCGCGGTGGCCGTCCTCCTCGCCACGATGACGATCAGCTCCTCATTAAGGCTGTCAGCAATGTCAAATTCAATCTCGAATGCCTCGGCCTCAAGGGCTTTGACGTCCACACCGCTGTTGCCCAGGTATCTCTCATTTCTATCACCGTGTTGGTCTCTTTTTCACTTGCTACAATGATATCTTTACTGGCACTTCTCGTTTCGTATCAACAAAACGAGAGATTACGACGTAACCACCAGGTACATTGATTGAAGATGCACTCAAAACTTCTTTGTTATGGCCTTTTTTAAAATGACATTCTTGAATATTCTTCACACTTGCCACACTATCATTACCTGTAACACACTTGCACATTCAAACAATGCCTTAGTGGAAAAATTGGGATTCCAGGTGTTCAGAGTAAAGAGGTTTGAGTTTGTGGCAGATCCAAGCACGTATATATCCAACGGGTGGTCCCTGCAAGCCATGGCGGTACTGGAAGTATATCGAGGAACCTGAATTTGGGCCAAACGCACCTGTACACACTATCATTTTTATTACGGAAACATACACTGACGACGGCAGCTTTGCAGGTGACAACAGTTATCCATTCAACCAATTTTTCCGTTCTCTTATTCCTCAGTTGCGCACTATTTTGCGTAAGTGACACAACCGAAATTTGCAAACAGGGTTTGAGGATATATGAGCAGACTTTCGTAGAATATGTGTGAGGTAATCAAATTTTCGAGTGCTTACATAGGGGGTAATTTCTGGCGGTTCGCTGCAGTGGATGGGATATGGATTGATCCATACCAGGCATACAACATGCTGGTCAATGCTGACCCGAAGCAGAAGCGGATAGGAACTTTGGCTATGTTTGCGTTCTCCTCGCACTTTCCTGCAGGCTTGTCCTTCAAGTACAACCTCAGTATTCACGGTCAAGTAAGTGTACTGCTGCTTTTCGAATATGGTACATCACCTGCTTTGTTTCATGCGGGTCCGCGTCGTAGTCTGATGCAAATGTCTCTGTTAACGAATGGGAACAATTAGTTCATAGTAAGCAACCTTTTAATTTTGGACTTTTCTTGCAACAGGAGTACCCACCCGGTGTGTTCGTAGCACCGATGGACTCAGCCACGTTGAAACCATTTTGTAAAACCAATTTAGTGGTGATGGCTCCAACGGCTCCACTGCAACAGCCAGTTGACACCACGGTAGCTGTGGCCTGCGGTGATGCTTTGGTCTGCGACCCTGGATGCCATCCAGCTGCAGCTCACAGTCAGGTATTTAGTGACATCTCAGTAGTTTATGCTTGTGCTTCTACGTCTTGCAACAGGAGCCGTATTCTCTTTCTAGTTGTAGTGGACGAGGTTATGTTGATTTACATTTGCGGCATCTAAGTCCTCCACCGCTGGTGCAGAGCAGCTTGCCCAGGTTGTTAACGAGCTGCCGAAGAAGCTTTTGATCTTCATAACGCACCACCATGGTGATCACATTGAGGGTCAGATTTCTTTGCTTCCACATTTCTGACTTGCATCTGTTCATTCTCTCTTGTTCAATATTGTTTGCATCGTCGCTTGCCCATTCACGACTGTAAATTCCTGTTGTTCTTAACTTCTGAATTAAACTTCATAATTAAAGTGCTCCTGCAATGAGGACATTTCTCAACTTCCGAAATGCTCGAGGTTTTTATACCATATCCAGGAATGGGGACACGATTTTTTGAAACTTTTCTTCCGATTTTCCGGCAAATATTCTAAAGTCTTGGATTATCACTATGCATCTGCCGATGTTGGGCATGGAAAATTTTGTTATCTCCAGACACTTAATCAGATGAGCTTGTGCTCTGTTGATGATTTACTGTAACTGATCGTATTCATTCAGAAGCCTTTTTAGTGTAGGTCCCAGCTAATTTGATGCAAAATCCTCTGGTTTGGGGCACTTTCTTCTTGCATATGTTGAGAAGGTAAGAAGAGGAGAAGATGCCCGCTTGAATGGACCGTGCTTTCTGGTTTATGATCTAGCGGGATCGGATAGGACATGAAGAGCGCTGTGTTTTTTTGGTTTTTTTCTGAATCTGCTGCTCTGCTTGGTCTTGATGATCTGGATCACATGAGTGAGTGCAAAACAATCTCGTTTTCTTATGCATAGTGCGTTTGACATGCAGGTCTCCCGACGGTTAAACAGAATAATCCTCAGGCTATCATTGTTGCCCATGAGAAAACACTTCAGCGCATGGGAAAAGGTAATGTATGCATTACTTGCTATTTATCACTTCCAAGAGATCTCCAAGGCTTCTCTAATGTTCGTGCGTTGTTACTCATAATTTTAAATTCTCTTCCTAACCGTGTAGTGTTGATGACCAGATTATGGTTTGGAGTGCATCGCAGTGACTGGTGGCTCCAAACTGCTAATTTCTGGCCAGGAACTCGAAATTATCTCCGCCCCAGTATGATCCCAAATCTTTTTTTGCCACAATGAGTGTTTTGCACATAAAACTATGTGAAACTTGATGGCCTCCAACAGCATTCAAGGAATACAGTAGTTTAGAAAGGGGTTTAGTATAGCGTGCTGTTGCCTGCATTTCCATTCACTAGTAATATGCAACTCCTTCGAGTTAATCTACGTTCTTTGAGCAGGGTCACACAGACGGTCATCTTGGCTTGTTTCATCGCGCCACAGGCACTCTCCTCGTCGGTGATCACTGTGTTGGGTAAGTGACGAATCCAGACAATCATATATATGTAACATATATCTGTATGTAAAATCGGTGTTGTTTGTTTAGAAATGAGATCATTTCCAGCTCGAGAAACCAGCAGGTAGAGAGTGATCTGACATTTCCTGTATTTCTGGACGCAACTGCAGTACTGGGAGTTCAGTGTTGGATGCTTTTTCGGGTGGCAACTTAGAGGTCTGCTTCCTCCCTTTGTTAATACACTCTTGCTCACCAGTTACCGGTGAGCATATTTCGCACTGATGAAAATTTGCGTGCGCGTTTGAGCCGACTGCAATGCTATTTATCGTATGCTCTTTGATATGGCAACTTCAGGTTCTATGCATTGTCCACAAGTTTGACATAGAATGATTTCTATTGTAGGATTATCTGGCGACTTGTCATCGGTTTCTTGAACTTGCACCAAAGGTGATCATTCCAGCTCACGGCTATCCGACCTTGTGGCCCAAGCACATGCTACAAAATTACATCAGGTAAAGATCTCAGCTATCGTCACTAACATGCATGCCCGGTCTAACGTGTCACTTCAGGATTATTACCAAATGCCCTTGTCTAACCTGATGTTTATTGATCTTGTTACAGGCATCGGGAAGCGAGGGAGGCTAAGATTCTCAGTGCCATTCAAAAAGGTGCTAGGACAGCATACCAGGTGGTTTCTCAAGTATACCAAGACACCCCAGCTGCGTACTGGCCAGCAGCCTTAAGTAATGTGAAGTTGCACATCAATCATCTTAAAAGTCTCAATCGGATTCCCTCTGTGAGTACACTATTCAAGACAGCATATTAACTACAGTTGCTGCTCATAACATGTTCGACATTTTCAATACTTCTGGACCAGTGAATTCTATTTTTTAATTGATGTCTTTTAAGCATTTTTACGTGATTAATTGTTCCAAGCAATGATACCCTCCTCTTGATGTTCATTAATGATCGGTGATTACTTCAACAGGACTTTGATTTGGAGGAGTTTGAGCGAAGTAGCAAAGCGCCCTTTATTATACGATGCCTCCCTGCCGCTGCCAGTCACCTGATACAGAAGCCCTTGCAATCTGTAATGGGCTCCTCACTCGCTGGAAGTTTATCACTGATAGTGGTTGTTGGCGCAGTGGCTTGCTTGTGGACGAAGAAAAAATAAGCACTTCGAGCTCTCGTTAGCACTGCTTTGGTGTCATCTGAACACTGCTAAGAAACTCAAGGGTTTGTCTTGTTGTATCAGGGTGTAGTTAAGGTTATATTGTCATATTTGAGATTGAAGTACTTGTCCTGGGGCTTGTAATTATTCTTATATTTAGTCAGAAACTGCTCTAAGTGATAAGGAAAATGTGTCTCCTTATTTCTATTGAAGGACTACAGTAATGTGTGTTTCACCCAGCAAGTTAACTTCAAAATTATAGAAGCATGAGACATGCGGACTTCAGTCAAATGGTGCTCTTGACAGGATACGTTGATGCAATGCTCGGACTGTTTCTGCAACTTGTGTGACTTTCTTTTCATGGGATGTAAGTTGGGATTAAGTTGGGCGTCTATGAGACGCGCTTCCTTAAATTTCGGGGTCCGTTTCAATCTGGTAAATGTGCTAACTAGTAGACAACAATTTATTGATGCGAATGCATTTGCTTCTCCGTCATAAGTTTGGATGCAATTCTTGGTGAGCTGGAAGTGCAGATACCAATTGAAACGGATATCAGGAAATGCCTTTCATTACAGATGTAAAAATGTTGAAATTTCACTAGACAACTTGAATTTTTAAGAGTTTTTATTGCAAAGAATTAACCATTTTGGAATATGAATGTTCGAAGGAAATATACTATGCAATTGTACAAAAAATTTACACCTTTATTGCAAATTTTTATAACTTCTATTTTCGTTGGTTGTTTTGTTTTGTAACCAAGCTTAGGTCTCTGCCAAGGGAGTCGCGATGAATGTTTTTTGTGTACTATCTACTACTCCGGTATCATTTTGTTTATAACTTCCGTTATCCCAACTTTGCGAAAGACACTCAAAACTGCTATTTCTGTTGCGAAGAGCACAAAGTTTAAAAACTTTTTTTTTTTTCCATATCTAACTGTAGGATTTTGCACTAGATTAGTATAAGAATGTGTGGAAGAAATTTCAGAAATATTGACCTTGTAGATTGTAGGATATTTGTATTTAAAGTGAAGAAAACAAGTTTTTATCACCTTGCTTGACTAGATTTTTTGGCTATGAATCTTCTTAACTTAAAAAGTTTTGCACTACTTATTTTTAGTTCTTAATTCTGTATGTTGATGAATTGAGTTGAGTGTTGGGAAAAAAATTCAAAAAATATACATAGGATTTTCATTCTGAAGAAAATTATTATATAGAAGTAGGTATGATATAGAAGGAAAAACTAAATCATTAATAGTTCTAAGATGGAATTGAAATACACTAATTCCAAAGGTGATATTGTTCTACCAACCAAACACAACTATTTGGAATATTTTTTTTGAAAAAATTGTGAAAATTGAGCTTTGAAATGAATCCCCAAATTTATTTATTTTTTAAGAAGATGATATTAGTGCCTCAAAAACAAGACTCTCCATAACTTTCTCATCACTACTAGTCTAAGAGGAATCAAAGCTTTCCATATAGGCAAAAATACTTTCTACAAGAAACAAAAAATTTAAAAATTTATTTTGAGATTTTTTTATTTTTGTGTGCAACCTAGCAAATTGTTTTTTGAGCTTAGGGTGGCATAACTTTTGCTCCAAGGCACTAATTGAAATAAAATTATATCCCCACAAAGCTAATGTGTATACCTTTCTTCAACAAATTTTTTTTAAAAATTAAGTTAAAAATCAAGATCATAGGAGCCTACACAAACCTTGAAGTGTGCCTTGAAGAGACACTTGATTGGGATTTTAGGGATTAATAAAGTAGGAGGCTCTAATTATGTAGGGTCATTTAGAATTGACCCTATAAGAGGGCCACAAACCGTACTTAGAGTTGTGGAAAGTGGTGACCATTTTTGTTGCTAGGGAATGCTAGTACATGTGTTTCATTTTAGGACAAACATGAGTGGATACTTATGACTGTGATGACTGTACTTTGCTCCTAATCTAATTCTCAATTAACTCACCATAAAATGCAAGTGTTGTGAAGGATCTGCACTGAATAGTGATTTACAATGATGACAAAATTTCAGACTTTTACTAGTCACTGGCATAAATATTAAAAGTACCTTGCAAATTACTTTTTGGATTGCATTGTTTTATTATAAGGCATGTTCAAATTGATTATTGTTGTGGGCTATGACCAAGATTAGCGACCTATGCCCATGTCGCTTTGAATTTTCTTCTCTAATTCAATTCAACTCAAGAATTACCAAAAAAAATGGCCATTGATTCCTATGTTACATCTCCCTCTACTAAAAAAATTCAGCGTGTTTGGCCGCATAGAGTTGGCCACAAACATCGTGTTTTCCTAAGATGCATATTTTATGAGCCTCCTACCTTACTATGAGAAAGTTTATAGCTTAATAGTTTATTTGTAAACATAAGGGTTGTAGTACATAAAAATTTGAATAATTTGAAGAAAATTTCCCTTCAAAAGCAATTGCTATTTGTAAATAATGGGATTTGAAAGTGGACCATATCCAATACTTTGTTTATTAATGACTAGTAATTTTGGTAAATGATCCAAAAAAATCCAATGAATGATTTTTAGGCAATAATCATGTTGGCATTTTTTTGACACATTGATCAAATTCAATCATACCATTTAACTCTCATTATCTTTAAACTTTCAAAAAATGAATATATCTAAATCAAAAGACAAGTAACATTAAAGGAATTGTAGAGAATTAATAATACAAATTTGAATAGCATTTGTGGTTTTGGGTGCATTTTTTTAGATGAAGAGATTTTTTTTTCATTTCTTCTTTGCAAGTGAAAAAAGACAAGTATATCAATTGGTTCTAACAACACTTTATTCAACTACATAACATGGCTAACAAAGAATATGGCAATCAAAAACACTATTGAATGCCCAAAAATATAGGTTCAAATTAAAGAATCATATGTTTTGTGAGCTAGAAAAGTTAGGCCACTTCATCATCTAAAAGAGTAGTCACTCCTAGATACTAGTGATTCTCTATCAAGTTAAATGAGACCATATTATCTAACAAAAAATGGTATGCACCCTTATAAGAGTAGTAAATGCACTATACATCAATTACATAGGTGAAATGTAGCCTCTATCCCATGTCTAAGATTAAGTTCTCAAGGTGAATGACCCATTACCCTAGTTAAGGATAAATGTCCCCCTTTAATTTGTTGTTGGTTAAATTTTTTTTTTGTCCTCTCCTAACTAGCTTGATGTTTCTAATTCTAAATTTGATCATCTATAATATATAATAAGTTTTTGTGTTTTCTTTGGGTGAAGAAAGGGGTAATGAGGAATCAATTTGTTTTTCTTTCCCTAGTCAAGGGTCAAATTTTTGAATGTTTCCATGTGCTTCTCATTCTCAATAAAAAATTTTAGGTGTAAAAATTCCAATTTTTGCTCTTTAGTAGAAAAATATAAATATTTGACCCCTATTTTGGAGTGAAGTTAGTTCTGTATTTTGGACCCTAGCTATTGTAGCTAATTTTATATCCTTGACTCCAAATATGGATTCAAATTTTCACAAATTTTATCACCTTGCAATAAATAATGAATTCTTGAGTTTTATCCCAAGGTGAAAAATGCTAATTTTTTTATTTATTTAGTGTAATTATCGCAATATAGTATGGCCTCTTAAATGTTCATAAAGTTATTAGAGCTTTATGAATCAATCCATAGGCTTTGGGAATCTCGTAGAGCACAATATTGTAGCAAACTTTTAATTCAAAGCATTAGATGAAGAGTGGGGTGCTCCATTGCAAGCTTGAAATTGTCGACATCAATGGGCAAAAGCCAATAGGAAAAAACTTCACTCTTCTTAAAGGAGGGCTTTGGGTCTCACTTTTGTCTCTTGCATGCTCCATGCCTAATCCAATTTGCTTATATACCAATGATGCCAGTGTGAGTATAAAAATGTGAGCATGTAAGCTTTGAGCATGTGTATAAGTAAATACTTTACAACTATTGAAGGTGCTCATATTATAAACACCTATAATATAGGTATTTATAAAATAGATACACTATAATATAGACACTTATAATATGGGCATATAGTCTCCTAAATTCATGGGCTCATGTTCCTAGGCTCACATAATAGCAACCCTTGCTTATATACCATTATTTGAAAAATATGTAGTATAGAGGAACAAATATTCAACACATAGAATCAATATTTTGGATACCAAGTGTGCATTGGATTAACCCAAGAGTTCTTGCAATGTTCCCACCTAGAAATGTAGCTATTAAATATGGTTTAATGTCAGATTGATGATGTTTTTAGAACATATCTAGTAGTCACTGGTCTGAATTTTAAATTTACTCTAGTATTTTTTGATTGAAAAGTAAGAAATAAATGCATGGTTCCTAAAAAGCATATTGTCTTTGGCATCATAGAAATTTCATATTTGTTGTTGTTTTGTACTCCATCAAATGCTACTATTCATCTTCAAAATAGAACATTGAAATCATCAATGATGAGATTCTTTTTGCTTTTGTATATGAAGAAATTTATTATTGGTTGGAAGTTACAACCACTCATGAATTGCATAGGCATACAAATCATCCACACTCCAAATCTTGAACCTATTATTTTGCCTAGATGAACTTTCAATGGATTACTACAAATGCACTCACCCTCATCACAACTAGAGCGAGTGAGGTAATTGCACCTAATTGTAATTCCTTCCTATTTATAAATTCTTGCATAAAAGTGTGCTACCTTTATTCATGAGTGCTTAGGGTCACTTTTGGACATTAAACCTATTTTCATCACTTTAAAAATTTTTAGTCTATTCAAGGATTGTTTATACTTGCTAACTATGGAGATGGTGGTAGATTTGATCATTAGATTTTAGTATTCTGATTTTATAGCCACCATGTTAGGGAGGCCAATATCATAATGAAGAATTTGGACAAGCCACTTGCATGGCTTATAATAGTCAGCCTAGAAAAATGCCTTCTAAGGCTTGGAAAGATGTCTTTGTGAGGAATATTATATTACATACTAATTTATCATGCTACATGGCTTTGCTAGGCAAAATAAATTCTACAAATACTTCTATAAAGTAGCTTGACTCATAAATATGTGTGAATCGGAGCCTTCATATAGTGTCCCCATAATGCGTACAAAAAGTATGCAGACTATTTTTTTGACTTCAAACAAGATCCAACAATAAATTAGGCCATTTGATAATAAAAGTGCTTCTCAATTACTTATTTGGATGTAATTAGGTGTGTACCTTCTAAATCACAAGGAAAATCCTTCAAAAAAACACCAACTTATGGCCAGGAAATTTTGTTTTCTCCTACTTGAGAGCCTTCCTACCACAACAATTTATTGCCCAACTGTCTTTATTAACATGAGGTCATGAGTATGTATGAATGAACCTTCATACAATGTCCCAAAAATGCATAAGAAAATAATCTAAAATATTCTTTTGACTTCCAGCAAGATCCTATAATAAATGAAGTCCTTCAAAATAGGAACATTATTCAATGACTTTGGAGGATGAAACTAGGTGTGTTACCATTTAAACCACAAAAATAAACACTTTTACCCTGTAAGGAAGTGGCCCCCCCAAAAGTGAAAAGAAAAGAAAAGTATACCTTTTGGTATAGAAATTATATCATTTTTGAGTGAATACCTAAGTCATAGGCCAACATCTTTTGAAGGTTAATCTTATAAAGATGTTGTAGACCAAAGTGGTCCAATGGATGACATAGAATCCATCTATGTAAGATAGAAGTGTATATGTTCATCTAAAAATTTTTGTGAGAATCAAGGACATGTCTTGCATAATAGTTTGACCTCAAATGATTGCTTTTGATTTTTTTACAATATATGATTCATACTATCCAAAAAAGAATGATTTCTATAGTAACCATCCCTTCCCTACAAGAAATACAAGGTTAATCCTATAATGCCGCACTAGCAAAAAAAATTGATTGATGGATGACTTTTCAGATCATTGTAGGATTGAAGAATGCACTTGTGGGGTCCAAAACTTGAATCCTATTTGGCCAAGTACCTTGGTGATAGGTCTTGTCCTTCTAGGGTTAAAAAAAAGGAGGGATGGGTGACTTTTTAGATCACTGTAGAAATGAAGAATGCACTTGTGGGTCCAAAAGGCTCAAATCATAAAATTTGGCCAAATACCTTGGTGATAGGTCTTGTCCTTCTAGGGTTAAAAAAAAGGAGGGATGGATGACTTTTTAGATCACTGTAGAAATAAAGAATGCACTTGTGGGTCCAAAAGGCTCAAATCATAAAATTTGGCCAAATACCTTGGTGATAGGTCTCCTCCTTTCGAAGGTTAATCCTTAAATGCCAATATGAATGTTTTGTGTCTGATGAATGACAAAAACATCAATTGTTGAATATTAGACGGCCATTTTTCATCCAATTTTGTGGGATAGTGATCGCACAGTCATTCTGCATAATACAACATAGAAAATAGCCTCCTTGCCTGCATTCATTTTTTTAGAAAGCCTCATTTGTGAGAAGACGGTTGACAGATACATGTACTCAGTGTTAGGTCTCATGTTGCCCTCCTTGCAATTTAAAAAAATTTTTTTTTTTTTAAACCCTCCTTGCAATTTTCATGAGGGCAACATCCAATGGCCAATTATGCAACTTCAGAAAATCAGATTTTATTTTGCAGGCACATTGTCAAATCACTGTGACGGGCAGCTTCCATGTCAGCAGATCCGGAATGTGGCTGTGGCCATGCCTCTTACTGTTCACAGCCGTCTTGAAGCTCAACACTTGGAAAAGCAAGAGTTTCTATTATTATCAGGAAATTGAAAGGCGGCCACCGAAATATGGAATGCTTTTCTTCTTGCAGCAAGTTCGGTAAGGCACCTTCACAAACCACACAAACTTGAATGAGGTAGTGCCGCTTTTTCTCACAGAACAGCCTACTGTTGCTCCTTTTCCTCCTTCGAACAACCTCCTGTGTGGGATTCATGATTGCTCCATTGCACCGAACATGAACTAGGCGCTTGTTGTTTTCAACTTTCAAATGTTTCAGTTTCTGCTCTCTCCATGTGGAGTTCGTCGATTTGGTAAGGAAGTTTTGGTTTGGCTTCGAGGCCACGATCACTACACGAGCATTAACATATTTGACAACAGGTTAGTGGAACTCGAGGGTTTCGTACATGCAAACAACATCTGATTTACTTATATTCAATATAAGAAACATTTTGTTGAACACATGCTTCTAAGAAGTCTGTCTGTCTTGGGGAAATAGCTCGATTCATACAAGTTTTGAGAACAATCTCATTGAAGTCAATGAGAACAAATCAGTCGTACCTGATACGGCGACAGGCTGTTCTTGAGAAAGCGCTGAGAATTGGGGCACATGGATTAGCATTCACATGGACTAGCGGTAACGTAGATGACGAACAACGAGACATAAAATTGAATTTGTGATTGAGAAGCAAGGGTAGGGGACGTCCCAGTCACTGTAGCAAGGGAATGTAGCCATTGCAGCCACAGACGGGGGAATCAATGCTTCACGACGTGCGACAAGGGCCTTTGCAGGTTGAGATGTGTCTGTTTTTACTGTTCCAGCTATTGCGAAGCGAAGGCCGGGCAGCCCGACTGCTGCACTGGCGCGCTACTGTTCACAACGCGGAAACAGGGCCTTCCCCCGCGGTCTGCGCTCTTTTCAGCACTGTTCACAGACCGGTTTTCCCCACGGCGACCAGTCCGTCGTTTAAGTTAAGGGTTAAGAACATCACTGCTGATGGCCAAGAAATTCTCACTGCCTCACCTGCGGCAGGCTGCCGCCTCAGTTTACTGTCCAGCCGTCTCCACTAACCCGTGGTCAGAGTCAGGCGCTCCCCTGATCCTGACTGCCTCGTGCAACTAACCCAACCCAGCCCCAACCCATCATCACGGACCTGCTGACGAACCCGCGCCGGACGCGCGTCTGACCCGCGCCTGACCCGGCCCCCCCGCCCCCGCCTCCGCCAGCCAGCTTCCCCTGTTGACCCTGTCCAGCTCCGCCCTTTCCTGGCACCTCCGGGACCGACTTCCAGCCCAGTGGCGAGCTCTCACTCTCATTGTCACGTTAGTCCCTGCTACAGTGGAACCTCCGAGGTTGCCTTCCTCCAGGTTGCCTTTCCTTCCCATCATCACATGTGACTGTCTGGAATTGGTATTGGAATTGGATCCTTGCTGATGACACTGCACTCATGATGGAGGACGTTAAAGACATCTGGCCAAGCAGATATTCAAGAGGAGACGCATCGATCCCTGCATATATGTGTTATGGCAGAAGCCGCGTTTTGGAAGGATCGGAGCTGGGCTGCATGAGCTTCAGTAACTTACTGTGACTAGACGTGCAATTGGGTTCTTTTATTGTGTGGAGAGTCGCAAGAAAGTGGGGAGGGGACGGGAGGAAGGGAGGGGGGTACAAGTGGTATGTGGCGTCTTGACGCAACGGAAGTACAGGTGGGTTGCAGACAAGAAATGGTGGAGCTAGAGCTACACGGTTTTCGTTTGCGGGGGGCGAGTACGTGTTAAGCTTACACGCCTAGGAATTGCGGAGTTTGGGGTTCAGTTGCTGGCGGTGAGCGTACTGTTTTTGACGAAAGCAGAGGGACTGACAGGTTCTTGAAGGTTCGAGTGAGTGGTTAATTGATTCTTGTTTTTTGGTGAGAAAGAGTAGTTAGTGGGGTAGGAGTAATTGACGGAGAAGATAGTGTTATGGCGGAAGTAGAGGGACGGACAGGTTTTGGAAGTTTCGAGTGGTTAATTGTCGAGCGTTTTTTGGTGAGACAGAGTAGGTAGAAGGATTTTAGTAATTGTGGTGAGAGATTGCATATGACGGAAGTTGGAGGCCGGTTTGGGGAATTTTGAGCTGCGGGAGAGGTTTGTTAGGTTGCGTGCCAAGAACGGGAGGTTGAAGCGAGTTTCGGTTAGGATACGCTAGTGGCGGTTGACTCATGTGTGCTCTGTGAAAATTGAGGTCGATAATTTTTCTTCGCTAGTTTTTCGGTTTTTACGTACATGGCGAGACACGAGAAGGCTATTAGGAGTTGGAAACGTTAGAGTGAGGCTTTGCCGACAAGGGGTTGTATTAGGTTGAGTGTATTGGAGTATCTTGGGAACAGGAAACGAAGGGGCTTGATTTCAAGAAGGGTACAACGGGAGATTTTAAGTGTGGAGACGGTACTGAAGAATCAGTGTCGCATGCAGGGTGGAGACTTAATCGCAAGCACAGAGTGAAAACAAGCCGTCGTAGAATTCCGACTGAAGACGTTGTAGCAAATGATAGTCGGTTCTGTATTTAGGGTCCCGTAAATATTGTAGTGCATGCTTCTCTGCGTGCTGCCATTTCGGTGGGGGATTCTTCAAGAGGGTAGTAGAATTTTGTAAAGGCTACTATGATGAAAAAGATAGTAGTCGCCATCGGAGTAGGAGTATGCGCAGTTACATTAGCTTTCTGCTGCTTATGTTGGGGACTTTGGAAGCTTTGGCACCGTATGAGGACTGGCCAAATTTCGGCGACGCCTGAAGAGACTTCTGTAAGTGATTTTGTTTTTTTCCTTCTGCACTGAACTGAAATACCGTCGTGCATATCAATAGCTTGCCATCAATTGGTGGAACAATGAATGACTCTGCAGTGGCAGTCTCTTTTGTGGTCAACTCAAGGTTTGCAAGTTTTGCTCTAATCCGAGAGGTAGCTGATACTGGAGCTGATTGATAGCACTAACAAACCCCTTCAAATTGTTCCGTCGGCCGTGACATTGATATTTCCACAACATTGAGAGCGTTTTGATGTCATGAGAAATTGCTTTCGACTGCTGTCATCTGATTAGAAAAAAAAATCGAAGCTTACGGGGTATTTGATGTTCTTTTCATGCAATGTATGCGTTCTCAACAGTAATGCCCGACGAGAACAGATTCATGGCATTGTGGCTTACGATATTAGTTGGTGTATTGTGGAATCTAACTTGTTGATTGGGCATGACGGTCTTCTTGTAGGTTGAGAATCGGAAACGGTTGAAGAAAGATTCGGTGCTCACATTTCCAACCATGAACACCAGGGATACAAATTCACAGTAAGTATTGACATACCACGTCTTCCTTCTCCTTAATGTGCTCTAGATATTACTCTCGATCCTCGCTTTTGTTGCCCTTACATGCAAGCTAAGAACTGAGGTTAATGACTGCATTTTGATGCTCTCCCTCTGGAGGATTTCTCACGCAATGATAGCATATATTGTTAGCTAAGTGCAACATTGCGCGATCTGCATCTATAGAGCAGAGTCTTGTGATATTAAACGACGGACCACTGTCAGTGATAACCATGTTTGAGGGCATGCCTGGCATTGAATCTGACGTGGGGATATTTTTGAATGACAGGTGCCGGATCTGCTTACTGGGGTTCCGAGACGACGATGTGGTGCGGCAGCTTCCCCATTGTGATCATGTTTTTCATAGGCACTGTATTGATCCTGTTCTTGGTAAACGGAGTACCTGCCCTATTTGCAGCAGGCGGGTCACCACCGACAGTAGCAATCCCCATTTTCAACCGAACCCTCTGCGGACCGACTATTCGAACGGCCTCTCTAGCCCAAGCTCGCCGAAGGAGCCCTCTTGGATTCTCGTCAATCAACCAGTTCCTCTACCGCGAACTGCCCTGGTGACCAGCTCCAGCTCTTCCGAGAGATTTGAGATTGAGCTCAACCCTTCAGACAGTGTCGGCAAAGGCGAATCTCCGCTGCTGAAGCATAGCCACGTCCAAGACTGGAAAGATGACGACCTGGAGAAATGCATCGACATAAGCTTCACCTTCAGTGGCGACATTCCTGTCGAGAAAAGGCAACAGATCTACGGCTTCAGTTCGACAAATGAGAAAGGGGTGGATTCTTTCTCGTTTTCCGATGCCTTCACTTTTCCAGGATTTGGATTGGAGTCTTCTGATGCAGCTTTAAGGCATTCATCAAGACGCAAAGATTCCAGCAGCTCTAGCGACTTCATTTCTAGTACAAGACATTCAAGAAGCACATCTCGGAGTTCTCGCACAACGAACTCTTCCTCAGACTCTAGCTTCAAACAAAGCTGGGATTATGGACATCCACAGGAGGCATCCAGGTATAATTCTGTAGACCATTTGCCCTTGACAAGGTCTCCAGATGAAAGCTCCTTTGAGGTGTTGCCTGTCATCACCGGTTCTGGGAATCATTCGTTGAGACTTCCTAGGGAACCAATGAGAGTTGGCTCCAACCGCAACTCTTACTCTCAGCTTTGATTCGTAGACTCCCCACCACCATCTTCCTGCTGGCGTAGAATGAGTGAGGTTGAGCTGGTTGCTCTCTCTCTCCTGTCTGTGACGATGCCACTTCGCAGAGTACAACTCTGCAGAAGTCGAAAATAGGAATGACTACGAGATATGGTATTTGTTTGCGAGTGTCCCTCACTGTGGACAAACTCAGTCCTCCAATCTAAGAAGAATGGACACACTCGGGGGTGTCACAGTACAAGACTTGTGCTTCGAGAATGGAGGCGATTCAGGAATGCGATTTGAAGTCTCTTCGAGAGGGTTAGTTCTTTGAGACTAAATTCTGGCACAGATATGGAAACAAACTGCAGAAGTGCACGGTTGGAACTGTGAACTCTGAAAACCCTAATGTCACTACATCAAAGCAGCGAAGCTAGCCAATTGCAATATTTTGACTCAGCTGATTGTGGTGGTGGTAAGTTTATTCATTCTGCTATTGATTATCATTCTTTGATTCAGCTCCTGTGGTTGTTTACCTCCAACACTGCGAACGTTGTGACCTCGGCAAATGAAGAGTCCGAGGACTATACAAGCTTGCTAACTGTACTATACCGGAACTATACTGTAATATTTATCTAAAACTGTTGAAATGTAAACATTGCCGAAATTTTGAATGAAGCCCATTAGTTCTGCATTCAATGTTTGCTTTCACATACTCGTACTCATGCACTGATGCGTTTTGTCCTGGTCTACTGATCCCTGTTACCATCGTCTACACTTGTTGGCCTTTATACAGCAAGGGTTATATGCATGACTTGGTTTAGGGCCATCACCTACACCGTATTAAGTAGGTACACCTACAACCAACCCTTATTGAATGTTAAATGTTAAATTGTAAATTGTAAATACCTACTTTTGGATGGAAAATGAACAAGTAGAATATTCTAAATGGTCAATAGTAGAAGACAATTTTTTATTTTTAAAAATTTGTTTCCACCACTTGCTTAGCCCCTAAATGCCAAAGGCATCAAATTATGTTCTCAACAATATTTTGAAGTTAAATAAAACTTAACCAATTTATTATTTTTATTATCTTATATTTTTGAAAATTTCTTTTTGAAGTATAATTTTAGTATCGAATATGCGATTTTGAAAATGAATGATTACAGTTTTTCTATTGAGAATTTTGTGCGTGGGTGTCTATTGTAAATCTTGATTTTCTAGTATTGAGGGCTCTTGGAAATGAGCCTCAAATGCAATAGATCTTAGAGAAAAAATTACATTGGAAATTCATTTTAAAAATTGTAGTGTAAATTTTGAGAAGCCATAAATTGATTGGAGTTATGCATGTTTTGTCCTTTAACTTCATATGTTTTTGGTGACCAACTTTTTTAGTTTTGAAATGTGAAGAGGATTGAAAAACTTCAAATCACTTTCACTATTTTAACACCCTCATGATCAAACCTTATAATCTTTCAATCCACAAGTGCTATTGTTGTGTTTTCTTGTCCTATGTAATCTATAACATGTCTAGTTTGAATTTGTATGATTGTAATTCAAAAAAATTGATAAAACTTATTAGAATGTTGGCTTTTTGTTCAATTTAGAGCAAATACCAAGAAGTTCAAAGAAGGCCATGGACATTTATAGGTGAGGCAATTGATACTAAAAATATAATTTCTTAGTATACACCAAACGGATTTAGGATTCACTTACAATACAGTTAGTACCTTTTGCAACAGTCACCTCGTGAAATTAACAACTAAAGTAGTCTGTTGTAAAAGTGACCACTTTCTAAAATGTATACAAATGGTACATTGAAGACAATGACCATTGCATTTCAACTTCAAAATTTATATCTAATTGCACAAAGGTCCAACAAATATGAAATGACTTAGGATAGATGCTAATTCCATGTTTCTTCCAACCAAAATTTACTAAAAATTGTTTCAATCAATTTCGCTTCCTTGAAAAATCAATCAGCTCTTAAATGGTTGCTTTAAGAGTAAAATACCTAAGATCATTGTGCCTTTGAAGTCTAACTATCCCTATGCATTTGGCCTCATAAGCATGAAAATGGACTAAAATTCATCATTTTCATTGCATGACTCTCGTGCCTAGAGCTTATAAGGTCAACTTTGGATGTGCTAGTAGTTATCTAAGTGGTCTTTACTTTCTTCATTTATAAATTGGTCTCCACAATCCATCTTAAAGTATTAGGAAAGTGCATCCACTAGGTGGATTATGAATACAAAAATGATAATGTCTAGGTTTTTCTTGAGCCATAATTTATTGGGCCTAAGAAGTTCAAAATCTACATTTACCTTTGTACTTTAGACACAAGGTTTAGCCTTGGCAATCCACTTTGGATTCTTCACATCCTTTCAAGTACTAGTGTGTCCAATAAACATATCCATTTTAAAAATAATTCTTCAATTATTTTCCTAACATTTGTATTGTATGGATCTTCAAAATTCTTCTTTGCAAATATTATAAAATTCAAAGATTGTAAACATATTTTACCTCAAAAACTAACTTGTCCAAATAAAAAACAACTCCACACTTTTACCTTAATCCCTAAACACACCAAGAACTATATTTTGGTATGGAATAAACTTTGAAGTTATATAAGATCTTAGCAAAATACTATTTTTAGTAGTTCTTTATTTAGTAGAATACCCTTGAAAATATACTTTAAGCATCAAAACACTACTTTTGAAAAAAAAAATGCATGATTTTTTCTATTGAAGATTCTATGCAAGGATGTCCTTACAAGTCTTGATTATTTAGTGTTCAAAGGCTCATGATTTTACACCCTCTTGATCGAACATTATAATTTTCAATCCATAAATGATAGTGGTGTGTTTTCTTTCCCTAAGTGATCCATAAAATGTCTAGTTTGAATTCATATAATTACAATTTTTTTTAAATGATAAAACTAATCAAAACTTCAGCTTTATGTTTAGTTTTGAGCAAACTCCCAAGAAGCTCAAAAAAAACCTTGGGAATTTAGGGATTAAATCTTAGCATGAAATTTGGTATAACAACCAATCAACAAAAGCCTTGGGAATTTAGGGATTAAATCTTAGCATGAAATTTGGTGTAACAACCGATCAACAAAAGCCTTGGGAATTTAGGGATTAAATCTTAGCATGAAATTTGGTGTAACAACCAATCAACAAAAGCCTTGGGAATTTAGGGATTAAATCTTAGCATGAAATTTGGTGTAACCAATCAACATTCTCGAAAAATCTATACCAGAGATCTATGAAGTGAAACCAAGAAACTAGAGTGATTGAAGTCCATGATTAAGAGGTGCTCTTGACCTACACGTCTATACGAGAACATCCCTGGCGTTCATCATTGCCTAAGATCACAGAAAATGAGCTTCGTCAACTGCTAAAACACACTCAAAGGCTCCCAGTTTGATATTCACCGTACCCATCTCACAAGAGACAATGGACAAGAAAGAGGAAAATCCAATACTTGTTCAAGCAAATCCCCACACAAAGAAATAAAACAAAAATATATCCATGGTTTCATGCCGAAGTGAGCTCAGAATGACGGAAGTCCACGTTTGTCAGCAGTTCTTAGACTGCTAATCTCGATAAGAAGTCTACATTGATAATTTCAAAATACATGAAGAGGCGAGTGGGAAATCTTCACTCCCATCCCTACAAAGAGAACAAAATTTCCGGCCTTACTCAGACCACAAAGGAGCTCACAAAGATGTAATATAGAATAGATTCCTGGTTCCATACCGAGTGAACTCAGACCACGATCCCATTCCCATTTGAAAGACCATTGAGAGACAAAAGGTTGGGGTCCTGAGAAAGGGAGATGCGTCTCCTGCGGAGACGCTCGGCGATGATGAAGGCGAGTTCCAGAGACTGGGAAGCGTTCAGCCTGGGGTCACAATGGGTGTGGTAGCGAGAGCTCAGGTCGTCGAAGCTCACCGCGCGACCCCCTCCCACACACTCCGTCACGTTTTGACCCGTCATCTCCAGATGGACACCGCCTGCATGTGTGCCTTCTTGTTCATGCACGTCAAAGAAGGCCTTCACTTCCTCCTGCACCACATCATGCACACACCACATGATTATGGTCAACTCCATATTCATGAAATGAAGGAAACAACACGTGAGAATATGGGCCCATTATGAAAGCTGAGGTAACTAAAATCTTCTGAGTAAGCATTTGATCATGATCCCTATTATTAAACCAGGTAAGTTTTTGTTGGGAGTCAAAAGGGGATTCCAGTTTCATGTAGCATGCATTTTTTGGAAACTAAATGATTTAGCTATAAATTTTCTAAAGATAGAATATAGGCACACCCCAAATCAACCCTAGGCTCTCAGGAATAGAGTGAGACTTTCATTTGGAAAGTGTCGGTAATGAAATAACGCAGTGGCGCTCCACATGAAGTGTTTTTCGGTGATTCAGGGCGGCATATAAAGTGCTTTGCTCTCTATGCGAGAACAAACTAGAGTTGTAAACTAACCCAGCTAAACCAAGAATGAGTTCAGCAAGAACGTGAAATTATATATTCGTAGAAGCATTAGATGCAAGGGTAATTGGGAAAGAAACTGACCAGAATGGCATTAAATGGGCGAGTCTTGATTCCCGAGGGTGCCTTGATGGTATTTCCATGCATGGGGTCACTCACCCACGTGACAATAACACCTGCATTCCGTACAGCCCGAACCAACGCGGGAAGCTTCTGTCGCAGTTTCTCAGCTCCCATGCGCACGATCACCGTCAGTCGACCTGGCTTGTTCTGTGGGTTTAGAATTTCACAAAGCTTCACTAACTCCGCTGGATCCATCTTGTCACTGACCTGCAGAATCAGGTCAAATCATTAATACGATATACATAGAGTCCAAGACAAAAAGATATCCCGTCAGTAACAAATAGAGGTGAATCCAACATACTAAACCCGCCCGGGGTGGTCGTCCCCAAGTAAAAACCCTGAAATTTTTTATTTGTCACTCATGATAAAATTTGAAAATTTTGAATTCATATTTGCAATCAGAGGACCCAAATTATCTAGGAGAGGTAGAGAAGATAAATTAATGAAGCACAAAATAGGGGGTCTTTTTTTTTACATGCACCCCTGGAATGACTTGGGGGGACGAGCGAGGGGGTCAATCCACCCCGGCCCTAAACCCCTCAGTGCCCTCAAGGCCTAAAGTGGCACTTCCATATCTATGAGAATGAATGGATCATTAAGAAGCCTCAAGGGAGGTAAAGATAAGTACTAACAAAAAGGAGAAATCATGCACTGCACTTTCCATCAATACAAATGTGTTCGGAAGTAAAAACCACTACAGTAGAACCTCCCTAATTCAATCCTCTCTAATTCAATAAAGTTCTGTCAGACTGCATTGATTGCTGGTCCCAACTTAACAATATGAACTCCATACAAAGATCATGCCCCTCCCTAATGCAATAACCTCTCTTATCTAATGTGTCAGACCGGTCCCAATCCTATTGCTTTAGAGAGGTTCTACTGTATTACGCTGTTTACTCAATTTAGTGTAAACCACAGTATTTTCAGTTCCGTGTACTGGCGGCAAATTCGCAATCATTGCAGTATCACCAAAGTTGCGGTCCTCCAAATTCTGTGGCTTACTTTGGTTCCGTCATTCAAGGGGCAACTTTGATAAAATCGGGTAGCTCCCAGAGTCTCCTTCCATTTAATCTTAAGCATTTACAGGTTAAGTTGCTCTCTCAAGTGGGTTCCAAAACCCCTACCAATTACACTATGACAGAGCTAGGGACTTCAAAGCTTAGGAAAGAGGGAAGGTGGAAGAGAAAATTCATTATACCTTCACTCCCAAAGGATTCCCCACTCCTCGTAGAAACTCAATGTGGGCACCATCTAGCTGCCGCGTTCGCTCCCCCATCCACAGAAAATGAGCTGAGCAATCATACCAAAGTCCTGAAGTGGAATCCTCCCGTGTCATTGCTTGCTCATATGGAAGAAGCAAGCATTCGTGGGAGGTCCAGAATTCAATACTTGTCATTATGGGATGATCCAGAGCCAATCCACAGGCAGTCATAAACCCTAATGCTTCGTCCACCCGATTCGCCAGCTCCCGGTACCTATATCCAGCACAGAATTACCTCAAAATCAGCTCTCTTCTAGAAACCTTCTAACCGAAACGGGAAAGATACAATACTCACTAGAATCAACCAGACGATATGATGTGGATACACAACAACCCTACCAAATTACAAAATCATTCCTTCAGTCAGGATTCCTAGTCAGTCAAGCAGTCTTCTACACTGATATACTGCAATTAAGTTGCCCCACGAGATTATCCAAAATCTGAAGGACTTGTGAGGCAGAGATTACTAAAATCATTAGGGACCCTAATCCCGTCTCCTATACTGATCCCTGTTACCAACAGCAACTCATCTATTCATAAAAATGGATGCCTATATTTACAAGTGGTGTCAGCGTGGCCTGGGCAAATGATTATGGCCACTCACTGGCACTTATAGAGGTCTACAACCTCCCACTGTGAATTTGCATAAGAGATTCATACATAGTGATAAAAAAATTGACCTCGACAGAATTGGCTCTTGTACCCAAAGATCTCTGCACGGCTAAAATAAATCTCCCCAGAATTACACTCCTACACATGCTAATGTTTTAAAGGTAACGTAAATAGTGTCGTGTACCATAGTATGAGGTAACCTAATGGCAGACATAAACACACATAAAAGCGTACTGAAGCCAGTTACCTGTCCCCTTGCTCACTGTGTAAAGCGAAATCAAGGTTCCAATCTTTGATCCTCTGCATGGCAGCATATCCTCCGGTAGAAAAAGCACGAAGCAGGTTCAAGGTAGAAGCAGATTGGTTGTAAGCCCGGACCATTCGATCAGGATCGGGTACTCTCGATTCCAAATTCGCCCCATCGCCATTAATGTTATCCCCTCTGTAGCTTGGCAACGACACTCCATTCACAGTCTCCGAATCTGCCGATCTGGGCTTGGCAAACTGCCCTGCCATCCTTCCAACCTGTTCCCACATCCAAAACCCAGAACCCCCTCAGAACCCCCCAAAAGTTCACACTCTAGCCTTCAATTTCTCAATTGCTCGAGTGGTCCTGTAGGTTTAGTTTGCCAAAAAAAGGCAGTCCAAAACTCATTTAAAAAGCAATTTGTGATACTAAGGGATACGATTTCACTATTTCCGAGACCATTTCTGTGCCTCAGGATTATAAACATACCTATGACGCCCAGGAGTAAGATAACTACACCAAATTACAACATCTACCTGCTGCAACAGTCCAAATTCTTGCACAATGAGTACATCCACTGATTTTTAAAATGCATACCACCTCTCGGTTTCAGGTCATGAACTTCGAACCACGATAACTTTTGCATATGGTCTCCAAATAATGCATTCTTTGCTGCGATAGAATCCTCATTGATTTGCCAACAAGAATATATAAAGGCCCAAACAATCTAATAATAAAAAAAATTATCTCAGCGTCGCAATTAGTTGCGGTCACGATCCACAACTCGCACAAGGCTTTGGACAAACTCCCAGTGAACCTCGAGAAACATTGACAAGAATGGAGAGGAACAGAAGCTTCAGAAAGGTAAAGATGAGCGCATCGCAGAGATGAGCGCACACCTTGACGACGGGCAACTGGCCTCCAAACATCAGCACGACGCCCATCTGCAGCAACAAGCGGAAGGTATCCCTAATGTTGTTCGCGTTGAATTCCTTGAAGCTCTCGGCGCAGTCGCCTCCCTGCAGCAAGAACGCTCTCCCCAGCGCGGCCTCCCCCAGTCGCTCCTCCAAGCTCCTCGCCTCCCCCGCGAACACGAGCGGCGGGTACCCCTCCATCTGCTTCACGACGTCCTTCACCTTCTGCGGGTCGGGGTAATTCGGCTGCTGCAATGCCGTGCGGCTCGTCCAACTGCTGGGGCTCCATGCCTTCGCCTCGCCGGGAATTCCGACACTGCTCTTCGCTCCATTGACCTCGGAAGCTCGCGAAGCGCGCACCGTCTCGGCCTTCGGGCCGCTGTTGCGAGGGGAGTGGCCGCTGCCCAGCCAATTCTTCGACTTCCACGCACATTGCTCCAGACCTGCGGCCTGCAGAGCGCCGCTCGCGACCGCCATCGCTACCCGAAAATGGGATTGTGCCGCAAAATTCAATCCTCTCACACACCGGCTCCGCCAGAAACAGAATGGAAGTCCTGTCTCGCAGTGTCTACAGGTTCGCCCTTTTGCTCCTGTCGTGGTCGGATGGGTATGTTCCGGTTCTCAATTGAATAGGGCGGGAGGAGCTGGCGTTCCTAGAAAGCTTATTGGTCGGGAAGAGATCAAGTTCGGTCATGGACCTTTTGCTATCGCGTATGACATCTGTCCTGACCCGACGGGTATCAGGTACACTAGTTCTCAACTGTATTGGGGCGGGTATGGTAGTTGCTCTTTCAGTTGATGAGATCTGCCTGGTGCAATTTGACCCAAAGGGAGCTTTCCGTTCAGATATTTTGAGAGACCCAGAGAGTGGAGTGATGGAGCTATTTGCTTTCATGAGCATGGATGTAAGATGCAAATGTAGATGAAAACATATTATTTTATCCAAAAGTGTGTGCATTCATCCAAAAATAAGCAATATTAGAATTCCTTGTAAAGTGTGTGCAAGGAGGGACCAAGAGTTGGAGTTTGAGAAAAACAATGGACAAAATTCTTTGAAGCACCCCAAATTGGTTTGATGGAGTTTGGTGGAGTTTGGTGTTATGTTTCTTTTAACTATTTTTAGTTAAACCTTCCTCTGACACCCCTTCTACAAATTGGGATTTACTATACGGTTAGCTCTATTAGCCCATGATTTTGTAGTGATATTGTTCCATGAATTTTTAGCAAATTAGCAATCATGAAAGGAGAGCATTTTTTCCATAATTTTCTCTCAAAAAAAATCATTGCTAGGTAATAAATTGCAATATTTTGTGACTCCTTTATTTGCAACTAAAAGTATGAAATGAAACAATGCATTCATTGAAATTAAGCTTATAACAACATCTAAATTTAGAGGTGAATGCTTTGGACAAAATATTTAGAAGTTACAATATCTTTTTTGATATGCAAGCAATTATATAAGAGTCATTTGACACCTCCAAATAAGGGAAGAGTGGCATCTAAAGTTTTTGGAAAGTGTTAAATTTTTAATCTACTTGGCCATTGACAAATATAATTATAATATAGAACTTTATAAAATTTGGATTAACAACATCCCAATATCAAATTCTCCATAGACATACTTTTATATTATCCTAAGATGTATGATATCTATGTTACATGGCTAACAATTTTCAATGAATTTTCATGTCAAACCATGAAATTTAATATTTAAAATTCATCAAAAGTAGAGTTCTGATTTTTTGAAATTGAGATGTGGAATGTTTATCGTAATCGTGAGGAAACACAATGGCATTTGAATTATGTAAGATTGCATTTGAAATGGGGTTACTTAAATGGAAAACATGGGGGTTTTGCAATCTTTATGGTAGGACACAGACCTTATAGTCTAAATTAACATATACCTCCCCCGTCAATAAAAACAATAACAGAAAGTATAACTTTTACTCCATTAAAGTTTGCATATGGTATCCACATAATGCATTCTCTGGTGTGCTGGAACCCTCTTTCATTCGCCAACAATCGCCAACAAGAACATTTTGAGAAACCGATGAGTCTACTCCAATACTAGGAACCATGCATAACAGCAGATGTGCCGAGTTTGGGTGTCCTTAAGTTCCTACCTTAGTTGACAACTGCGCTTCTATGCAGTTTCTAGTAGACGGAAATTCCTCCGAAGGATAATTTCGTAGCAGGAGCAATTTATCTTCGTCCGTCTCAATAGTAACCTCAAGATCCATAGGATCCGAAGGTCATCAAAGACGATATCACCGTCAAACAACATCAAAATGTCTCAATGCCTGCAATTAGTCACAAACTCATTCGTTGGACCAGATTAAGTAATGCTTTACGGTTGTTTGACACGGTAACGAAACACATCGCAAGTGCAGATCATCACCAGTTGTCACAGAACACCCACAGGGCATTAGGGTAAGTTGCTAGACTCCAGACTGATGCAGATGTTTTCTACAACGGAACAGCACAGTACTCCCTGGGAAGCACTTCCTCACACTCTGTATAATTCATGACATCTGCACCAATTAGGCCTCACCATTATCTACAAGTCCGCAAGACTGCAACCACAACAACCTGTAGCAACATACCGCAATTGACATAAGTTCGGTAATTTTCTGTTTGGCTTTTCGTCTGAGTCCCCCCTAAGAGGAGAGGAGAGCTGCGCCGTCCAAGGGGTTAGTGCAAGATCAAGGCGAAGCATCCAATTACGACACATCTCTTCTGCATTACCTGAACTCCTCCAATATCAACTCCCACATGCAAGCCAGACAGTGTTCAGAAAAATGAAGACGGATGTGTAGCGCCACCACCCCATCTCTCTGACTTGCACACGTTATCACAAGCAAGTCCCTCTCCAGAACTTCAGTATATGCAAATTCTCTTCCTCAGTGTATCGCTGCACCCAAAAATACCACACATTAGCCTGTCTTTATAAATGCTGCCAAGGAAACCACTGTGAAAACAATTCAATATGAGAAGTACAAAAAAGAGCCATTGTCACACAGCTATTGAATTACACTGCTTCTCACGCACCACTTAAGATCATCTACCAGAGGTCAAAAGAAATTAATAGAACCTTGCAACCACGACAACCACATTTCCCACATACAAGAAACTGCAGAATGATCATTATCCGTCGTCAGGCAAAAGAATCACCAATACGACCAAGATGCCACAACAGTTCTGTAGGATGTGAAAATCACCTGAAGAACAATTCGAGATGCAAAACCTTTCTTTTTCATGATCTGACATATTTCACTCGGATTATTTGCTGTCAAGGTAACCATGTAGAACCAACCCTTATTCGATAACAGGTTGTCTACCATGGTTAACATGCGATCAATCACAACTCTGCCCCTCTCACCCCCTGCCCATGCTGCAGCAATGCCTGCAGCACCCACCTGAAATCAAGAAAATCATTAAAAGAATAAACCCACAGCCCCAAGAACCAGAATAGATACCTGCCATTGAGAAGAGACAAGATAACCTCTTCCACCTTATTTTGAACAAAATTACTCATTGTCATCTTACATATTGATGGAATGGATGCAAGGTGGATCTGATTGACCAGCAAATATACCTCGTGCTCAGGAGTGGGGACATAAGGAGGGTTGAACAAGAGAACGTCGACTGAACCGGCCAATCGTTTCTCCAGTCCGTGTACCAAGTCGGTGACTACTACGTCTGCCTGAATACCATGGGCTGATAAGGTTTCACGTGTCACCTGTGCCGCCGTCTGTGAAGGAGTAAACATTCAATGAAGCTCGGAGAAAAACCTGAAATTAAATGATACACCAACATGTTGCTTTTATATTCCCATCACAGATGTCAACCAGGCTGGTAATGATAAGAAAACAACGCGTTGTAGACATAGGCACAATCAAAAAATAGCTTTGTTCTGAAAAGCTAAGGGTTCCTAACGTAACGAAAGGACTAACCAATAACGAAGCTAAGACAAAAAATGTGCCTAGCATTAACGCATGGGAGTCCGGAGCGCATCCATACGTTAGAAATCAAACCGCAAAACAAAACAAAAAAACAAAAAACAAAAGAAAGATAGATAATCACCCGACTGATGTCCGTTGCAAGAAACTGGGCATTCACATCATCACCAAGGATCAATGCTAGTGAGGTGATGACATAACCGCTACCGCATCCAACCTCCAAACAAAGGCTCGGGCGCTGCTCCAAAAGCTTCATTTTCTCGGCCAGCAAAGCATCCACCAGAACGAAGGAATCATCACACGGCTCATAAACATCTGGATGCCGAGCTACAAGCGAGATGGATGCACTTCGCAATGCAACCTGCAAAGAAGACCACGCATGACTTGTCACTTCTCCAGGACCACTAGAAAAGCTTGAAATTTCCTCAACTTGAAACTGCAAAACTCGATCCGAACTTGCGGCCACCTGGGAAACAGCAACAATGAAGTCATCCAATATAAATAAATTATTTACGGTAACCCCAATCATCTCTTAAACCTCGATTCTTATTGAGACATAAACAACTGAACTTACCAATCTCATCAGAAGACGAAAGTCGCACCGTCAGGGAGGATCACACCACCAATACCAAATCTCGTTCCAGATTAGACTACGATGCATTTGAATGAAGGAAAAATTAATTAAGGAAAAATAATAATTCTCGACGGCAATGTTGACAGTGAATTCCAAATTGGAAACGCGGAAGATGATACCAACAGACACTCAAAAGAAAATAAGAGATACTTCGTCACGGACGTCTATAACCCTGTAACATCAAAGACAGAGTCATGCAGTTCTCCAAAGGAACCATATCCTGCGTACAGATCTAAAGTAGATAAGCTCATTTCAACGACAAAGAAAAGTACAGCGACTCTGAATTCTCTTAAACTTCGTCTCTTGTTGGCATACAAACAAATGAATTTAACAATCTTTCTTGTAAGACCAATGCCTCCAGTATAAAACCAAACCGGGATTGATCATGCGACCAATCGCAAATCTCGCCTTCGAAATATTGCAGACTGCAGGGAAAATAAGCCAGGTACGAAACTAAATCCTAAACGGCAGAGACTTGCAGGTTGGAGCCGGCGAAGTTTATACAATTTCAAAAATCTTTCCAATGCGCATAAAGAGATGCCGAGTCACAAGCGTCAACAACCCTAACACCACGCGGGACAATCAACAATAGCACTCTGCAAAGAACACCACGACCTGCGAACCCTCGCGCATCCTCGAGTTTAACCTAACAAGCTCCTCATCCCAACACTCCACGTCTGGACTCCAAATCCCTTCAAAACTGTCCATGATCTATCCCTCACACTCATTAAGCCAAAAGAAAACGCCACACTGCCAGAAAGATTGTCCCGCTCAGCCAACATTGGCAGAAATTAATCAATCGAGACACGCATTCGCCAAACGTCAACCCTTGCCCCGCCATGTCGCCTGTCAAATCCATCCTACAGAAGAAAAGAAGAAAAGCGTTACCGGCACAGATCCGGAGACAATCTCGTTGCCGAGACTGTGGTACCCGTTGGACATCTTGCCCCGTCGTCGTTGTCGTCACACTGCGTCTGCCGAGGGTTGATGAAAGGAAACGAAAGAAACTGCCCGACGGAGCTGCAGAGGCACACCCCCGACGCAGCAGCAACAGAAGATTTGCTCGGGTTGTCAAGAATGTGGAGACGGAGGGAACGGGGGAGGGAGTGGATCTGCTGGGGATGGTGGCGTCACTCAAGCTTCATCGCCATGGCCGATGCAAACGCTGCGACAGGACTCGTTCCGTGGTGCACTATGAGACAAACCAATTTGCAACATTTCTTAGTAAATTTCTACTTTCTGTCAAATTATGGTACTGCTAGTTTCTTTGCCAACTTTTTTACTTCTATTTTAATTTTAAAATATGGATGAGGTCTCGAATATTGGATGAAATAATGCAAGAATACAATTGAAGAGTGTTTTTTGGTCTAAAAGATGGATGAATATTGAAATCCTTTACTTCGCCAACATAAGATAAAAAGGAAAGAAATTCCAATCCTTAAAGGGTTGGCTTAAATGAAGAGTCTATTTACTTAACCCCTAAACGTCGAGGTGGATGTTTTTCGTCCAATGAATGACAAGGAATTCTCGTATGTAGGAAAGAAGTGAAACTATTCATCTTCGGAATTAGGGGTGAAAAGGAAAGATCTTCTATAGTGACTCCCTATGCGTATTTTTGATTTTTTTAAAGTAGATGATGTCACACGGTTCCAAAATGCTTGAGTTCCATGGTCACCAACCTAGTGTTCAAGGGTTAAGATCCCACCGTTGATTCCACCCAATTGATCAAGGACAATGTAAGTGATTGACATCTTAGCACTTTTTCCAAAATTCAGTAAAGGTCGGCTAAATAGTAAATAGAAGGGGATTTAATAATGAACACGTATATTCATTCTTTGAGTGTATGCTTGGACACTATGTCATAAAATACACTTTGATTTCCTTAATGTCACAAATTAGGTGGCGTAATGGCATGTGATTTGAAAGAGTTTTGTCGTTGCGTGTCAAATTGACATTAATCTCTAAATTTTCAACTATCCATTAGTTAAATGATGAATGCCTTAAGAAATGTCTTTCATCCAATTGATATTCATTGAAGAAAAATCATATAATATATCAATGGAAGGAAAGAAACAATGTTCTAGATGAATCAATAATATAGATATTCTTGGAGTATTTAGGAATATTTTCAATTTTAATTATAAATTATCTATAAACAAGATAGTGATTAAGAATCAACCACTCATAGTTATAATTAATGGCCCCCATGGCACAACACACATCCTTATTGATTGCCTCTTCTTCCTATATCCAAAGTGTACACTCATCATCCATATCTACTATAATTTCTTTCATTGACAAGCACAAACACCAATATGGACAGGCAACCAACGAAACAAAAGGCCTTTTGTATGCTCCACAATTTTTCTTGATGGCCTTCATCACAAATACTTTACCAACAAGACATTCCAATTTCATCCATGAACAATATGCTTAAAAACATTAACAAATTTGCCATCAAATATACAACTTACATTCTCTTATTCAAATGAAAATTGGAAAATAATCAAACGTTTCCTAGCATACAATCATGAACTTTCCCTAGCACCAACTCCTTCACCCCATACTAATTCCATTCTTATCCACCATTCTTTCCACCCTTTTTCTCCTACCCCAAATAATAGTTGTAGTTAGTACATAGTCTTTCTTCTAAAGAAGGTGTGTAATTTAGGTGTCACTTGAAATGGCTTTTTGAAGCTTGATGTGGGGATACTAAATGAACAAAATCTTCGTGTACATCAAATTCCAAATGGTTGGAGTAATATATATTATATTGATGAGAAAACTTCTTCAAAAAGTTACACACAATTTTTTACCCAAGTGATAATTTAATGAAATTTGATGAACCATTAGATATTAATTTGAACAACCACTCCATTACAATTGCTAAATTACTATACATATTTTTCAAGTTTCTATCACATAATTTATTAAAATATTAATTTAATATAAGTAAAAGTGATAAGTTTGTGAATACAATCAATTTGAGAAATATGATTCTTTACTATGACAAAAAATAAAAATCTTTTTATATTTTTTCTTGCAATGAAAAGAATCTTCTATATTCAAATTTGTTTCAATTATTCAACTTTTTCAATTAGTAGCCTTACAAGTTTTGATTCTTCAAGTATCCCATATGAATACTATGCTTGTCAATGAATGTCCAAACAACAATGCTAACAAGTAATAGAATTATTTGTTTAAGGTAGAAGCACCCAAACTCGCCACCTATGAGATGTCTTCAAAGGATCATAGAAAGGTAACATAAGAGTGACTACATCCCCTGAAACCACTACAATCTCTCAAGGGCAAGTAATGGGAGTTAAAAAGATTTTTGAGGCAACCAATGGGAATTGAAGCATTTTTGCTTCAAGAGTGGCCATTTAAGGGGGAGTCTAATGGTATAAGTGGGTATCCTATGTTTTCAATTTTGAAAATTCATAAAATATTGAGTTCCCTACATATGGAATCCCTTGAAGTTTTTAGCATTTAGATGTGGAAATTCTCAAAGATTTTATACATCCATGAGCATTCATGAATCTAAAGAAATTAAAGTAAATATTGAGAATTTGAAGGAGTTTATTCCATTCTTGGTTTGTCAATCGATTCCTATTTGAAGCATCTCATATACTTTCTTTTTGCATTTTTAGCCGTACAACATGAATAGACCCTTTGAAAACATAACATGAATGTCAAAAACATGCAAAAAATTTGTAAAATTTCCAAAGTTACCTTACAAAATCCCATATTGAATAAAATCCCCTAATAGTGCAAGATAAATTTTGTAGTCAAAACTAATCCTCATTTGCTAAGAAGGGAAATCTATTGTGAAGAACATAGAGGTTAAGAGTAAAATATTGTATACTTTATATTTATTTATTTTTCCTTATACAATTTGTAAAAAAATTCACCTTGATCCCCTTTTTTTAAGTTACATTTATTTGTTAACCCGTAAAGGATGGACAGGTGATTGTGGAAATACTCCCTTTTGGAACTGTGTGACATCATCTACTTTAGAAAATCCAAAAATATTCATTGGAAGTCATACTAATGTAGAAGACCTACTCTTTTCTCACAAAATATCGAGGATAAATAGTCGCAATTATGTCCCATATAGAGAGATTCTTTGTCATCCATCGGACACAAAATGTCCATGTTAACGTTTAAAGGTTAATATTCAAACTATTTTGTCCACATTTGTATTCAATTACATTCTTTGTTAATCCAACTCCTATTATCACAATGTTTTTGAAACTAGAACCATGACACATCCAAACTTTTTCAATATTACCTTCCATAATATTAAATTCATTGTTCTCTCATCAAATACTAAAAAAATTAATGTAAAAATTTTACAACTTATTATGAAGTCTATCTATCCCATTTTGTTATGCAATGGAAATTGCATACAAATGTGATAATAAAAGGTCTATAACATGCAAAAACGTGCTAGACCTCCTTCAAGACGCACCCTACCCAAATACTTCTTTAAAGTCACTTCTACATGCAACTTCAGAACTCCATTTGATCATGTGCAATTTGGCCTACTAATCTGTGACATTAAGGAGGTCAGGGTATGTAATACGAAGTACTGCCCACGTACACGCTCGAAAAACTAATGCAAGTGCTATTATTAGATCCCCGTCTGTTCTCCGTCTGAACGAAGGAACGAACCCTGTCGCAGCGTTCGCATCGGCCATGGCGATGAAGCTTGAGTGACGCCACCATCCCCAGCAGATCCACTCCCTCCCCCGTTCCCTCCGTCTCCACATTCTTGACAACCCGAGCAAATCTTCTGTTGCTGCTGCGTCGGGGGTGTGCCTCTGCAGCTCCGTCGGGCAGTTTCTTTCGTTTCCTTTCATCAACCCTCGGTAGACGCAGTGTGACGACAACGACGACGGGGCAAGATGTCCAACGGGTACCACAGTCTCGGCAACGAGATTGTCTCCGGATCTGTGCCGGTAACGCTTTTCTTCTTTTCTTCTGTAGGATGGATTTGACAGGCGACATGGCGGGGCAAGGGTTGACGTTTGGCGAATGCGTGTCTCGATTGATTAATTTCTGCCAATGTTGGCTGAGCGGGACAATCTTTCTGGCAGTGTGGCGTTTTCTTTTGGCTTAATGAGTGTGAGGGATAGATCATGGACAGTTTTGAAGGGATTTGGAGTCCAGACGTGGAGTGTTGGGATGAGGAGCTTGTTAGGTTAAACTCGAGGATGCGCGAGGGTTCGCAGGTCGTGGTGTTCTTTGCAGAGTGCTATTGTTGATTGTCCCGCGTGGTGTTAGGGTTGTTGACGCTTGTGACTCGGTATCTCTTTGTGCGTATTGGAAAGATCTTTGAGTTTCCGATAGTATTGTCTTCCCCGTTTCCAATCTGCCATTTTCTGCCGTTTAGGATTTCCTTTTCTTCCTGGTAAAATTTTCCTCCAGTCGAACACATCTTTTTCTTAGGTCGAGGGATGAGATTTTCGATTTGCCGTGTGAGCAGTCCTGCTTTGGTTTTATACTTGTAATATAGGGCTTCTGTCTTGCAGCAATATTTGTTAAATTCATTTCTTTATATACCAACGAGAATCGAAATTTAAGAGAATTCAGAGTTGCTGCTCTTCTCTTAGTCGTTAAAATGCGGTTAGCGACTTTGGATCTGTACCTAGGATATGGCTCCTTTACCGTAACGACATGCCACTGCCGTTGATTGTCCAGCGTTGTGCTAGGGTTGTAGACACCCGCGTCCAAATATCTCTTATACGATTTTGAGTTTCTGTTAGTATCGTGTTCCCCTTTTCTGATCTGGAATTCTGTGTCAGCTATGCCGCCTAGAATTTATTTTTCTTTCGAATTGATCTTTCTTAGTCTAACATGGAGGAACAAGATTTGGTATCGGTGGTGTGATCCTTCCTGATGCTGAGAAATTCATCTTAAAATGAGATTGTAAAGTTCATTTGTTTATGTCACAACAAGAGTCGAGGTTTAATAGAAGATTGGAGTCGCTTAAAATAAGTTACTTATATTGGACGACTTCGGTGTTGTTATTGTTGTTGTTTCCCAGGTGGCCGCAAGTTCGGATCGAGTGTTGCAGTTTCAAGGTGAGGAAATTTCACGCTTAGCTCGAGGATTTCTGTCTGAAGGATACGCTCATTCAGGGTGTGAAATTGATGCGGAATTCTTTATAATCTTGTATGTAAGCTGAACTTGTTCGTACGAAGCTTACGCAGTCTACTCAGTCTTTCAGTAGAAAAGTGAAAATGCCAAATCGCGATGGCTAAATATTGTCGTTGCTTCTTAATTTTGCAGAATCTAATCTACAAACTTTTCCCCCAAATGATACTCGAGGCCAAGTCGTCGGATCATTTCAGCCCCCCCGGGATGCTGATGGTAAGTAGTCTTTTTCCCTTTCTTAATTTTCTTAGGATGTCGATCAAATTTCCTCTCTGCTGTTTCTTCCAATGATATAGTGTTTCACCGTACATCGTTGTCTTATTCAACGGGCTATACATCGGTTACCTCAAGCATGCTATTAGGTGAGGTGGCTCAGTGATGGATCTGAATGGCTGGAAGGAGTAAAGAATATGCAGAATAAATCACAAATCCTGAATAATTTTATCGCGAAATGAATCTCTATCAACGATTCTAAAGTATCAAGATGCCTCGAAAGGGTGAGTGCTAAAGCAACATGTGGACCTCTAACATAGATAATGAAGATTGAAATTTTTGCGCCTGAGAATGTGTGCATGCTCTCTAAGCACTGTAATGTTGATCGGGTATGCTACTCAGAGCGTAGGTCTTGCTTTGCGTGTCAAGTATGTGTTTCATTGCAACTGAAGTTTCTAGTGACACTCATTGCTTCGAGTGTCCTAATTATTTCTTGGAGAAAATGTGTAACTATGTATTGCTGACAACTTTGGTGATGTACTTCATGAGTAAGATCTTGAGTATCGTTGTCAAAGCTACTGTTATTTGAATCTATATTCTCATCATTATTTATCCCTAATCATGCACCTTGTTATTTCATTCTCAGTTACATGCATCTGGTTTATCGTGCTTCTACTGTGTCTCCTATATTCGTTTTCCTCACTGCGAGTCCATTTTACGAGCAGATTCATTTTCAAAGCCCGGCTCTGGAAGTCAAGGAGGTAATGGTGAATCTTCAGCGGCTTCAGGGTGGCAGAGCTACTTCAGCGTTGTTTCTTATCGACCCTACTTTAATGTAGACACTTCGGACGTTCTAGGGCGTGTTCGGGATTCTCTATTCCCCTTTAAGGGTGATTTTATTGAGAAAACCAGTCACAATCCTGACATGTAAGCTTGTGTTTCTCTTTCTTTCATGTTTGTATCTTACAATTGAAGTATTTTGAATTTTTTGCTAACAATCATGATTGCAAGTTTATTGAATTTAAGGTATCTGCACCTGATTATCTTCTATATCTTTCGGTACAGGTATGGACCGTTTTGGATCTGCTCTACGCTGGTGTTTGTAACAGCGGCATTGGGGAACTTTGCAGCATACTTGTCTACTAACGCCGCGTCTTGGCATTACGACGTGAACAAAGTGTCATGGGCAGCCTTTATGTTCTATGGTTACGTGGCGGTGATACCTTTGGGCCTGTACTTTCTCTTGAAGTACTTGGGTGTTGTTTCAGGCCTTGTGCAGCTCTGGTGCCTCTACGGATACTCTCTTTTTGTCTTCATTCCAGCCTCGGTACGCTACTCCGCACCTATTTTAATTATATGCTACTTATTATTGGTAGTGACAATGTTCACCATGCAGTTCTTGGGGGCTCGAATTTCGAGAATTCACACCACAGTTTTCCCGGAGCTGATCCAATTGTTTTTCTTGTGGATTATCAGTTTCTCTGCGTTGTCCCATGGGATATTATGAGGTGGGTGGTGGTGGGAGTGGCCGCAGTCATGTCCGCTGGTTTCCTGGCTATCAATATTCGGACGCACATCAAGACAGCAAGTGAACGGTGGTTCCTTATTGTCACTAGTTCGGCAGTATTGCAGCTCGGCTTGGCTTTGGTGCTGAAGTTATACTTTTTCACATACTTTTATCATGATAGTTTAGTTCACATTTAGATTGTAGCATAACCACTGATTCTGTATCTATTGGAGGCTTCCAGGCTCTAGTAGAATGAGACTGACGCTCTTGAGTCAGGCTCGGGAAGGCATTATCACCCCACTTCAGGACTTCCTTGCATGATGAGCTCTCTCTCTGTCTTCCCTTTCTGATTAGTTTCAAAATTGCATATCTTCAGAGTGCAATGCACATCGATGGATCCGCCAGTGTTGATGTCATCTTGCATCCCTTTCAATGCTGAGTGTCTGTGTAGTGATGATAGGTTTTAGTTATACAGCCTCCTTGTCTACAGTAAATCATTGGAAGCTCCTATAATTCTAGCCCAATTTACTTTGGCAGCTCCTCTAATGATTCATGGATATTCTCGACATCATATCGGTGGCACTAATGGTGTATGGCTTGTGGGATTAATCTGTAACTTACTGATGTTCATTATCAATTTTGTTTTCACCTTTCACAAATGTGATTGAATGTATGATCTAACTGGGAAACACAAATCCTGACAGCAGGTTCATTATAAGGTGGTTATTTTGGGTGCACTTATTAAGTGCATTAAGAATTCAATGGAGTACAATCCCGACATTCCAGACTACTGTAATTGAATACCTTCGAATTTCTTCTTTTGGATATTCAAACATTCGACGAAGAGATTACTCTCTAATGGATGGACAAAGCTTATGACCTCACTCTTTTTCTTCGCTATTTATGAGTGAAATCATTTGTTTTTCAAAGATGAAATCACATGTCTAATACTTGTCATAAAATTTTCAATTTTTTTGTGACAACTTCAAATTACCATGAAATTTTGAAGAAAAAATGAAGAAAATTCATATCAAATACAAATCATGTTCAAAAACCTATTTTTTTGGTAATAGAAGTACATTCTAGTATAGAACATTGTGGTATACATTAAATTTCCATATCACTCCATTCTTGGAAACATGGTTATACATACTCAACTTCAAACTTCACTAAAATGCTTACTTTATGGAATTTAAAAAATTAATTATTGTAGGAATTGTACTATAGAAACTTCATTTTATTAGTTTTGCAAAGAACAAAAGAATTTTTTTTGAATTTCAAAATCAATTTAAGGGAAAAGAAGTTCAAAGTGTTGGAATAAATTGGATAATATACCATTTTTTGATGAACTACCCCCATATTAAATCAAAAAGCAACTCAAATGTCTTGAACTTAACTCACTTATGTAGCTATAGCATCAATAAAGTTGTATACAAAAAATTGGAAGAAAATCATCCATTCTTTAATATGTGCAAAGCCTAGTTGACCATCCAAAGTACAAAACGTATCCTTGGCATCTTTCTAGGTTTAAAAGATAAAAAGGTTGGAAATTAATTATGAGTTCATTCAATTCCAAAAGTTCCATTGCATATTCAAATGTATTGTATATTCAATTTCAATACTTCCTAAGCTTTAGGGTTTATGAAAAAGTAAGTGACATTTATTACATTAGATTTGTAACAACCTTGCACATTCAAATGTATTGTAAGGTAGGAGGTCCATAAAGCTCCTATTTTAGGGCAACCCCACAACAGGCGCACCAAAGAGGGGCGTGAATACATCTGGTGCATGTGGCCATTTGTTGCCCCACGGTGAAACGGGAAAAGAAACATGCCAAGAAGGAAATCCACAAGGATCCAAAAATTCAAGCCATTCACCGTGCTTGATTTATCTTTATTTAATTTGAAACAAATGAGACTTGTGGTTTGTACGTCAAAAAGTGTGTTAGAAGGACATCCAAAGTGTTTGCGCGCCATGCTCAAGACCCTTCATTTCCCAATGCCCTCTCCAAATCTCAACGTGGCCAGCCATTAATTTCACCTTGGCGTGCATGCCGTGGGGCAGGAATGTAATCCGGGCTTGCCCACTAGTCATGTCTCGGCCCCTTGGCGCCCTACTCTGAGGTTGCTCTAAGAGATGGAAATTAATTTGGAGAGGTTACACTTCTTGAAATACCTTGTGAAATACTTTTTAGTAAAGTTTCCTTCATGGACAACTGGACTTGGCATCTAATTCAAGTGGTTTCAAACTTTTTTGGAGCTTCATGGAAATAGTAAGTTATGGAATTTTGAAGTTGAAACGCAATGGTCATTGAAAGCGTCCACTTCATGAAATATGCACTACTTGTATATTGCTAGTGCAATGTGAAAGGAAAATATACATTATGTATTTATGTTCTTGAAACATACATTATAATGTACAATGGGGTGACAATGACAATGAACTGAATGGCGTTTTTGAATTTGCAGTGAAGAAAATTTCACAGCTGTCAACTTTAATAGCCTCCCAAGGGCTGAGAAATTGGTATTTTACCATGAAAGTTTTCTGAAAAGATCATCTCCAAGTCAATAACATGTGTACCAAATTTTAAGGCCCGAAGATTCACCAAAAAAAATATATTCACAATCTACGAACATGTGTTGTTTTGAAAAACAATCATGGAAACCATTTCAATATTGCCAACTTTGACACCCTCCCAAGGGCTGAAAAATTGCTTATATACCATGAAATGTTTTTCACAAGATCTTCTCTATGCTAATAACATGTGCGCCAAATTTGAAGGTCAAAAGATTTATACAAAAAAAGATATCCACAATCTACCAACATGTGTAGCTTTGAGAAACCATTTCACTACTACCAACTTTGACACCCTCCTAAGGGTTGAGGAATTGTATATTTACCATGAAATTTTTGGCACAAGATGTTCATCATGTTAAGAACCTGTGTGCCAAGTTTCAAGGTCAAAAATTTATACAAAAAAAAAATATTCACAATCTACCAACATATATGTCCTCCATTTGCTTCAATCATTGCTTCTAACCTAGAGGGCATAGAATGACATAATTGAAGGAGCTTTGTACCACTGATTAACCTCCATTCTCTTTCAATAACTACCTTCAAGTCATCTAAGTTTCTAGGGCATATTGAGCCATGTTGCACAACATCTTTCAAAATCTTTCAAAGGTTCTCAATTGGATTGAGATCAAGAGAGTTTGTAGGCAAATCGAGCTTCTCTTGAAGGTGTGTTTGTCTCCATTCTTCACCTAGTTTGCTACAATGGACATGTGAGTCATCTTCCATGAGCAATCCACGTGACACTCTTCCCATGAAATCAAGCAACTTGCCATTGTAGACCACTTCAACAAAATCCTTACAATAGCTAAGCGTTGATCTTTAGGCATAAAAACAAGTTGTGACTTTTTCCCTCTAGCAAATGCGTCCCAAACCATCAAAGAATTTCTCCCACTCTTAAAAGTTGGAACTATACAACTTGATGAGTAGCGCTCATATGTATTTCTCCAATCATGAACTTATCTAAAAAAAATTTCAACTTCAAAGGTAGACTCATCTGTCCATACAACTCACTCCCATTCTTCTACACTCCACCCATGGCAATACTTCTGAGAAAAAGCCAATTGCTGAGACATGTGACAAGGTGTCAAGAAAGGTTTTTTGACTACAATTCAATTGAAAATGCCACTTCCATGTAGGACCCTTTGAATAGTTCTTCTAGACACTAGAGTAGGACACATACTAGTAATCTCCAAGAGTGTCGAGCGACAATGAATTTTTGAGACATATATAATAGCACAGACATCTCTATTACTAAGCTTCTTAGTGTAACTTCCACCACAAAGTTTACACTTATAGGTTCCATCTTCTCAAAATTATTTCACCAACCTTTGAATTGTTCTAATAAAGACTCTAACAATAGCTATAATGTCAACTCTTGTCTTCCTTGCCTCACTCAAACCTATAATGCAAGCACAAGTTTCATTTGAAATAGCCATCATCTACAAATTTTAGAATGCTAATTGGATCCAAAAATTTCAATAATCAACCTCATACACTCATCACTCAAACCTTAGTTAGTCATCCATCATCCATGATCCAACCTACACTCACTCAATCACCACATAGCCTCACTCACTCAGTCATCCATAGCCTTGACTCACTCACTTATCATATCCTTCATGCACTCAGTCATCACTTAGGCTACTCATGTTCACAAACCTTCAATCCTCTACTTAGAAAAATAATCACCCACCACTTGCCTCTCAGGTCATCATACATCCCACTTCTTGTAATGCTCAATTCCAAATGCAAGCATTCATATTGAGAGGAAAAAGCTTCTTCATGCATGTATGGTGTCCAATTCTTGAACAAGTGCATTCTTTAGCTGTGACAAGTGTACAAATCGAGATTTGGATATCCTTGATTTTGTTGAGAAGCATTTATGTCTAGGGATTGCATCATTTGGATAATTTCAGTCTAGAAGCTTAACTGTCCAAAATACTTCAACACTTTTAGTATATCCTTAAAATATTTCTTACAACTACACACATTGGTAGTTTGTGAATATCTTTTTTTTGTATAAATTTTTGACCTTGAAACTTGGCACACAGGTTCTTAACATGATGAACATCTTGTGCCAAAAATTTCATGGTAAATATACAATTCCTCAACCCTTAGGAGGGTGTCAAAGTTGGTAGTAGTGAAATGGTTTCTCAAAGCTACACATGTTGGTAGATTGTGGATATCTTTTTTTATATAAATCTTTTGACCTTCAAATTTGGCACACATGTTATTAGCATAGAGAAGATCTTGTGAAAAACATTTCATGGTATATAAGCAATTTTTCAGCCCTTGGGAGGGTGTCAAGGTTGGCAATATTGAAATGGTTTCCATGATTGTTTTTCAAAACAACACATGTTCGTAGATTGTGAATATCTATTTTTGTAATGATCTTGTGGCCTTGAAATTTGGAACATATGTTAGTAACATAGAAAAAATTTTGTTCCAAAATTTTATGGCAAAAAAGAAACATTTCAATCCTTGGGAGGCTATTAAAGTTGGCAGTAGTGAAAAAAATTTCATAGCTACACATGTTGATAGATTTATAATATATATTTTTTTGGTGAATCTTCAGGCCTTAAAATTTGGTACACATGTTATTGACTTAGAGATGATCTTTTCAGAAAACTTTCATGGTAAAATACCAATTTCTCAGCCCTCGGGAGGCTGTCAAAGTCGACAGCTGTGAAATTTTCTTCACTGTGAATTCAAAAACGCCATTCAGTTCATTGTCATTGTCACCCCAGTGTACATTTTTTAAGGTGGACTCTTTAGAGCCCAAGCACTTTATGGACCTTTTGCCTTCATTCAAATTTAGTGAATGACCCTATAAGCTTTGGGATTGTTTTTGAAAGATAGAAATTAACCTTTAAAGGATAAATTGACTGTAGAAATCATCCTTTTTGCTAGTATATGAATTATTAGCTTAAAAAAAAATCCAATAGCATGAATTGGAAGTCAAAGTACTATACTATACCTCCCCTTTTTACACAAAATTATGACGATAAATAGATGCACTTTTGTCCTACATAGAAAGATTCTTTATCATTCATTGGCTGAAAAATGGCCACAACATCTTTTAAAGGTTAACAAAATTCTACATTAAAATCTTTGCTAAATAAGTTCCAATGACAACTATAAATGTGTGAAAATAAGGTTTGATTTTTATAAACAACATAAAGATAGATATCAACAAATCTAAGGCATATCTAAAAATCACTTTCAAATATTATTTGTAGAAAATAGTTTAAGAATGATTTTTGAAAGTTATATGTGTAATAAAAGTTATAAGTATAAAATCATTTAGTGATGTTAACAAAGTGTCTTTGGAGTTCATGCAAAGAATAATATTCTATTTATAGACATGAAAAAAATCATAGAAAAATTTATATCAAAGTAGAACTCTTTGCATTGGTGTCAATGCACTCTTCATTGTGTAAACTTATTGTATTTCAATTTTTCATTTTGTCTTCACTTATTAGTTGAAATTTCAACTTCTGACAAGGTCAAATGAAATGTCTCTTTTTTCTTGTGTAAAAGGACATTTTTTAATCTTGTTGAATAATGCTTTGGAAGATTAAAGTTCAGTTGGTAAATATTTCAAGTCCACACTTTAAACCCTAATTTTCTTAAACCACAAAAATTATAGGGTATGCATATTTTATTCTAAAACTTTTGAAAGGAAATATTATTACCTTTAGGAAGGGCCATAAATGTCTGGTTTTTGAAGTTTAGATACATAGATCTTACAATTGGCGGGGATTTTTAACTCTAAAATTTATCCCTTTAATTAGTGCTCCAAGATTTAGTTTCTAGATGATGAACAAATTGGTATTCTTGTTTTTTCTCATTATTGCTTGGATGAAGGTCATCCTAATTTATGTAGATACTTCATCAAGTTGTTGTCCTATCTAATGGTTGGATTTGGTGTTACTAGAGTACATATTTTTTCTAAAATTACAAATGTGAAAGTATGTCAAGTGGTTGATGAAGCCAAAATTGCATTGACTCTAGTTCAAAATTGGATTTGCAAAAATGAGTTCATAGATTAAAGAACACAAAAATTTCAAAAAATTACCATGTCAAGAGAACCTCATTTCAATTCCATTCCAACAAATTTCACTCAAAATTTAATGATAATCTTTTACTTGAAATCAAATTTAGAAGGAATTTAGAAATTTCCCTTTCAAGATGTATAAAAAAAGATTGGTGATAGCATTGGTGAATCTAACCATACAAATGGAATCTGTAACTCAAAATCTACAACTTTCATTTGTCTCTCAATTCCAAAATATTCTTCCAAATAGTACGTTACGATGATTTTTCTCAAATCATCAATTTTGGAGAACACTCTGTACCTTCAGGAGTAACCCTTGAAAGGCCCTTGGGGTCCCTCTATACGACCTATATTTTGCTTTATAACTCTTCAATTGTGGTTTAGTATATGAGTTATGATAAATTTTTATTTACATACTATCATGATCATTACTTTACTTTGTACTGAAAAGTATTTGCTCCATGTTTTCCTGATCAAATACCACCAAATACATAATACACTATACAACCACAAAGGGCTTTCAGGCTGTTCTAGGGTTAAAGAGGTTATGCTTGAAAAACATGACAAAATTTGTTTTACAGTTGAATATAATCAATAAAAAATGTAATGGTCCCACGATGTTATGAGTGGTGTTGTTAATTGATGAGTCGACAACACTTGAAGAAATCAACATCGTTCGTCAAATAGTAGGGGTAGTCACAGTTCCTCCACCATCAAAATTTTCCTTGGAGAATGAGATGTAATAGGAACTAATGGGAAGCATTTGTGGGTGAAGGAAGTGTGACACTCCTTATTTGTTTAGACAATGAGATGTGGAGAATGAGATGTGGAGAATTGATGGGAGCCAATGGGGAGCCATAGCATAGTCCAAAGTAGAATATTCTTCTTGGAAGAATTTTCTATGCGTCCATTCTTTTCCTCTAGAGGAGAAGAATGGACGCATACAAAATTTCTTCCAAGAAAAATATTCCTTTTCACAACACATGTGGATAGCCAACCGCTAATAGGCATGTCCCCATTCTCCACGGAAAATGTAGAGGATGGAGGAACTGTGACTACCCCTAATGAACAAATCAAAGTATGTTTACCGTATCATGTTGATGAAATATGCAACATAGTGATTGCATTGTAATAGTGTCAATGGAACTAGCTCTTCTCCTAAATCCAACCGAATTCGCTCTGTACTCAATGAATACTAGTATAGCTCCTAATACATGTGGAGGTTTGTGTAGGAGTGTTGAAATTGGGAAACAATCTGACAACGTCAATTTTGTTAAGTTGGTGACCGTATTCCACAACTTTGGCACTTTGAGGACTTGCGGTAATTCTTGTGCTTGTTCTTTTCAGAGATTTATGTAGATTTATGTCACTCAAAAATTTTGGCACCAGAATTCATTTGCATCGATTTAATGAAATTGGTGAATGATCTGAGATGTGTGGCAGAACCGACGACCTGATTACCTGACCACCTTCATGAACGAACTGGTGTCGTGGGATGCTATGGCGAAGCTTCTGCAGCTTGCCCTACAAGAGAGTTAGAGATTTTACACAGTCTAAGTGATGAAAAACAACATTGGGTTTTGTTAACATTCTCTTTGTTATCCAGAGCATATTAAATCAATAATTCTGGATGTTTTATACTGCAGCTTCAAAATTGTTAGTATTATGAATCTTAATTCCAGTGCGAGAGTTTTATGCATTGGTGCCCTCAATGTCTTTCCTTTCTTGTTCTGGAAGAAAAGTATACATCCAATTAAAGTGCAAGAAACAAACCAAGAGGGGGGCACTCAGCTCGGACCCCAAGCAAAATGAGTCGGTGAGATTGGCTATGCGAGTGGGGGTTAACTTCCACTTAGGAGAGTGGAGACTACCGGAACTAAAAAAACTTCCTAGAGTACCAAGTTGATCTAAACTCCTCACTAAGCCCCCCCTTGCGCTCATCACTGCACGAATCAAAGTATCCGATGATGAGGCTCCTTCTTGCCATCCTTGCATAAATCGCACCCCTCCACGACAAATAAAAAACCTGCAATACATTGAAAGGCTCCGACTAGAAGTGTTTCGGTGTCATGCTACTTCTGAAGTTTCGATCACTTGAGGGACACGGTGATTTCCGGGACGGATGTAAAGCCTCGAATAGGCCTGAAAGCGAGACCCAATAGAAAGATTCCCGAAAGCTGCGCCCAGTAAGATCTGAGTACGCTAGCTTGCAACTTACGGCAGAGTCTCCTTGCCCTCATCCCAGGAGTATATATACCAGGACCACCCTGCTGTTTTTTCCAATGACTTTCTCTCCTCAGCTTTATGACGGACCTTATTCGGAGCAGCTTTGGGAAATACTGGAGAACTGGAGATTAACGCTCTAGGTAGTCTATCGTTTGTAGCAAGAGAGGCTAATTTATTTCGCAATTTACTTCAATCTGTCCATACTCGTGTTATATGCATTGACATTTCACTTACGATGGCATCGGATACGCAACTTGCACCGGCCCTCTACCGTTGCTACTACTGCCAATTTGAGTCCAACGAAAACTCTTTCAAGTACTTCGACGACAAGAAAGTGGACCAACCGCGGCACCAGTGCCATAATTGCCACAAACTCTTCACCTTGGGCTCGCATGGTCGCCCGCAGGGCAGGACCTATGCCAAGAAGCGGAATGAGGATCCGGAGGAGCTCAAGGGCCTGTCGCGACAATGCGCTCTTCAAGTACTATAATAACAACAACCGCTTGCAGCCGCGCTTCAAATGCCTCAGTTGTGGAAAGCAATTCCAAATGCGATTGATGGGCACCGGTAATGAAATGCGTCTAGTGCACACCTCGTGCAATCAGAGGCATGCCACTGGCTGCTACAAGAAGCCAAGAGAGCCCGACGCATTCACGAATGCTTCCAACTTCGGGGAAGAAATCTACCAGCCATCGGATGGATCCTTCATGCCAGTGCCCTACGATCTAGTGATGCCACCACTTGAGCCCAGCGCGAGGTTGTTTCCAGAGACTTGCGAGGAGGATACGCAGTATGCGTCTTTCCTGGAGGCTGAATTGACAGAGGAGAATGAGTCTCCGAAGAATGCTGATCCCGTCTCTTGCAATGCCAATATGGACAATGGGTTCCTTCCAGAGTTGAGGGCTGAGGACGCGGAGTGTCTAGCTCTCTTGGAGTTGGAGTCGTTGACAGACGAGAATGAGTAGGCTCCTGATGCCGATCCCATCTTTTGTACCGTCAATGAGGACGATGGGTTGCCTCCGGCTATGAGCGCTGCTGAGAATGCGGAGTTTCTGGCTTTCCTTGAGGCCGACTTCTTGACAGACGGGAATGAGGCTCCCTGGAATGTCGACGACGGGTTGCCTCTTTGGAATGGCAATGACACAGACTTAACAGATTTCGAAGTCATGGAGCCCGGTGTGAGGGCCAATGAGTCCTATAATGACGCTGAAATGGTCTTAGAGAATGTGACAAGTATGGGCTCAGAGTGCACTTCCAATCCCGAGGTTGTGTCCGGTACTCTGTTAGTGGAAACACTTGCACCAACTGAACCTGATTCATGGAGCAATGATACAACTGAAGATCCATCAAGCCTGAATTACCTGGAAGCTGCCTTAGCCTGCTATAAGCACATGGATATGGCGCATTCCATGCCGGTAGTCCCGGTGCAGCTTTGCAAGTCTTCCTCCTCCAATGTCGACGACGGATTGCTTCCTTGGAGTGACCATGATGCAGAATCCATGAATTTCGAATTCATTGAGGCGGGCGTGAGGACTGATGTGTCTGAAGATGCTGAAATGGTCTCGGAGAATATGACCAATATTGTCTCAGATTGCACTTCCAATTTCGCGGTTGTGCCCGATACTCTGTTAGTGGAGACACTTGCACCAGCTGCATTTGGCCCATGGAGCAATGTGACAATTGAAGATTCATCGAGCCTGAACTACCTGGAAGCTGCCTTAGCCTACTGCAAGCATATCGATATGGCGCATTCCATGCCGGTAGCCCCGGTGCAATTTGGCGAATCTTCTTCGTCCAATGTCGGCTCGACCATCTATTTCGGTGATTCATCTTGTGGCACCTCCGACCCCGTTTCGTTCCAACAAGACTTGATGGAGGAGGATCAACATTCCGTGAGTGACTGGAACGAATGGCAAGAGGAAGAGGATGATATGCAAATGGCTCCTTGGTCTTAGCCGAGCTAGACAGAATTAGGAGACAGAGAATCTAGTGTATATAGCTAGCTTTCACATGTACAAGTTAAATAGAAGCTTTATTGAACCTCAATATGGGCATGTTTCTAGTCTTTCTCTTTATAAATATGAAATACATGTTCATTTCATTACAACTTGTCATGAATGTCTTCTTGACTGAGTCACTGGTGTATGTTTATTTTTCTTGTTTCGGCATTTTTTTTGAGGTGCTTTTGTGGACGTATTTGTTCCCAAGTAAGGGGTAGATTTGATCAATATTTATTTTCTATGTTTCCTCTCTGGTTTATGTTGGTCTTTGTGCTTCTGATGAAGAGTTATCCAATTTTGACATAGATCTAAAAAATGACATCTTCAGTTGAAAATTGGGAATTTGCACTGTTGATTCCGTACTTTGCATATGGAGTGTAAGGATTAGTATAATTCTCTCATCTTGATGAGATTTTGAGTCTGATTTGAGTGTACGTGAAACCAAATCTAACTATCTAAGGTAAGAGACTGGAAATTGAAGACCCCGTCATCCTGTCAGCAAACAAGTGTACAGTAGAAGGCTTTTGCGAACAAATCCACACGGACATGTTATAGCAGTTCAAGAGTTGTAAGTACCCATCTTCTTCTATTTCAGGGCCTAATGCTTGTTCATTTTCCTCCATTATTTGAACCCATATGTAAGCTTGAAAATGTTTGATCGACTTTGACCTGTGAAAGCGCGTGCATGGCCGCTGTGCTTTGGTCTGGGGTTCAAGTGCAAAAGACTATAACCCACAGAGATTCATTTGGGAAAGGTGAGGTTTGTGCTACTCGTTTGAATTCTGTACATCTTGAATTTCTGAATATTCCGAGGTGATTTGGATTTTGTTTAACGATGACAGTCTCTCCTGGTATGATGTATGTTTGCCCTCTGGCCAATCAGAATTGTATTCTTCTCAGGCTACAAATACTTGTGAGATGTAGAAGGTCTAGCTAGGATTTTGTGCCCTTCTATTTGGATTGATTTAAGCAGCTTTCAAGTAAATCTCGCAATTATCACGTGCGAAGTATTCACATGAAGCAATGAAACTGAAAAGCAACTCCGGTTCTGTACGTGGGAACACAGAAACATACATTTGAGGATCATGAGAATGTTGTCCAGATTATCAAGACTTGTCCTATAGATCTGCCAGGGAAGATGGAGCTCGTCAAAATATTGAAATATTTGATGCCATTCAACTAGACACTGTCACAAGGACCTGCCACTGCTAGTGAAGTAGGTACGTACATGAAGTTCCAAATGCACGTGTACCAGTTGCTGCCTGGCTCTATTTTGGCAAATGGAGATGTAGCAAAACCTTCTCCTGTGGCAAGAAAGGTGAATTTTACGATTCTGTCAGCCATCAGTTCGAATCACCTGTTCCAGAATCAAATTGATAGTGTCATCTGATCGAAGTGAGATTGCTATTTTACATGAATGATTTCCATGGCGCTTTGCCTTTCAACTTTGAAGTGAATCTCGGAAGCCAGATCCTTGGAAGCTCGCATTCAGGTTTGGCTGCAATCAGGTGGCTTACTGGGGTTTAGTCTGGCAAGGTTTTTTTTAAAGATATTAGTTGAATGGATATATACCAAGGCCTCTCCTGAGATAATCCCACCTTGCAGTTTGGTAGCTTATTAATGTGCATTGTTTTTGGTTGAATAAAGGTGGTAGTGTTCTTATGCGGGCAAATCCTCTTGCATGCAATATTCCTGGGAATTGCCATGTTTTATTATTCCCACGCTGATGTTGAATTTTTTTTCTGAAACACATGGACAATTTTCATTGATAAAAGGAAAAAGCTCTTACGATGTGTTCATATTGGATGTTCGGTAAACTATGTTTCCACAATGGAATCTTGTTTATGAACTGGAGCGATTTAAAAGGGGGGAAGAGCTTCGATTCCTCTGGGGAAAAAAGAAAATTTGGCACACTTCCTTGTGACAGGAGGTTTGTTCACAGTGGGATTCGAACCCACGCCCTTTCGGACCAGAACCTTAATCTGGCGCCTTAGACCAACTCGGCCATATGAACACAGGTATATTCTAACTAGTTTCAGATCAGATACCCCGTTGATGCTGCAATTCCTGTTTGCAGGTCTTTTAGAACTTTGCTGAAACTGGAACCATTTAGTGCACAATCTTATCTGAGCTCGCTTCTCAACAGGGATACGTACAGGACGAATAGCATTAGCTACTCATGCACGGAGAGCATGAACACCTATTTCTTCCAAAGTCTTTGATCATTCTAAACCAACTGATTTTCTTAATTTCATTTTTTTCTAGAATAGTTTTTGGGTCTTGCCTTGGTATTGGGGTCTCTTTCCAACCATTCAGGAAGGCTTTTAGTCTAGGTGAACCTTCTATTTAGCCCCGAAAGGAATTTGACTACATTTTCACCAAAAACACTCCTAAATTGCCATTTCTAGTACAAGTACCAAATTTTAGAAGAATAAAAAAAAAATTTGGACACATGTATCTGGGTCGGGGTGGTTTGACCCCCTTGCTCATCCCCCCCAAGTCATTCCAAGGGTGCATGTAAGAAAAAGGACCCCCTATTTTGTGCTTCATGAATGTATCTTCTCTACCTCTTCTAGCTCAGTTGGGGCCTTTGATTACAAATTTGAAATCAAAATTTGCAAATTTTATCATGTGCAAAAAATAAAAAATTTCAGGGTTTTTTACTTCAGGACAAGGGAGGGGGTCAATCCACCCCAGCCTGTAATGTAGGATCTTGCAATACAATCGTTTCACAAGATGTGGAAAAAAATTCAGAAATTTCCACCATGTAGATTGCAAGATAATAGCATTTGAATGGACAAAAATCCTTTTGGGGGGCACTACGAAAAAACAGGCAGTTGCACTTCACAAGGTTACATTAGTACGAAAAAAATTCCAAAATGGTGGTGCTTCTTTGGATTCATTTTTCAAGGCAAGTTGGATACATGCTTCAAAAAATTTTGATCATTTCGAATTGTATAGCATATAGGAAAAAAAAAGTAAATAGAAAGAAGTAGAGAATGATTAAAATTACTAAATTGTGAAGAATTTAACTATGGAATTGAAATATGCCAATCCCAATGGTGATAATGTTGTAATTAACAATCTACATCCTACGATTTTATTATTTTCCAAAAATATTGAAAATTGACTTCAATGAAGGACTTCAAAGTTTATTTTAGAGTAGAAGATCCATAATTATCCGCAAACTAAAACTCCTCATAACTTTCATCTCATGAATCAAAATAGAATGATTCAAAGCTTTACAAGTATATATAAATCTAGAAAACCAATTTCAAATTTTTATTTCTTAAAAAAGTGATTTTAAAGATTGGGGGGGGGGGGCTTGCCTTGGTTGCCTATCTAGCAATGAAAATGATGTATCATGCAATAACTTTTGAATCATATAATCAAAAGTTATGAAAATTTTGGGGCCTTGAAGATACTCCTTAGGCACATGTTGTGTGAATATTTAAAAGAAAAAGAATAAAAGCTTCATTTGTAGTGAGCTCCCCAAAATCGCTATGTTGCCAAAAAATGCAATGTAGGTATTTAGGGGTTAATAACATATAAAAATAACATTTTTCCATATTGCACATTTGGTGAGTGTTGCAATGTCAATAAGTTACATGGGGCATGTGTAGTGTTCCGTATGTTAATTGAGAAGTGTAGAGTTTTTAGGCCTCTTTTCTTGTACTGGTACCCTCCAAGAAATCTTGCAACCCCCACTATGAAGCCCTTCCAATTTTTCCCTTTTAATTCCATTTTAAGAATATCCTATTAAATCTATTACTTTATCGAACCTTAACCAACATATGAAATTTCAATGTCCAAAAATAGGAACTCCATTTTTGGTGAATTATTTTATTTGTTTTTCACAACTTTACATAATAGTTAATTGAAAAATATATGTGATGATTTTTTAAGATCTCATTGAACATGTATTAAGGAAACATCATTGTTCACATCTTTCCTTGTTACAAAGACTCAAGTGATATAGGTAATAATTTCCTCTATGTGGCTTTAATGGATTTTCCAATTTTCTTCCACACATTCAAGGCAAAGGAAAACAAGCTCATGTATTAAAACAAATTGAACAAACATTCTCAAATAGAGTATCATTAGAGAGCTCTTGTATTACAGAAGCCTACTATAACATGAATTTTACATTATGTCTTGTTCACTATCAATTACTTTGCAACAAAATGGTACATTCATTACCATCAAGTACTAGTACCACCTTGAGTTGCTATCACAACTTCCATTCAATTTGGCATTGTAGAAATTAACTTTTGGATACTTTCTTGAGGTATCCCCTCCCATGCCAAATTCACTAATGTCCACATTTGGTCTTTGCTATGGGGTCTACATCTTTCTTGCACTCAATCTTTAACTTGCTTCCATAAGTTTTCTATAGCATTGACATTAGAAGAATTTGGTGGCCATTCAAAGACTTTTTCATTATGTCATGATGCAAAGTTAACTAACACTACTTAGAACTTGACAAAGTTTGCTTATAAAACTCCTAGCAACATCAAATACACAATAGTTTGGACAAACATCAATCTTTTCTTACAAAACTTCTAGGATATATTTGCAAGCAACAACCACTAAAAGCATGCATGCAATAATGTTGTTCCTCTCAACCCCAAAGTTGGTAGACATCCACTACTTATTATCTCATACAATGATATTTTCAAGTGTAGCATTGTACCTTTAAACTCAACTCAATGTTTCCAAAATCAACTATCTCTCATAAAGAGAGACATTTAAAAAAAAAAAAATGAGTTACAATAATGTAAATGACTCACTTTGTCCAAAGGCAAAAAATCTAAATCAAATATCTAAATTTACCTACCACAAGTATGTTCTGTAATCAATCTACTTGGTTGAGAATTAGACATGGCATGGGATTGCAAGACTTATTGGAGAGTACTGTACAATATAGTCAATGTACATGGGTGAGTATTCACAACTACAAGAAGTGTTACTATATTTTTGCACAAAATTTTAAACTATTGTTAGGTTTGCAAAATTTGTGGGCATATTACAAGACCGCTACATCATATCACCAAGCTACTGGAAAGGGATCTGTTGGGCCATTTGTGTACATACTGTAGGATCTAGGCGAAATTTTTTATATAAGGATTTGTCAAGTTGATCTATATAGTGACAAAGTTTCAAAACCTCTAAAATTATTGCCCGTGAATTATACTAGGTTGAAGCTAATTGTGAGACATTTAGGGGTTATTGTAAGAATTATAGGTCGGATTTGGCTTAGGAAAATTTGGGAAATAGGTTTAGGATTATCAAGGGGGACTAAGGGTATAAAGAAATTATAGACAAAAAAATTCTACAACTAAGGCCCTATGCTTTGGGGGACCTAATCGCACAATTTTGTATCAATGTCTAACTTGCATTTATACAATTACAATTTAAAAAAATTGATATAACAAATCAAAACTTAGACTTTCTATTTAGATTTGACTAAATGTTACAAAGTTTGAAAAAGGCCTTTGACATTTAAAGATAATTTGTTTTTGGTAGAGAACTCTAATTTGATGTGGGAAACAAAAATGTGATATTAGAGAAGGTTATATTAACCCCTCAAGTCCCATTGTCCCTTTAAGGGACAAATAAAAGTTCAAGCATATTCCTATGACCTCGGTTTTTGGTGCAATATTTGAAAGGTTTTTTAATGATAGGAAGATAGATTAGCTTTTTAGAAATACAATTTTTATCTAAATCAATGCTTGGGAGAAAAAATTATTCTATACTAAGTACAAATTTCTACTTGCCAAGTAGCAAATGAAATCCAAAATTCCACATGAATTTTTTCTTTTTCTCTTAAATTATATTTTTGTTTACATGAAAATCTTTGGTTTGTCCCATTTGAATAAGTCATGAGAAAGTTAAGGAGCATCTTGTTTTGTTGACAATTAGAGTATTGCCTTTTAAAAATTAAAAGTAACTTATTGGATTGATTTCTTAGCTCAATATTTACATTTCTCTCCCCAAAAAAGTTCTAGAGGGTTAACTTTCTTTATTAGAACAATCTCACTAGTGCAATTACTAGGTTTTAATTCTATCTTTGACTTATCTACAATTTAGATTTTCATTCTCATAATTATCTAACTTGTACCTACTTTTATTTAACATTTTTTTAAATAATGAAAATCACTTTATTTTCTTTTGAATTTATTTCCCTAGATTTTCAACTCAATTCTTTGCGATGAGTTTTTTAATTCAAAATATGAAATGCAAAAATTTTAAACTAAGAGGATTCCGAAAGTCATATAAACCAATAATTTGCCACAATGCCCCCAAAACATGTTTTTTTCACATTGAAAATAAATTTCTTGCAATCTATAAAGTCAAAGTTTTTGAAATTTCTTCACACATTCTCATTCTAATATGTTGCAAGATTGTACAGTGGGGTGACAATTAAAATGGCGTTTTTGAATTTGTAGTGAAGGAAATTTCACATCTGCCAACTTTGACAACCTCCCGAGGGCTAAAAAATTGGTATTTTACCATGAAATGTTTTTTACAAGATCATCTCTAAGTTCATAACATGTGTACCAAATTCGAAGGCCAAGAAATTCACCAAAAAATATATATTAAAAAATCTACTAACATGTGTAGTTGTGAAAAAATGTTTTCCCCCATTGTTTCCCACAACTACACATGTTGGTAGATTGTGGATATCTTTTTTTGTATAAATCTTTTGACCTTAAAGTTTGACACATATGCTATTAGCATAAAGAAGATCTTGTGACAAAAATTTCATGGTAAATAAAAAAAATTCAGTGCTTGGAAGGGTATCAAAGTTGGTAGTAGTGAAATGGTTTTTCAAAGCTACACATGTTGGTAGATTTTGAATATCTTTTATAAATGACTTTTTTGGCCTTGAAATTTGTCACTCATGTTATTAACTTAGAAATAATTTTGTGACAATAATTTTATAGAAAGAAGCAATTTTTCAACCCTTGGGAGGGTTTCAAAGTTGGTAGTAGTGAAATGGTTTCCATGATTGTTTCTCAAAACAACACATGTTGGTAGATTGTGAATATCTTTTTTTGTATTGATTTTTTGGCCTTGAAATTTGGAACTTATGTTATTAACATAGAGAATTTTCTGTTCCAAAAACTTCATGACAAAAAAAAAAATTCAATCCTTGGGAGGTTGTTAAAGTTGGCAGTAGTGAAAAACAAATTCATAGCTACACATGTTGGTAGATTTTTAATATATTTTTTTTGGTGAATCTTTTGGCCTTCAAATTTAGTATACATGGTATTATCTTAGAGAGGATCTTTTCGAAATAATTTCGTGGTAAAGTACCAATTTTTCAACCCTTGGGAGGCTGTCAAAGTTGGTAGATGTGAAATTTTTTTCATTGCAAATTCAAAAACGCCATTTTGATTGTCACCCCATTGTACAATTAGATTTGAAAGAAAAGAAAAGAATTTCAATTTTTTGCTCTTTGAACTAGAAATGGCAATTTTGATTGGATATTGATAGAAAAAAGCCAATGCTTTGCATATAATAGATCTAATCGCTTGAGTCCAAGTACAAGAAGGAACCCAAGCAGATTACATTCCATTATCATAAAACTTTAGAACGACCTGCATCATTGATTCAACTAAGAATATCTGAAGTCATCAACCCCAAAAGCCCATAGGCATATTTCGGGCAGAAATTGTGAAAAACTGTCACTTTTTAGGGCAATGAGAAAAAAAGGAAAAAAACAAAACAAAATCCAAAATTCAACTATACACATTTGTACTAGACTAATATAGGAATGTGTGGAAAAAATTTCAAAAACTTTGACTGCACAGATTGAAAGATTATAACGTTTGAAGTTAGAAGAAAAAGTTTTTTTTGAACTAGCCCGGTAGGGCCAACAACCTTTAACTCCTCCTAAAGTGAGATTTTTACACTGCATAGATTTATATATTTTTGATATTTGCACCTTGTGTCATTTACTTAATATACCTACCAAATTTCAGAAATAGAAGAGGAATTTTGCACATGCTGCTCGAGTTGCCAGGAAATTTTAGGGTAGCATAACTTTTGATCTAGGCATCCAATCAGAAAAAAAAAATCCCACTTAGGGGGTACATGTTCACACCTTCTGTCAAAATTTGAAGAACATCCGACCAAAATTAACTTCATAGGAACCTACCTAGATTTTCAATTGCCTGTTCAATGAACAATTGTCCTCTAGGGGTTAAGGTAGTTACACCCATAATCACACCCTATCTAAAACCACCATTATCACTAATTGTACATCTCCAAAATCAATATGCATGTAAGTTGAAGAAACAATTTCAAAACATCTACCAAAAAAACTTTGAACCTACATCACTTTTTGGATATGGTATCCAAATGTTCTATTCTTTGGTGTTTGGAACCTCCTTTCACTTGCCAACCCAGTCTAATAATAGTAACTAGGCACATTAGCCAAAAGTGGCGGTTTGGGGGGTACCCACCTTAACCTTCAGTCAATTCAGTGTGAATATTTTCAGAGGAGAAGTAGCCGATTTCAGGGCTCAAGTGCTCAACCTTTAAAGACTTAAATCCAGGCATGGCATTAGCATGATGCAGACGTCTACCCTCGTGAACTTAAGTCTTCTATTGTCATATTATCGTGACTGCTGATGCAGTCGGCCTTAATTGACAACATGAGGTCAGGATCCCCAGTTGTTAGTTTTGTAATCATAATGTAAATAGGTATTAAGTGGATTTTATCAATATCTACTAATACCATTCACACTTTAGCGAAACATCCATTCCACCAAAAAAGATTTGCAAAAACCTTGACAATCACGTATTCACACGCATTCGATCACAATCATACATTCGAAGTAGCATTTATTATTCTCGCAAACGCGGAACTCACAGTTGATGAGTCAAAATATTGAGCAGTCGATCAATCTCTATTTCCATTGCCCAGCAATAGAAAGTCTCAAGCATGTGTTTAGAGTGAACCCAATACAGTTTAGACCGTCAAGCTTAAAAGGTGCAGAGTGAAAAACAATATCTCCGTCTCCCATCTTTCAGAAATCGAAATCGAGACCAAAAAAGGTCAATTTCGTTACATTGGTGATATTCCAAAAGACAAAAATTGTGACACATATCTTCACAAAGGTCTAAACCTACACGGTTTGCATAGACTCAGGAAATGACTAACCAGAAAACAAACTTGACTAGCGTGGGTCTTTTTAAAAGTCATTTCCCAAGTCCATGCGAGCCATGTTTCTACTGGTGCTCCACGTCCGTAGAAACAATCACCTTCCAGAAGAGCCATAGTCTAACCTCTCGTCTGCATTTGAACGCTCATCCAGAGTTGCACATCTTGACTACCTGGACGACTAGCAAATCAAAAGAATCCAACTTGGTCAACACAAAGGAACCTAACACACGCATAATTTACTCCCACGATAGAGGTCGTACCACGGGCCTCTCAACCAAAAAATCTGGAGGGCACTTGATCATTCTGAAATTAGGTGGAAGGAACGAAATTACTGTGATTTGCACGGCAATTCTGATTGGAATTGGCAATCCTCTGATGCACTGCCTTGAAGAAGAGATCCTGGCTCAAACCCTTAACTCACTAGCTTACAAGACTGAAGAATATACTACTGAAGTTGAGGGACAAAAAATCAACTAGAAAATGAAATAAAAGCTGAACGAATTGCTATACAACGGCGCCCCAACTGACCGCAGACATGCAACACTGGTAATTGGAATGGCAAGTTTAATCAAACCTCTTGTGATAAGAGAAACAATAGGGGTCATCAAACATCAGTCCAATGTACGATATCTCGTGCAGAAATCAATTACGAAGCCGAAGAGAATCAAATACAACTGAGCACCTTATCACAAGTCTAGAATCCCTTCAATCTACTCCATGAATGAGATGAGGATTTGTACAAGTGGATAGAATCAAAATTGACGACCGATTTGAGAACAAGCCCTCGCGCCTGTTCTTTTACAACAATCTTCGAACATAGGAAGGACGCTACAGCAGTGCCATAGGTCCTCATTCTTGGAATTCTCATGCAAAACCTAATCACTCAAAGCCAATCCAAGATTATTGTTAAGGCACTGTGCCGAATGGCCTTATTCTATATACAGCTTATCATACAGTTATGCTGCTGCTGTGGATCCTAAGAACACTACAACAGACCCAGAGTGTCAAACAGCTTCCCGCCACTTCAAGGTACGTGCAATCTTCAGACTGCAGGGATGTTAGAAAAAGAGAACCCTTTGTATCCCTTGTAAGCATAGTACGCGATCCTAGTATAGTAGAACCCGGGTAAAAACAGAACACCTCCCAGAATACCAAAAGCGATGCCTGTCATACAACGCACACAAAAACACGGAATCAGAGTTGTGCCGTGTGAACCAAATTCCGTATCCTAAAAAGCAACAATCTACAAATGACGAGACTCCTGAAAGGAAATGCGTAATTCAAAGAGTGCAAGAGAAAGGACATAATCCTCAAAACCTAGACCCACCCGCACCAAACCATGGAACAGTCATAACACTTCAACACATCTTTCAGGAAATTACTTTAGTTCAATAAAACTCTGGGTTGCAATACCTCCAACGGCTAAAAACACCTATCCCCAATGAGCTCGTAAAAAGCAATCTCTTTAAAATTAGCGAGTTAGCGTAGCCCACAGAATTGCACTGAAAAATGTAGTAAACAAAAACTGAAGGCAAAAAATCCACACCAGGTTACCCAGAGAGTGTGTACTATTTACGAGTGGTAAACTCACATAACTAGGGTTTTCCCAACAAAGTCGTGGATCCCAACCTACTCTAATCTTCACCGAAAAACAAGGCATACCGCAACATAGTCAAAACCATAAATGAAGATTCAAGAGCACATTGAAAATAGCTGCACTCACCGTGGCCAGAATCGCCACCAATTTTGTACACCGACATGATGATGCCAAAGACGATGCCGAGCGTCCCAAGCGCAAGGAGCGTCACCGCGAGCGCAATTTCTTTCAAGGGAGGACCGTTGTGCACAATGAAGGTGCCGCCACTCACATCGTCCCGAATTGAAAACGTCTGATCCACGTACGCCATAGCTTCCGACTCCAGCAATCCCTGAAAGAAAAATCAGTCTCTCAAAACACTCCAATGCTGCTCCATGCTCCAGATGCAACTCACAAACTCCTCCAGAATCCGTGCGTTGAAGATCGAGCCAATATGTTTCCAGTACAAGGGTTATAGGAAGCTTCAATTACAAGAACGCGGCTTTGGCGACGGAAGGCAAAGCGACGAAGTAGCGTGAAGACGTGAAGCGAAGAGGACGATACTGGACCGGGCCGGGTCGGGCCGGGTACCTTGACCCGCGATGGTTCGTCGAAGTTTTGTTCGTTTGGATAGAAAACTTCCTTTGGATGTGCAATTGTTTGGGCGAAATATTACACCAAAAATACTGGGTTGAAATTAGCATTATTCTGCAAAAGAAAAAGATATCTGAAGTAAAATGAAATATAAAAAGAATTCTTAGTGAAAGGATCACATATCCTATATAAAGATGTATGAGTCAAATATTTCTCTAGTAGAAACATGATTTGCATAGATTTGAGAAATTAATTTGGAAAAAGACCTACAATAGTCAAGTTTGTTCTTTGGGTCATCTTGGGGGTCATTTGTGAATTCTTCAAGAACCATGCTTTAACTAATGTTTTTTTTATTAACCTCTAAAGGATCAAGGCCTTTTTTTTTAGTCAAATAACACTTAAAATTGCCATTTTTATTGCAAAGAGTAAAAAAATTTGAAAATTGTATTTTTTGAACATTTATCTATAGGATCTCACACCTAACTAGAATGAAAATTTATGGAATAAATTTCAAATTTTTTGACCACGTAGATTGCAAGATATTTGCATTTAAAGTGCAGAGAACAATTTTTTTGGCACATTGCCGGACTAGATTATTTGACTTTGAACCTTCTTAACTTAAAATTTTTGTACTTACTTTAGAGTTTTGAAGTTTAAATATTTATGGTGGGAAATTGGGTTGAGAGTCTAGGAGAGAAGAAAAAAATTCAAAAAAAGTTAATTTCCATTCTTAAGAAAATTGTTGAGTAGAAGTAGGTATGAGATAGATGAAAAATCTTAATTATTAGTATCTCTAAGAGGGAATTAAGATGCACTAATCCCGATAGTGAGATTGTTTTAGCAAGCAAAATAAACTATATGGAACCTTTCTTTTTGAAAAATTGTAAAAATTGCCTTCAAAAATGAATCCTACTCACAAGTTATTTTTGAAAAAAAGATGCTTAGATTGCCCAAAAGAAAGTCAATTGTCCATGACTTTCACATCATTTATCCAAATGAAATGAATCAAAGCTTTCCGTGCATAAAAATATAATCTATGAAAAAAAAACTATATGTTTTAAAATTTGAATTTTTGAATTTTTTTTCTTGTCTAGTCTCCACTATTTTGAACTTACTTGGGCATAAATTTTGTTCCAGGGTACCAATTGAAAAAAATTATATTCCCACAAAGCTAATCCATTTTTTTTTATCTCTACAAAAAGTTTCAAAAATCATGACCAAAATTGCAACTACAGGTACCTGGTCAAAATCCAATTTGTCCCCCAAAGGCACAATGATCCTTAGGAAATAAAGTAAACTATGTAAATAAATCGATGAACATTGATCTATTCATAAGTAGGGATCTTATTGATATATTTTAGTGTTACAAAAATTTAGCTAAACCCGAACAATTGATGTTACACCCCAAAAATTTGGATTGAACACTAGAGTATGACATTCTTTTGGAATTTTGGTAAAATGATTCTCTTACCATAGCTGATTATCATAAATCAATGCTAAAAAAACTTGAGAAATATTAGTGTTGGTGATTTAGCCTTGAGAAGATTGAACCTTAGATTGTGGGTCAAACTTTAAAATCTTGGAATTTGAAAGTTTAAATCTATGACTTATTTTGAATGATCTTATTTCATTTTATTTATTTGAGATGTAATCACATGTCTTTTGGTAAAGTTTTCCATTTCTTTTGTAATGAATTTGAAATTATAATATTTTTTTGAAGAATAAGTAAAATTTCCATATTTAAGAATAAATAAGATTTATAAATCTAAAAATTTATTCATCAAGAAAAGAACATTTCAAACTTGTAAATTAAATATCCTAATGTCATTTTATAATTAGAAAATGATTGATTGACTACAGTTATATATCCAAAGTTTAAATGGTCATAATATATTCAAATTGGAAATTGCCAAGAGGTCTCTTAGAGTTAAGTTAGCATTACCTAGAGTCATCATTTCTAGCGCTGACTAGAGTTCCTATTATTAGACTAGCCATATTTTTTCAAGTTTGGAAGAAGATTTCAATGCTTCAAAGATTGCGTTATTTAGATACTGTGTGCAAAATTTGAGAAGTTTCATTTTGGGGGGATAGATTGTCACCAAAACAGAGGTATAGGCTTACATCTTCTTGATCAAGATCTACATCTTTTCTAAGGGTTTAAGTTAACACTTTTGGGATGTCCCTAGATTATTCTATTCCCCCTAACCTATCTAATTGGGGTTGTGATGATTAGCTAAGAGACAAAATAACTTTGATTCTTCGATAGAACCATTGGACATTTGAACATTGAACAATATCCCAAATCAAAGCCCATAGGATAGTGAGAATGACTCGTGAACTATAATTAAACCCTTTTTAGACAAGGGATTCTAGACGTGAGTCAATGTAGAACTTTGAGTTGATGGCATGTATTGAACGAGGGTTTCTTCTTATAACAAGGTTTTCAAGGATATTAGATTGTTTCAAGAACTTGAAGACAACATTAAAATGAAAACATCGTTAGGGATTGATGGGGAATATGATTCGAGGGACCATAGGGAGCTCTTCATGTGATTAGTATAGATTGTAGGGAGACCTCCCCATGAAGCATAGAGAAAATTCCCTTCATGATGTCTAAGAGTTCATGCAATATTGTAATTTTGCTAAAAGTCCTATTTTTAAGTTTTGGGAGGTTGTTATCATTCTAGCAAGAGTGCTGAAAGGGGTCGTGGAAATGACTGCTAATGCAGAGCTGCTGCCTAGATGGAAAGAAATTATGGAACAATATTATCAGGAATTGACTGTGTAAGTTGCTACATTCATATATAATACTTTCTGCTTGTTGATGCATCTCGCAAATTCATGAGATATTGGAAATTCTTTTGTCCTTTGATGCCTTGAATCTATTGTCATGTAAATTGTGTGGTCAGTGATTTTAAGGTCCATTTGTGTACACCTCACCTACCATATACTAAATATGCAATCACAAGCAAAGTTACAGCCCTCACTCATTGCAAATATGAAGAATTTGGTGAGGTACCATTGATTTCTTTGTAAGCACTTCGCTTCACTAATTGCATTAGTGCTCAACCTGGATTAGTCTTTCTTTTACCAACAAGGGATTATAGACTAAGCCGCAAGCATTATGCGACTTCTTCACTATTTTGGTTAGTCGATTGCACTCCAACTACTTCAATGCTTGTTTTTATAATTAATAGCCAAATTTGCTAATGTGGTGATAGATATGGGCAATCACCAGATTCTAAATTACAAAGGTAAAAATAGGAAGTCCACTTTAGAAGCTAAAAGTCCATAAGAGTGGTTTTTGAAACATATTTTGAGTGTTGAACTTCCCAATTGTGAATGTGGTTTCTTCTTTTTTGTGGGTACATTTTGTTACCATGAGAGTTTCTAAATGAAATATTTCAACTACTATGGAAACGAAAGTAGTTGTATGGCTATTTGGACACTTAGGATTAATTGTGACAAAATTTTGATGAAATTCTTTTACTTATGTAGTAGAGAAATGTAACATTGAAAGAGGGAGTGTTTGAAGCTGGACCTCATTCTAATTGGGGCTTTTTGACTCTTCTAATTACAAACAATGTCCTAGTCTTCAAGTTTGCATTACTTGAGTCCATATGTCAAAGCTATACTCTTCACTCCGTGTGCCATTTTGAACTTGCATCCTACATATCAACAAAATCTTAGACCACAAGATTGATCCAAAATTGTTGGCAACAATTCTTCAATTCTTCATACAAACCAACAAGTTCCATGAACACAAACCTCCAAGGTTACACACATTCACCTCAGTTATCTTTGTTCAAGGCTCTAAACCTCTTACACATTGTCATGATGATATTATTTTTGTCACCAATTTGCCTATCATAAAAGACTAATGATTCTTTATCGTTGGAAAGCTCTTAGCAATGCAATTGACATCTAAAAGAGAGTTTAACAATCCTTAGAAAGTTTCAAGGTTCCCACCAAACAATCTCTTAGCAACATACAATTGGCAATAAAGGACCTATGGAGGTAGGGCCTACCTCCGAAACTGTTGTAACCAACTTACGATGCACGTCTCATTGACATCAATACTTAACACTTAAGCCAGTAAACTAATCCTACGCTTTAAAGATTAAAACACTAGAAGGAATTCTCGTTAATCTAGCTAATATGTTTTTGTTAGAAAACACAAAACTACGTTGGTAAAAACACAGTTTTGTGTTTTGTAACAAAAACACATCACCTAGATTAACGAGAATTCCTTCTAGTGAAACGTACTATGTGAAAATTAAGCCCAGACACGTGATTAGGTCAAATTAGAATCAAAAGAGTTCACTGGCTGATTGAAGTCATGATTGTGAGAGAATGAACATATACTTGAGGCAAGTGGGCAAGCTTGAACTTTTTCTAGAACTCTTGCTTCAAGGTGCCTTCCTTACAATCCTTTACCAACCTCTTTGAGCTAACATCGAAAAGTAATAAAAAAGAACACAAATATCTTTGTAATCACCTACAAAAATGCTTGGACCCTCCCTTTCAAGTGTAGTAGCAACCTCGATAGGCATGGCAAAATGACAAACACTAGAACTCAACTCACTCAAAGGCCTTGTACAAGCTTCTTATGAGTTGAAAATCCCTCCTCTCAATAGTCTTTTCAACTCCAATTAGTGTAATTGTAACTCCTTTTCGAATAACAAAAGTCTCCACTCCATCTATTCCACCGTTGCTAAGCCATGTCGCCAGGTGATTAACAATGATTAATGTTGGGATAGTTCCTAGTGTAGTTGTGGGGCATTATGATTGGCTACAAGGCTCTCAACATTGCAACCAACCCTTGTTGGATTTTGCAATCAGCCCTTGGTTGGAAATAGGAAGGTAGGTATGACCAATATGGGTGGAACAAAATCTTCAGCTAAAAAATTCATAGTAATTATGTTTTGAGAAATAAAAATCTGAAAAACTATGAAAATCTCATAAACTCATTTTTTGCACATGGGAAAATTTCCCCACTACCTTGAAGATACATGTATCTACTTAAGTGGTCAAAAATGGGTTGTCTCCCCTACATCCATTGCAACCTCTTGCAATGATCACCAAGTTGTATAATTTGTGTGCTTTTAAACTCTGGATGAAAGATTTGTAAAGATGAAATCAAGACCATTGGAGCAGATGAAATTGGGACATCAAGTGGTGATTCTATGTGTCATTGTACACTTCCTTTATGAAATTTATAAAAACAGAATTGTATGTTGCCATTCTTAACCAATCATACTCATTTGATGATCATTATGCAAATACGTTCTATGATTTGCCTCTATAAGCTCCAAAGCCCATTTTTTGTATGTAAATAAAGTGCTTTAGGATAATGCTCTCAATCATCTAAAGTATGACAATATTGAATTTTTAAAATACAATATTCTTCAATAACTAAATTGGTGAAATTAACTCTTTAACCCCTAAAGTCCCTAGATCGGGTTTTTTCATTGAAAATCACTCAAAAGTACCGTTTTTATTGTAAAGAGCATAAGAACTTTATAGGATGTTTTCTTTTGCCTATCTAACTAGAGGATCTTGCAATAGACTAGAAGAAGAATATGAGGAAGAGATTTCAAAGATCTGAAACATGTAGATAGCAAGATATTTTCATTTCAAGTGAAGAAAAAAAGCTTTTGGATACTTTATTCGACTAAATTTTCTAAATTTGAATCTTCTTAGCTTCAGTTTTTTGCACTAATCATTTAAAATTTTTAATATTTTATGTTGAAGAATTGAGTTGAGAACCTTAGATTTTAAAAAAAATTCACTCATTAAATTTTTTAAAAATATAAGTAGATTCAAGATTGAACAAAAAAGTAAACCATTAATAGGTCTAAGATGTAATTGAAACACAGTAATCTCAATGGTGAAATTTTTCTAGTAAGAAATCTTAACCTTGGGATTTTTTTTTAAATTGTAAAAATTGGATTCAAAAATGAATTTTATAAGTTATTTTTTCAAGAAGATGCTCAAATTGCCTAGAAAACAAGATTGCCCCATAACTTTCACATTGCTAGTCCAAATGGAATGAATAAAAGCAACCTATGTGAATAAAAAATACAATCACTCTATGCAAAAAAAATATTAAATGTGTGGTTGTTTTTTTTGTTTGCTAAACTATAATTTGTGCTTATTGTGCCGTAATTTTTGCTCTCTAGTACTACTTGAAAGAAAAATTATATTCCCCAAAAGCTAATAAATTTTTGATATATTCCCAATTTAAAAAAAAATCATGACCAAAATATTGAGACTATATGAGTCTACAATATCTAGAAGCCAAAGTTGATGGTAGATTTGAACTCAATGAGACATTTTTTAGTTCAAAAAATGACCCTTCAAAAATGACTTGAATAAAAAAATTTTAAATTTTAAATTTAAAAAAATATTTTACATAGAACTATAGAATAGAATATAAGAAACCTTCAAGGAATTAAAAATATTCAATCTACAATTAATTTAAAAGGAACTTTCAATTATTGGCTTCAAGTTTAATTAACAAATACTAGTTAGTGTAGCAATTCGTCTAACCTTATGGATATGATCTATAACTCAGGTTTTATAACCATTGTTTAAGAGTCGTCATTAAATTATTCTTCTAGAATGCATTTACAATAAATCCTTGCAATTTGGGAAATTTGGACTACTCCTCATAGCATCATCCTCTAGGGGTTAAGGTACAAGTAATACATTTATACAAGATATAAGTAAAAAGTATCTCAAAATTAAAAAAGGTATTCTTGTTTCAAAAGGCTAAGCCAATATTACTAAGAAACCCTCCATCTATAGAGGGAAAAAAGAGCATGCATTGTCTTTGGAATGTTAATATACTCATTAAACATAGATTAAAGGAGACAATCCATTCACAACTAAACATCCTCTAACACATAGATACATATTACACTCTCCAATTCTCTATCACTATGTAAACATAATTATAATGTCCACTTCAAATAGCTACATTCAGTAATCATAACAAAGGTTTTCAAACCACAAAGGTTTTCAAACCACAAAGGTTTTCAAACCACAAAGGTTTTCAAACCACAAAGGTTTTCATACTATGAAACAACTTGGGTTAGATTCCAATTCCGGTGCTTTCCTTTTCATTAAAATCTACTGAAAAATGTTTTCAAGGAATTATATGCACCCCGAAAGATTGTGAACTATCTACCTACATGGTCAATTTCATTAAAATGGTGGTGTTCCAGTAAATTGACGGTATTCTAGTAACCCTGTAGTCCATTTCACTACTTTTGCATCGTTTGAAATCTAGATTCATCCTAGATGTCTCAAATCTAAACATGTCATAAATAGTTTAGACCGGGTGGTCTGAAATCTATACTCCTTCAAGATTTCTGAAATTTATAAGTCTTAGATGTTCCTTTTACAGTTCACTGCGCGGTCTGGAAAATGGCATGAATATGAATACCGCCATTTCAATGAAATTGACCACAATTGGCTTCTACTGTCTGTCTGTCTACTGCTGAAATAGTTCCCTACCGACAATTGATCTCAGAAGATAGATAGCAATTAAATTCTTGCCACCCTTGCCGTCGTCCTGGTTCTGAGAAATGCAATGAGGCTGGAGAGAATTCCCGGTATATATGCTCTCTTAATTAGCACCCTCAAGCCCACGCCTAAGTTTTTAAGGACACATGCACATAAAATGTACACCCTTCAATGAGAGGCCGAATACAAACAGAAAGGACAAGTTTCGCACAGCAGTAGTTCCATGACCGGCATGCATGCAACGGAACCCAAGCCTAGCTAGCTAGCTAGGCCTTCGACAAAAGCAGGCTGTTGCTAGCTCATACCTTGCTCGGTAGTCAGAATTGTGAGACCAGAATTTCATTTCATCGCTATTGGGCCATGTACGTACTGTACAGCGCAATTATCGAATTGCACAAGCGATTGCATCTATCCGTTTTGGCGCTAATGCTGCCCAGCTTGCCGCTATGCAAATTAATGTCTTGAGCGTGTATTTGCTGGAACGCATTTTTTCCTGCTTAAGTTTGATTTACAACTGATTCATCGGGAATTAGACCATCTCGGGATTCCCTCGGAAGGTTCCACAACGACCACCTCGTCAAGAAGTACAACGATGGACCAAGAGTTCTGGATTTTTTCAATACTATCCCGCAACAACGTGGAATGGAGCGAAGCGCTCAGGTCGTTTTGAGGTGGCCAACTGAACCGTGGACACTAAAATCTAAAATACCTGTAGATATGAGGTTCCATTTGGGCACCAGTTTTTCCTCCGGCAATTCCAAACTGCTCCACTTCCTTAAAAGTCAGCCTTCGGCATGCCTCCTGACAATTTCATGAAATTCTGCCATTTCATCAATTGTGCGCTTATCAGAAACAGAATTTTGTGTCGCCCATGGAAACCAATCGTGCGCATTCGATAGAGATGCAAACACTTTTCTCCTGCATGGATGGATTCCAGCCAAGATTTAAGCCCCAAGCCCTTCAATGTCCATAATTATTCTGGACGATGAACTGAGTGTTTGGGGATATAAAATTGATGAAATTGAGTTACGTAATATATCTTGAGCAAAGATATAGGCGAAAATGTACCAAAATTCAGAAAAAGGATTAGGGTTGAAACGGTTAACCCTGAACTCTTTAGACAGATACCAGCAATATAGAGTAAAGGATTGACAACATGAGCACAGGCTCCGCATGTACTGTACAGGTTGAAATTTTCATGAGAAATGGATTACAATGCATTGAATTAGACGGCAATATTAGCGTAGTGCATATGCACGACCTCTTCACACAACAGCACTGAAGCACTCACTGAGGGCTACCGTATCTCCGCCCATTTGAACCCATACAAGCTGCCCCTCATACATGGAATCCCAAGGAGGGACTTTGTTGCAAAATATGACCTCCATCATATCCATGAAATCCCCCCAAACTTTGGATGCAACCCAAGCGTTGATCATGCGCAATTTCTCATCGGTTCAGAGCACGTCAGTTCTACACAATAATGATTCATCTTCTTTTTCTCATTCGTGAAAGGTTCAGTGTGCAGGTCTGCCACGTTCGAAGATCAGGTTTATATAGAAACGAAGAGATCTAGTTCATAATTTGCGCGTACTTTGACGGACATACATCCATATTCTGAGCCTTAGTTTGTTGACTAACAGAAGTCATAGTTAAATCAAACTTCAAATCTTCGACTCAAATTAGTAGCATATGCGATTTTTTTTCTTTTTCTTTGAGATTTAAAAACATTGTTGCTGCAGTTGACGGAAATGTTGAAGACTCCCTACTGAAACGAACCACTGATCAAAGATGCCAATGGATTGCGAGAGACACTAAAATCACCTTCAATCTGTCTTGTTTGCCTGGGCTCCTAGTGTCATGAACATGCATTACATAACGTTAGGTTCAGTTGGTATCGTAGTCTCGGTAAGACTTTTATGCATGCCTGGATGGTATGATTCAAGTTCAATCTCAAGGGCTAAGTAAGATAAGTACACCTGCAGTGATTGTGACCCACGTAACTGCGTCACTTAGGAGCCGAAAAAGTGGGTGATCGAGTGCCTTGATTACTTGGGCTTTCGTCTTCTTAGAATTATAGGTCCAGAGCAGAGTAACTTTCCAGGGGATGTTGTATCATATCGTGCAGAGAGAAAATATTGTGAATTTGAAACGGAGTAAATAAATTTTAGAGACTCGAGAAGGTCATCAGGCTTAGTGTCAAGTCGTCTTAATACTGTATGTATCGAACGTCCTTTTTAAGATGAACAGAGTGTTCACTTAGTGTAGATAGACGGATTATGAGTTGTAACCTTGTGTACACGAGTCAACGAGAGAATAAGGTCGACTGATTAAAAGCATAGTTGGCATTACGGTCGAGTGATGTTAATGTATAAATTGATATTAGTGGATCTTTCCAGTGAGTTGTACATAGCGATTTGATTGGTTTGCTCGGTGTTCTATTGCTTGTTATTATTGGATGGCTTGCAGTTTGTTCAGCTGAATTACAGATTTTGGTATGGGAGATGAACAACAGTGTTCCTGACCACCAACAATGTAGACGATGAATCATGCCAATTCAGAGACAAAATGGACTGCAAGAAATGAAGGAAAGAAACTTTCAAAAGAAGATGTCACGTCAACTCTGTGTGATGAAGTTTCAGGTTTGGTTACTTGAAGGGCACACCTTCAAAACAATTTAGTTCCCTAATCAGTGGAACGCACTGATCATTAAGAATTTGGATCTCGAATGGCAAGTATGTTGAAACAGAAATGTGACATTAAAGTCCTCAAAGCTATGGAAGCTAAGCCTTTCACGCGCTCAAATCGTTTTGAGGAGTCCCATTGAAACCTTGAGATCTAAAGCGTAGAACAGTATAGATATGAAGCTCAGCTTTGACTTGCACTGAGGCGACTCAACTTACACAGAACTACAGTAATCTCCGCCACGTACAACCAAACGTCAATCATACTGTAATCACTACCCCAAATCGATCTTTCACCCGGTCAATGCAATTGAAGCATCACTTGTTGGACTGCCTGGTCGTCCTCTTCTCAGTCGTCCTCACCCCATGCTCCTTGTTCGCACCCTTCGTCCTCCCAGCCCGACACGGAGGCTCACAAGCCACCCTACTCTCCTCCTTGAGATACACCGTCATGCACTGAAACGACGAGTCGGTACTCATCCAGCACCTTGGACATGGATAAGCCGCCCTTGGCGGCACCGGAGGCACAAACCTGTTCAACGTTCCGGAAAAAACAGAGGTTAATACTGTACAAGTGAGCAATGAGAAAAGAACTGCTGAAATTTCAGGAAAAAGTCGCTGAAAAATTCTATATTCCGTAAAAAAACAACCGGAATTACATGGGTCCTTGAAAAACCGGTTGAATATGGGAATTGAAGGAAAATAGTCGGTAAAGCTCAAAACAGTTCACGAACCTGTCCTCCCCTTCGTACAAAGTCACACCAGGGGACCCCCGGGGATCAAACAGTGGGATGCCGAGGTCGAAGACGTTTGTGCAAAGCTCGCACTTGAAGCGTGCTCGGAGAGATTCACCACTGGGGTCGCTGTCTGCGGGACGGTCGAGTTCGGTGACTGTGTACTTCTCACAGATGGGGCAGATGTTCACCTTGGACACTTTGCCAGTGGAGTAAGGGTGGGGAGGTCGAGTGTAGGAGGAAGTGGATCCCGAAGTGGATCCAGTCGCAGTTGCAGTTTCTGGTGGACTGGATCGTCGCTGGAATCCCCGGCCGCGACCCCGGCCTCTCCTGGAGGCTCCCCGTCCAGTTGCTGGTGGACTCATGATGCTCCTACTGTGCTTGATTGGAGATGGGGATGCTGGTTGCCAAGACCGTATCCCCGACTGTATCCCGGACTGTACCTCTTGTTTGATGGTGCGGGAGTGACTCCGTGTACTGGTCTTGTTACGCTTCGGGATTGGGAAATGGGATTCTGAATCGTGAGTCTCTTGTTTCACGATCTGGGGTTCCACAGTCATGTGAAGTCGTCGTCCAGGAGGCAGAATGGCGGCTTCCACGACTGGGACGGTTTGCCAAGATAACCCTGATTCCTCCGATTCGGAAGGCGACGACGACAAAGATAACTTGGTTGTGAAGAATTTGTAACTTGTAGCTGATGGTTGAAGAGAGACTGGCACGTCCCGGATTTGTAGCGCGCGTGGACGTGATGAATTCTCTACAGGCGATTTCGGATCCCCAGCTGCCACCGATAGCCCGATCTTGTCCTCAATCTCTTTTTCTGGAGTCCGTAGCGCTCCTACAGCGAATTTGTCATCCTCGAGATGGTTTGCATGCCTCACATCCCTGCAAACACACATATCCCCCTGAAATAGACTGCGTAAGAAGTGCGAAATTCCCTGATAGAACGGGAGGAAATCACAGGCCAAGACGATTAGTTACTTAGTTGTTGACCATCTCTGAGTCCACCACCGCACGACTCGATCACAGTCAGAGCTCGGAATTAGTGAATTAATTAGTGCCGACTAATGAATTCCACAAGCAAAGCAATACAGTAGCACATGAAACTCGATCATGCACTGAAATGATTAGGCGGCACTTATTCCACAAGCAAGCAAGCAGTACATTAGCATCCAAAACTTGATCAAAGGCGCACAAGCTTCCCCAAAATTCCGGTAACTCTAAGTAACGACCCAAACCAGCAAAGGTGAAGCTCACTCGGGCGTTTACTCCAATCGGACGAACCAAAAGAAAAAGATCGACACAGGGTAAGTGATGGTTCTGAAGAATTCTATTACCCAGGAATACAACCCAGGGCGGAGAAGAAATAGAATAGAAGGAGATCGACCTGCGAGTGACGGATCGAGGACGCGTTGTGAGCCATTTCAGTTGCGGAGGAAAAAGCCGTCGACTTGGACTTGGGGCCCGGGTGTTTCTTATACACCGCCCCCGGGGTGGTTGGCGGGACATAGCGGCCGACATGAATTGAATCGCTTAGCTATGGAGTACGTGCTAGCAAGCCGGAATGCAATGGATCACAGATCCGAGCTTCAAGTGCAATGCAATGCATTGACGCACGCAATCCGGGGCGCAATCAAGGGTTCATAACTAGCTGCAGTACAGTACATGTACACCCATATATGCCATTGCCCAACGTACAATTCAAGAGCTATATAGGTCGTCGTTTCTCTCCGGAGGAAATGAAGGACGTGGAGATTAATGGCATGTGTTGCATTCAAAGTGCGATTCTGGGTAGGAATGGACGAACAGAGCAAATGGAGCAAAGCTCGGGGGGATGCAACTCGTAATGCATGAAGGCAGCTACCGGCGCCGCCGCCTGGTTCGTCCTCGCCAAAGGAGGCTCAAGTCATGGAGAAGGCTCGAGGAATTACACCTAATTGCATTCGAATATTAAGCAATTCAATTATGCCATATTAGCTTTTTGTTGGATCTTGTTGTTGAAAGTTGAAAGAGAATTCAATATTCTCTTTTTAACCTCAAAGAATCCCTAGTAGAAAGGTGGATGTAGATTTTTGAATTTTCAAGTATGAAAGAAAAAATTAGGGCCTTAGAAGAATCCAAGTATCAAATCTTCATTTAAGTTGAGCAAGTTTTCCTCTTTTAATGGATCTTGGCTTTCTCAAGGGTTAATTTGCATTCTTTAGGCAACATATATCTCTAAATCTCAACCAAGTGCATTTAGAATTGTCACTAACTAAAATCTTTGGATGATACCAAGAATAATGAATCTATATTCATCCATAGGTTGCAATGGAACATACAAATATAGATGATTGAAAACTTATTTGTTCATAAAATAGCTATTGATGAATCTATAATGAGACAACAACCGACATTGACAAGTTTAATACAATAGTTGAGAAAATGTTAAGGAAAAGATCTGCAATATATCACTTGGGTAATGTTTTAACTCGAGTTGGAATATAGGTCAATTTAACCCTTACACAAAATCTCTTGGCCTATTGTTGAAGGTTTAGATCACCTTATATTGCATAATTAGATCTAAATGATAGTCCAACTCCATTGCTTAGTAATTTTCTAAAAATGCTAACTTCCATTGATTCCACACCTATAAAAATTGATATGAATTGATTAAAAAAACTTCAATATCATTGCAAAATAATTATAGGAAAAGAAGAAATTATATCTCATATATTAGAAGAATGAAAGCTTGTTTAAAAAATTACTATAATTGGTTAGGCCTAGGAGTTTATATTTTTAGTTTAGGCACTAAAAGGTTAATCAACCAAATCTAAATAAAAGCATAAGAGTAGAGACTTTTGTGGATTCTACTAAAATTTGTTGTAGCCAATTCTCATTTATTCAAATTTGTAACAATTACAAGAAAGCCTAAAATTGTCCCAACCAAAATGTATAATACATAAAGTAATTTGGGGAATTGAATGGAAATATGATTAAGTGAAGAGTTTGCATTTGTAGCAGGGAGAGCATCAAAGCACCTTAGTAAATTTATCCAAAAATTTATGCCTCCAAAAACTCTTTAACTCTAATTGGTTGCTCTTGAAAACTTGTGACTCTTGTTAATAGCGTAGGTGATTATTTAAGGACCAAATGTAGATGAAAGGGTAGACAAAAATGCTTTAAAACAATTGTGACTTCAAGCTATAATGCAAACTTCAAGCTTCAGTCATTGGTGCTTCAAAATTCAAAAGAAAGTGTCGCTTAGTTATGACACTTTCATTGTGGCGCCTCATAATTCAAAAGTAGTCAAACCTTAATTCTAACACTTTCGTTGCGGCGACTTAAATATAATTAAAAAGTAGTCAGAGGCTCAATTATGATGTTTTCGTCGTGCCGCCTCAAAATTCAAAAGTTGTCAGGACTCAATTATAACGCTCCAAAATTCCATGGCTTTATTTCAAATACTTCAAAATTCAACCCTATATTTGTCAATATTTATTCATAAAAAATATAAGCTATTAGTTCTAGCTTGAAGGTCGTTTCTAGAAACATTCCAAAACATGTGGTTCTAATGTAATCGAACAAGCCTTAGGCCTTCAAAGTCTAGGAAGCCCAATTTGGTTTGTAGCAGGTTGTTTTTTGTCTATTCGGCATATAATGTGCATAAACTCACATATACTCCAGTTACAAAAGTTTGTATTCATGCTAAGTCAAATTCAATGACACATGGCACTTCCAATTTAGATCATTATTGCATTTCTTATAAGTATGAGAAATTACAAAATGGCCATATATTCTATATGTATTTTAGATTTGCCATATTTGAACATGGTAGGGTTTAGGTATTAAAATGATCTCCAAATGAAAAATGTTAGTTGTTGAATTTTCAATCCAATGGCATGTGTCTTATCATATTCTAAGAATAAAATATAAGATCGTATATATGGTCCCCACATAACCTTTAAGGGTGTCGACATTAGGGGACATTTGGGGGCAAGGGAGGGGTGTTTTAGGGTTGTTCCCCTATCTATTCCCTGTGCTGTCTGGGAATGACTAGTTGCTATTAAAAAATAAATATAAAAAGTATTATTATCATTATTTGAAATGCGAAAAGAAGTGGAATAAAGAAATTCAATTTTTTTTTGATGTGGCACGGTCTCAACCACAACAAACTACAACAATGGCGCAATTCCTATGTTCCCCGCAGCTTGGGAACTCGCAATCATGTAAAGGCCTCAAATCTCCCCTAATGTCTATAGCATCATAGATGACAAGGCAAGGGACTTCAAAGAACTAGCTAGATGACATTCAAAAGGGCAAGCTCAACTCAAATTAGTCAATGGTTTAAAACTATTGAACTTTAATTGGTTGTAGTAGCTTCAAAATTCCATAGCTTTCGTCTTGGTGGTGAATGAAGTATGAAACAATTTTTTATTTTGTTGCTTTTGGAAAGGTAGTATTAGGAATATTAGAGCATTTTGAATTTTTTTTAAACAAAGGAGAAATTTTGTACTTAACTTGACAAGGATCATAATTATCTCAAAAATTTAGGCCTAAAAAATTCTCCAAAATTAATGGAAAAATAAAATTAATGGAAAATTTTAGAAAAAGAGTTTTCTGAGGTTTAAAATGATAAATAATAGTGAATACATTCAAAATGATAAAATAAATTGAAAAAAATTCTTAATAATATGATGAATATAAGATGCTACAAAATAAATGATAGAAAGGTGTTTTTTAAATATCTAGAATTGCATGGACAAGAGAGTCTTCTTTGTATCTAATTTGAGATAGAGAATTTACTATTTTAAGAGAAACCTCAGTAAATAGGTGCAATCCTAATAATTTTCAAGTAAGATTCATTAATTACCCCAAAAAATGAAAAATAAAAAATAAAAAAAATTTAGAAAATTGATATTTTAATAGTATGTGGTTTTTAAAGAACCAACTAACATGTAAAATACGATTGCAAATGTTGTATCCAATTCCAATATCATTTAAAAATTCTTCATGTAAATATATTAAATTTGATTAATACTTAAGTATTTGATGGGGTTTATAACTTTTTGAAAAAAATTGTGAATAAATGATGTTCTTTTTGTTTTCTTTCATCTTATTGTATTCAACATGGAAACTAAATCTTGATAAGATTGTGAAATTAATTAGTGATTCCAAAAAGAAGTTTGATCATTGAACCTTACAAAAAGTATTATTACTAAAGTATTGAACCATATAAAGATTTGATTATTGAAGCATACAAATTTTGACTTGAGTTGCCAATTTTGACTTTTGCTCTACAGTAGGGCCTTGCATTAGGTGGTCACAAGTGACCCATATGTATTAGTTAGTTTTAACTAGTGAGTTCATGTCTAGGATTTTATCCCCCTATTCATTAGAATACTGAACATGTAGGGTAGCTTCACCAAAAAATGATTCAAAATAATGATGTTCAAATATTTTGTAAATTATGCCAAACATTTGGTGAAAAAAATGATAGGAATCACAAAATATTTTGAAATTATAGCACATAAGCAAAATAAACAAAAAAATCAAGACTTCAAGGTAACAAGGTGAACACAAGATCCGTGTGCCATCTACCATCAAGAAGATTTTAGATGACATAGTAAAGGAAAAGAATTATTGACATTCAATGGGGGTGAAGAGTAGAGAGGTCATTTTTATAAAGAAATCCATTGTCCATCATTAATCCTTAAAGACTATGGGATAATTTGACTTAACTATGAGTGGTTGAATACTTATTAATCCTAATTTTCATATCCCACATGGGTTGTTTTGCCTCCTACCACCTCACTTGTATAAAGAGCTTGTCTATTCAATTCTCCCTACACATTGAGGTCATACTAGAGACTCACGCTCAAGGGTAGTAGTCAAGGTAGGGTAGAAAATCTAGGATAGAGGTTGGATGAAAGGCAAAATTAGAATTATTTATTTATCTAGAAATTTGAATTTAAAATAATTCCTTTTGTAGGTGTTGAACATAAAATATTCAAATACTTGCCCAAAGAGTGTCCAAGCTACCTTGCACCTATGTTAGTCATTCTTGTCATATGGAATTTATGTCTAAGCTAATTTATTTAGGAGATTTATGAGTACGAGAAGAATAACGAATTTAGATTTAGGTTATGAAATAAAGAGTGGATATGCATTGCAAGTAGGAGTTGCACTTACGTATACTTTCCTTAGATCCAATTGTAGAAATTGTTTGTCTTTATGCTATTAGACAATCTTGAAATCTTGCATTTCCAATCTCTAATCAAATCATTCATACATGAGTTTCATGCTTAATTCAATCTAATAGATTCAATCTTCTACTTCAAATCACAAATATTAATTAAAATCTCTCTCTCTATGATTTTTTTACTTAAAGAACTTTTAAAGTTGCATGAACTCATTATCAATTTCCAATGTTGCATTGTGAAAGAATGGTTGAAGAATTATAGCATGAAAGCACGTAGAAGGACTCATGAACACCATCTCTTGCACGTATTACATTACAACAACAAACTCAATAGTAGCTACATTGTTTTCTTAGTATATTTACTAAATACACTATTCTATAGGCCAATAATATACAATGAACTCTAGGGGATAGCCCAAATTTTCAAAAAATGTCAACATTTGTAGTGAAGTACAATACCCGGAAACTCTCAATTGCCCACCCTATTCTACCATTCAAAATAATTTTGAATAATATATAATATGATTGACATTTCTTGTCTTATATAACCAATATACAATTCTTACACAATTCCAATCAAGCATACCAAAATTGGGTTTCAAAAAAGTAAAACTCCATTTTTGGTGACTTATTTCATTTAAAATTCATAGTTTTACATGATAATTGATTGAAAACCATTGGTGATGTTTATTTCTAATTCAATTGTGGTAATATGTAGGAAACATCCATACACACATTTTTCCTTCAATAAATATCTCTAAAAAGTTTTAAAATTTCCTCACAAAGGTTTCAAAAATTGAGGTAACAATGTCCAAATTTTGAAAAATAGATATTTCTTTACTGTAATTAGATTTTGCTATTTGACCTTTGCTCAATTACAAATTCTGTACATTTGACCATGAAGGTACAATTGCTTTTCTATAATCTAATTACAATGAAGAAATATCTTTTTTTCAAAATTTGGACATTGTCACCCCAACTTTTAAAACCATTGTAAGGAGATTCTAAAACTTTTTAGAGATGCTTATTGAAGGAAAGATGCACATGAAGATATTTCCTACATTTTGCCGCAATCGAATTAAGAAAATTCTTCATCAATGCTTTTCAATGAATTATTGTGTAAAATCATTAAAATTTAATGAAATAATTCACCAAAAATGAATTTTTCGTTTTCTGAAATCCAAAATTGGTATGCTTGATCTAAATTGCGTAAGAATTGAATGGTAATTATGCAAGACAAAAAATGTTAATAATATGATGCATTCTACAATTTTCATTTGAATGGAAGAAAGGGGTGGATGATTGAGAGTTGTCGGGTACATTACAACTTAGAAGAAGAATATAGGAATAAGTTCTCTAAACAAAGGTGGAAAAACCATGATCTATTGACCCTATCAATGCTATTGAACCTATTATTGTAATAACCAATATTTATTAATTCATTTTGAAAAAAATACAAATTTCTTAATGATTTGCATTGGTTATGTTTTTCTACAAATTTGATCATTTTGATCATTTTAAAGATTATTATCTTCCATATTTATTGGAGACGTTATTCAAGGTTCACCTTTTGAACTATAAAACTGAGTTTTTGAAGTAAAGTTTATTTTTATTTTTTTCATTAAATTTTTTTGCAAACTAAGAGGGATTCTTTTTCATAGCACAAATTGAATTTTAATTAAACAAAAAACATAGAATATAGAGCTACTACCGTATTCTATATTTAAGTTTCTGAAGTAAAGAGGGGTTGTACATAATGATGCACTTATGTGGGTATTATCTGTGGATATACTTACCTCCTTCAGAATTCAGAATCAAATCCTTTTTAGCCTCACCGAATGCAAGAAAAACTAAAACTCTTCACAGCATTGTGTTAACATGAGTTGTCTTTCCAGTGAGTGTGCTCACGAAGCTGAGAAACAGGAAAGCGATGTATGCTTTCATGATTCCACTTCAATTTGCTCCATGTTTCGTCGACGGGACTGAACAATGGCACAACTTGGTACAAGGCCTTCTATTACTAATTGCACCAGATTTTCGCCATTTCTGTCTACAGATGTTTAGATAATTTAGGGGAAAAAACTAATCATTTTCATTTGTTCCCACATTGAGATGACCTCAATGAATAAGAGCCTGATGAGAGATATCAAATTGGAAAGACCGTGTGGTACAGAAAAGGATTTGTCAGAGAACACAAGCTTTCTATTCCGCAATAAGAAGCAATTCTCGATCAAACCTTGCAAACTTTACTCAGTAAGATTATTTCACAGCAACATCCTGGAGCTTAGAATCGTGCAGAAAAAGTGACGAGCTCTAACACCCCCTAATAAATATTGAGCAGGTTCTGCGAAAACCTGAAATCAAATAAATGGAGAAAAAATGAGATAAAAAAACCAGACCCTACAGTAACACCCTCTAGACCTGGCCCAGTATCATGACGAGCTTCCACCATGAGCCCTCTCCACGTGGTTCACTAATTGGATTGGATCTCGAAACTTCATACCACATTTGGGACACACATCCAGCATTTCTTGACTAGGAGGAGCGTCGTGCATAGTCTCCACATGTTTTATCAACTGCGCAACATTGGAAAACCGCGATCGACATTGCGGACATTCTTCTAATTTTGGTACCTGTTGTCCTCTTGAAGGCGTTTGCCTTCCAGATGAACTCCCGGAGCTTGTCCCCGAGCCTGTAGCCATCAATCCCAGTTTGTTGATTCCTGCCTCCACCGAGGAATAGAGCCCTGTAAAAGCCCCCGCTATGCTCCCAGATTGGCTAGTTGATGGGGCTCCATTTGCAGGACCCTTAGCAGGCTTGCCGCGCGATTGCGCTGGTGCAGCTGATGTTCTCTCCTTGAAGCTTTTCATGAACATGTTCCCATAATGGCTAATGCTTCGGTTATTACTAATGTTAGCCTTTCGAAACTCTTCACAACCGTGGTCGGACCCAAACCGGTGTTTCACACACACGTCCCTCTTGCAATCGTTGCACAATACTTTGTTGGAAAAGACCAGGATCTCCTTGCATCCTCGAACAGGACATCTGCAAAGGTATTTCATGTCAGCTTTCACGAAGAAGAAAGTAGAAGCCTAACATTTTATTTGGCCGATTGGCCCTCGTGAAAGAAGAGTTAACTGGGGGTTTATATCCTATCTATGCCTCATGACGTCGGTAGAGAGTGCCACAAACATCAAGAGAATTGTCAACTCAACCCTGTGCCACACCCATTACATACTGCAACACACTTTCAAGCCAGTCTTAGGGCCAGGAATACTATGGAGGACCCACTTCATGAACCCCACGTTCTACAGGGTATCTAAGGCAACAAAATCCTCTACGACGTATGGAAGACCCTAGTGAACCTATAAAAACCAAAGGTCAATAAAGTCATCCTTCAGAGGTCCCCTTCTCGTAAAAACCGTTCAACTACATGAACTAGAGATCGTTCTGGTCTTATCATGAAGTCTATTTTCTCCCACTCTGTAGGGTTTGTAATTTATGAGTGTCTTCAAGGAGCATCATGAAACCGGGATTAGGGGTCTTCATCAGCAAAGAGGTCTGGAAAAAGAAACCCTATAGTATGCTAGATTTCCAATTCTATAGTACAAACTATCCCCAGTGTTCTGACAATGATCCAAACCTAAGTGCATACGTTTCACATAAAGTAATCAGACTCTTTAATTTGCCACGGTGGAAAAAATAAGGGACTCGCTGTTGAATGAAGTTTCCTTTTACCTGGGTTTCTTAGTGGCCTTCTCATAATTACTTGGATCACAATTCGTCTGAACATGGCGCTCCCATGTCACATTCTCATCCTCATTAGGTATAGTCCGGATAGACTTGTGGCACACAGGGCACACAATAACCGTCACATCTTGCTCGTTTGCATTAGGGCAATCGTGATTTTTGTACTGACGATGTTCCAAGCAAAAAACCTGCAACAAATATGAATGTCCCCATTAGAAAATAGTTAGTTCGAAGGAGAGTCCAAAAGCCTCTTGCAACAGCAGCAACTGATATCGTGTTTCAAAATCACTTGCCAAAGGGAAAACACCAAATTATTCACTATAGTTGTTCTAAAGGCTCAATTACAATTAGCAGGGTTTACATCAGAAACTGACCCAACTTGTGTTACAATTGGTAATGGTTACATTAGAAACTGCTTCAACTTGCGATACAGTTGGCAGAGTTTAACGCGGCTAGGTTTTCAGGGATACGGTTTTCTACTAGTAATTGTATAGACGTTAATAGAACCCGAGAGTGATAACACCAACACTCACATGATCGTGCACAATCCAACGGCATCATCGCACAAATTCAAGATGACCTCTCAGATTCACAATTTAGATGCCACCGATTTCAACTAAAAACAGTGCTAGACTGCCAGCAACCCAAGATCACAATGAATGCGAGAGAAAAGAAGAAACCCAAGAAAATCAATCAGAACACAAGCTCAAAATTTCTCCAAAAACGACACACGAAACGAACCACTCGCAACATTTACAAGTGCTGCCTACTACGATTGCACGAACACGATATAGGGTTTTCTACTAGGGATTGTAAACACGATAATCAAACCCCGTAGTGCAAACACCAACAATCACATGACCGCGCATAATCCAACCACATCATCAAAACAAATCCAAGATGATCGCTCAGATTCACAATTCCGATGACATGGACTTCAACTAGAAATAGGGTTAGAGTGACTGCAACACAAAATCGCAGTAAATGCGAGAGAAAAAGAAGAAACCCAGGAAAATCAATTACAACACAAGCTCCAATATACTCCGAAACAACAAACGAACTGAACCACTCCCAACATTTACAAATCTCACCGACTACGATTGCAGCGACATGGGAGAGAAGGGAGAAAAAACTAAGCCAAGCACCTTGTGGCAGGCGTTGCAAGTGAAGGGCAGGAAGTCGAGTTGATGACAATCCTGCCGCGCGCAATGCTGTCCGAGATCGGGAATCGCCGGAGTCCCCATCCTCGCTCACCACCTCCGAGAGGGCTTCCACTCCAAGTTTCGAAATTCAAATCAGTCCCCAATTTCAGCTTCTTTCTCCTCTTCCCGATAACTTCGTCCTCCTCTTCCTCATCTCGATGATTCGGAGGGTTTCGAGCTCCACCACCGCTCAGGCGCTCTGATTCATCAGTGCAGTGCAAGGAAATCACGAAAAAAGAAACATCGGTGCTCTTCTGCAACAATGATTAGTGCGACGAGAAAAGTCCGCGATCCTTCAAAACCCCGTTACCGACATCTACAATAAGATAAGCTCATGAAGGATCTGGAAATTTCCGGAGTGAAGAAAATTCAAACCGCGTCTGCGGAAGGTTTGAGCCAATGCGAGGCAACGTTCGGGAAACTTTTTGAATTTTACCGGCTAATTTCCTTCAATTTCCAAATTGAATCGGTTTTTCAAGTTTTTTTTCTTTAATTTTTTTTTGGCTCAATATAGATTTTTCATAGATTTTTTCACCGTAGTTTTGCTGATGTTTTCAACTTGCAACTGTTTATTTTTCCAATTCAATAGGCTAACTTTGAACTAGCCACCATTTTTCCTGAATATTGATATTGAGAGGGGCATTGAATTGGTGAATTCTTGATGGTACCTAAGGTAAACTAGCCTATGACAAATAGAATGATTGGTTTGCCGTTTGGCATTGTTGAAATTTAAAAAAAAAGTTATACTCTAGGAAAAATGTGAGAAATGGGGAGAACAATTAAATTTTTTTTCTTTTTTGCAACATATGAATTTGTTATTAATTTTTGAAACATGTGCTACCCAACTGGTGCAAGAGAGTCTCTAGACTATCCTCAAACCAACAAAAAGTGTATTGATAATGGTCATCTTATTCACCTATAGCAATCAAATATTTCCTAACATGGCCACAACGTAAAGGCCTAAAAAAGTCACTCCTTGGTATGAATTTACACTCAAAAGGATGAAATTCGTGTTGCAGTCAAAAATCACTCTATCACCATCATCCAAGACATTGATTGTAGCCACTAATTCAGCCTAATGTAGTTCAAATTTCATTTATTGGAAAAAGTTTGCTATGGACTAATGCATGATTGTAATGGGTGGTTTGTTTGTCATAGGTTAGTTTACTTTAGAGCACACAAGGAAAATTTGTCATTTTCATATGACATGTATACAACTTTTGGAATAAGAACTTCAATATTGCACTAGATGCAACTTTCATATGCACATTACGTGATTTGAAATTTCATATATTAAACAAAAAATTTATGACTTAAGAAAAAGTTGCTATCTAAAGAAGCTTATTGAATTCTATTCAAAAATTGAAAAAGCTTGAAAAATTTTGTCCTCAAATTTTTTTAAATCAAAAGGATTTAATTTTTTAAATGTTATAGAAATTTCAAACCATGTGCAATTCATATGAAAGGGGCATCTAATGTAGTATTGCAATGAAAGTTGTATCAATGTCTTATAATAATCACAAGGAAAAGTGTTTTTTAAATTGTACAATCCAATTGACCGATTCCTTGTGCACATTAGTAAATCTAGGTAATAGAGAGATCATATTCAATATAGAATGTTTAATATTAGGTCATTGAAATTAGGATGATTTCAAATAAACAATACAAAATGAAGGGATTTTTGTACGAAACGTTTTTAATATGATTTTAGTAGATGTTGGTTGAAATTTCTTGATTAAAGCATTTATTCTTTATTGCCTTTTTTACATGAAGATGCTTGTAAATGAATTACAAAAGAACATATGCTTTTTGGTGTATGTTGCCAACTTCTATTTACCACTATGGATCTAAGTTTTAGCCATATAAATGATTCTTTTCCCTAAATGTAAACCGATGGTGAAATTTTCCAAATAAAATTATGCATAAATTTTTTAAATAATTAAAAAAAAATCTACTGCAAAAATTCATGTGGATTTCAAATTTTCATAATAAATCTTCAAAATTTTATGTCTCAAAGAAAACATTTGATTTCATATCTAAAAATATAATATAATAATCTTTGCATATATTTGAAGGCAACAGTTGGTCTATTACCATTTTCATCTCAATTCCACTTTCATATACCTGTGATATATATTCCATAACGAAAATTTACACCACATTTACATGATTTTGGAATTGAGATGAAGGTGGTAAAAAGATGGAGGTACCTTGGAGTAAAATAGAGATATATACAACAAATAATATTGAGATTGATTACATGTACATAGGCTATGTTCTTTAAAGTTCAAATAATTACACCTAAGGCAAAACCACCCACAACATTTAGTAGACCCATTTATGATAGGTAGACTTCTTTAGAAAGTGTCTCTAATAGTCTAGTTAAATTGATCCCATACTTAACCCATAAACAATGCTAAAGCTATTTTTTGGTCGATGAATGACTAAGAATTTTTCTTTGTAGGATAGAAGTGCAACTATTCAAACCCAAAATCTTGTGCAAAAGGAGACATCTTCCACAATAGTTTGACCTCATATATATATATATATCTCTGTGTATGTGTGTAAAGTAGAGAATGTCACACGATTTCAAAAGGGATGATTTCCACAGTCACCAACTTGTTGTTTAAGGATTAATAGTAATTGGTTGACTATGGATTTTCTAAATTTGATTTTATGACAAGTCTATGTGACAATTTCAATGTGTGGGGACCTTCTGCACTTTGAAAATTCGTAGTAATTACATGTTCTATCTGAAAATTCCATCCCCCCAAATTCCTGATTAACAACTGCTAAAGTGTTAGTTCAATGAAAATGTTATTTTTTTCTTGAAAAAGGTGCCTCCAACTACGCTGAATTGCTTCTTTTGAGTTTTGACGGTTGTGGGTGATTTTCACCTTAAATTCGACTGCCATCGAACTGTGCAAGAGGTCCGTTTCAAATGCGCGAAGGCCCAGACTCATCAAGTCGGTACCACCGTAACTTACCTCCACTTTGGCCTTCATTACATGTTGATCTCACGCGCTTTCACCGTCAATTCGTTTCTCTCCGAAACTGCAACACTGATTCCTCCTGCTTGATGATTGCGTGAATCGGAAGCAATTTGTGCGCACTTGAGGAACTGGATTGTGAATTCTTCTTTAACTTGGACGTCTCGAGATTGCGGGAACGGGGGAGAGGCATTGGAAGTGGCGAAGTGCTACTGCAACCAATTCAGACGGGCGGTGCTTCCGCGCCTTTTATTCGGTACATCTTATACACTCTGCGTTATTCCTTGCCGGCATTAGAAGTTGCTAAAGATTTGTCGTGCGCAATCTAGCTGTGAAGGGCTCGCTAATGTGGGGTCTGCTCCATGGATCGTCGCTCATCAGTTAGAGCGTTTTTCAAGGATAGGAGCAGTGTAGAGTATCTGTGGAGCAGGCCCGAAATTCTATTGGGTTTGGAGGAGGACGAGTCTGCTCTGTACTGAATAATGAATTGTAATGTTCAAGAAGATCAATAGGTAGGGGATCTTTTTGAATTTATTTCACCTGTGCGGGATGGCTTGGTTGACTTTTCTGGCCTTATTACAAACCCTATTCGCAACGCTTTGTAGGGTTTGTGATTATGAGGCATTTCTAAGAGCACCCTACAATTTAGATCACGGTCTTCATTCGAGAGGTTCTGAATCGTTGTTGGGACTGAAGGGAAGAAGCCCTACTGTATGCTAGGTTTCCTCTTCTGGTCCTCTAGAGTAAAAGCTAGCTATTTAGTGAATACATAGGACTATTCTCACTTCGCTATGAAGCCATGGCAGTGGCTTAATAGTGCCGAATCTATCATGATAATGGATTCTATCCTGGGACCTTGAACAAGGAGACTTTAAGCCATTCTGAGGTCATTGTCCCTCTGGGTCATGTGCCTATTTCAAGCACATTTTTGAAGAACATCCGTATCAAATGTTTTTTTGAGGGTTTGGTGGTTTTTGGCTAGTTTGTTTGTGATCAGTAGAACAGATTTTGCAGAAGCGTTGGGTCTTTTATGATAACCTTGATAGAACGGTTGGTGACCTCGATAGTAGGGTTTTTTGTGTGGTAAGTATCCAATGGACGCGCTGATGCCCATATCACATTGCACTAATCCTGGGCCGGGGTGCAGCACAGCTCAGGCTAGTGGTAATTCGCTTGTCAGAACTTGAAGTGAATGGAATTCGTTTCTGCCAGGGTAAAAATTTTGGGATTCGGATACCTGGTCTATACTTATGCTAGTGTTCTTTGGGCGAGCGGGTGAGTGATGGTCCCTGTGGAGCACCATTGACCGATGAGTTATGTTCTGGTTTTCAAATTTAGGGTTCTCTGCTTTTTTTTTTCATGTCTGACTTGTATAATTCGATTGAGACCTGCTTTTCGGACCTGGATCTGGATGGTCGGCAATTCGGCATCCCTTGTGCAACCTTGAATTGGAAATAATCGTGGTCTTCTTGTTGTTCATGTGTAGACGCTCTCGGAGGTGGCGTTTCCGAGGCAGTAGAGGAATTTGAAGGCTCATTCGTATGAGATTTTAAAGGCAAAAAGTTGTCCCGGACTTCGATATTGAAGCTGCTGTACAGGCCTACTCGGGCCAAAAATCAGGAGCAAAGTGAGTTCTTAGGCATCTGCATTTGTTTTACATTCCTGGTTCTGAATATTACAACTGTCTGATGTTGTGCGCACTGGTTGATCCTATGGACTTGCAATGTGAGGAGGTCTTACTGGTATTTGGATTCAGGTTTGGATGGGGGGAGTGTGTCCGAGTTGTTTACGGGTCAAGGGTGCGGAGGAGAAGCCTTACTATGCTCAAGAGCCGCAGTATGCTACTCTACAGCCTAAGCATGCTACGCCTCAGCGCACTCGACCGAAAATTGAGCCGAAGAATAGCGAGGAAGAGCGTGCTCGATCGGATGAAGCTCGAGCAAATGCCGCCATCGCAGCTCAGAAACGGTGCTATATCTCTGAATGCTTTTGATGTGGAGTTCGTTTAATTATCCATGGAATCTAGCTAGAGTATATCAAGAGAATTCGTAACGGTAATGCTGTGTTCTTTTCCTCATTTCATCGGACATTTTTGTGGTTTCTATACGTCTTTGGGTATCTGGAATGTTATTTTCGTGTTTTCATCTGATTTATGGCTCGTTAGGGTTTATCAAACTTCTTTGAACACATAATCTTCTATGTGTGATCAAATAATCCTTTTTCTGGAAGCAGCGAATTCCTGCTCAAGATTTCTCACTTAACTTTGACTCTGCTAGATGCGAATGTCATATTATTTTAAGAATTGGCGTGCGGCAGCCAACCTACAGCCAGGATGGTTCTATGGTTTTCTCCACAGGCAGGGTAGCAGAGATAACCAATTTTATTGCGTACTCCAATTACCACCTTGCTTTTTCCTATATCTGGGAGGACATAATCTAGTGAAGTCATAATTGATGTTAATTAACCCCCATTTGTGTGTGGAACAGAGCTGAAATATTCGAGAAGTCGGCAGGAGGAAGAGCTGCCAAGAAAGCAATAATTGCCGCAAAGGCACCGCCTCCCTCAAGAGACGAACCTGTTCTTAAGGTCTGGTCCTCTTTTTGTTGTGATTTTTTTGCTTTTCATCGATAAAAAGAATAAGTCTTTATTGGTGAGCCTTGTCAGCTAACTCACCTAATTCTGCGTGCTAGCTACCCTGATTTGGGGCCTTAGAAAAGTAATATGCTTCTATTCCGTGTTAGTCCAGATGAATGCTTGGATGTGATGAAAAAAATTAATTATTTGAGACTAAACCATCGAAGGTTACCGCAATATATTTGCTTTTGTCACTACGTTAAATGAGAGTTCGTTGATGTGTAGGATTATATGTAGAATTTGCGGCCTGCAGATTATGATCTTGACAGCTTCCATTGACAGAAAGTTGCTTGTTGCTTTCCAGTGGACCATGGGATGACGGAAGATGATAAGCTCTAAACATGAATATGCCAGCCTTTCAGACTGCAGGTTGGTATCATAAGAATTGGCTCTATCGTATGGGTGGTTCCATTGTATCATTAGATTGTAATTGGATTCTTCGTTTGAGTACTGCGACAGAGGTTTTAAGAAGAACTACTAGCAGCTTTCGTAATAGCAGGACTCTCAATTGAGCTACAGGGGAAACAGTTGCTAAGGCATGATTGATCTTTCGGGAATAATTCATCGAAACCACTGGAAGCAGGCTAGTGTTTGTGGCGAATATGCTCCCTGTTGATTACATGGTCGGAGTATAAATAAGCTACCCTAATGAAGCGGCCTTCTTGACAGTTTTGCTTGCATTAGCCTGAGTACCAAGGATTCTTTCACTGTCGTTTCATAATAATCCCAAATCCTGGAGTCTTTGAATGTATGCCTCCACTGTTGGCCATTAGTGTTGAAGTTGCAAGATGATGTATGCTTGGGTGCAACTGACCAAGTAATTATGGAATCGTGAAAACCCCAACGCTGGCCTAAATTCATAGACAGTAAAGAAGCTACATCTACAAGTAAGAATGACGGATTCAATCTTGAGGCCAAACACGAGGCGGACAAGGTTTTGAGCTCTGAATTGATCAGAAAGAAAGGCCATCATACTAGGGGGTGTCTGAGTTTTAAAGCTTGTGGTCCAAGAAAAGAGGCAAATTGGGAAAGCGCAATTTGAAATCTCATTGGGGGCTCATACTAGGAGATGTGAGAGTGTGACTTGAGTTCGTCAATAAGAGGATATTCTGCACTGAGGTTTGAAAACCTTTATGACTGTTAAAATTGTGGATGAGAATTTGGGGCTCAGAGTTGCACAAGCTGTGAGCGCCCAAAATGGAACGAATTGCTTATTCTGCCATCCCCAAATCGAGACAAAATTGAAATTTGGGGGCTCAAAATTGGAAGGGGCTGGTTTTGGAAACGATTAACAGAACACTGGCTGTTATTGCAAACTCTTGGCCACTCCCCACTGAGTAGCGGCAAGTGCTTTTGCTGTCGTGATATCATCTCGTTCGTGCTTCAGTCGTTGTCCTTCCGCACAGACCTTGACATCTCGATTCATCTCTGTTGTAGCTGCCAGTGGCAGCCACTAGTGTGTTCCACGCATCATTGATCAGGGTGAGAATAACCGCTGATCATCTGAAGTTTTGTGGACCGGTTGTCCAGGTTTCACAGACCGCTGATAGGAAATTTGCTTAAGTCTCAATCCTCATAGTTTTTAGAAAATACACTGAAATGGTAGCCCGAGGGCTGTGGCACCTAAGGGTTAAATAGCTTACGAGAGAATCTTGATGTAACTATGACAGTGATAAGAAGAGTATGTTCAACTATTAAGTCAAGAAAAATTTAATTCATGCCACATTGAAGGCAGCATCAATATAGCAGTGGGCCGGAGTAGATTTTCAAATCTCGATTGTGACATGTGTCACTTCACAAGGAAAAGCCAAGGATGGAGCTTTGGCACCACCCCAAACGACGCAAATTCTGAAGTTGAACAAGAAAAAGGCAAGATGAAGGTGAGGTGACAGGAAAAAAGATGCGCTAATGGATAGTCTAAATGGATCTTGCCCCTTCAGATACTTTTTGTGATAACCTGATCATCTAAAATCTTACCCCTCCCCTACAATTGTGAGAACCAGCATTCAGAAAACCAGACCCAGCGTTCTGTCCTGACACCCGCCCAGTCATGAGACTTCAGACGATCCATTCAAGACGGTGTGATACTCTCGAAACCCACTGTGAGCTGTGTGAAGAGGCTCGTCAAACGATTGCAATTGCAGCCAACTTCAGATGCTTTCCTGTGAAGGACGTGGCCCTCTGACAACCCCTGTAACAAAACCACACCAGGCCCATCACCCGAAAATTTCCAAGAACCAGAACTGACTGCCGCGAAACCACCACAACACCCCGACTTCACTTCACTTAAGTTAACTGATACTTGAACGAGTTCCCCTTTTCTCTCTCTTCCAACCAAGTGTCCAACCGAATCTACGGCAGTACTCCCAGTCCAAGAGATTGCCAACTCAACATTCAACATGGAGGTCCACTCCGTCAGCAACGGACGGTACGTACTGTAGACAATTGCCACATTCCTTCTTCCAGTAGGATTTTTAGTTAAGTTGCATGTAACTTAAGTATCCGATATCTCGGGATGCATGTAACTGGCGAAGGACGTAGACAATTGCCACATTCAGTTCCTTATTGAAAATAGTATACACGTCAATTACAGGACTATCATAGCAAGCACGTAACTGGTGGCAGAAATAGACAATTGGCAACTACTGCACCTTTTTCCTTGTGTGCAGAATGGGATATCATTTTACGTCAAAATATCATGGCATGCACGGAACTGGTGAAGAAGAACAGTTATGAACATGTCGCCTCTCAGTTGGTGAGTCAGTGTAAGTAAGTTCGTAACCGCCTGTGATTGCAGAGAATGGAAGTCTGGATCAGGTCACCGACGTGGCCACAGCATAGACGCCGTTGATGCAGGATGGACTGCCCTGGATGGACTGCCGGGTGTCATGCTGGGGCTTCTTCCTTTGCTTGTTCGCCAGGACAGATTCTCATTGCATAAAGAGGGACGCAGGGGTAGTCGGGGTTATGTACTGTCTGTTTGTTCTCCAATTTGTGTAGTGACAGGATTTGAGAGTATTCGAGATTGTTTGCTGAGATCGCTTTTGCTTTTGTTTGTGTTTTCTGGGATTTGGAAGCGTCGGATCATCATGTCGGGGTGTGGCAACGCGAATTGCAAGTGCGGTGCTGGCTGCACTTGTAAAGACGGCTGCTCGTGAGTTTCTCGACCTTAATGGACTGCGTGCATGCCAGTGCTGATTTTTCTTGTTTTGAGTGGGAGCATAGAGAAACTGTCTGCAGGTGTACGTGTGTGAGAATGTAAATGTTGTTTTGGGAATGGTGGTTAATTTGAAGTGTGCTTGGGGTAGATGTTGTATTTGGAAACTGTTTCCCTAGGAGTGTTTCGATTTGCGGGTCTTGTAAGTTCTTGTTCATTTATGAAAGGGGTTTAGATTTTAGTGTAGGAGGAGACCAACTCCTTGAGGGTTTAGAGTGGGTTCCCTGTATCACCTACTTCGGGAACTCCGCCTTGTCCGCAGCTGAATTGTATCAATTTCTTGTTTTTTGGCTGAAGAGTCTTGGGATATCATTGCCTACGTTCTTGTGAAATTACTTGGTTTAGGGGGTATGCCTCGTTATATGGTTCCTTGTTTGTGCCGATTCTTCTCATTAACGGTTATTTTTACCCTTCTTTGTCCTTGCAGGTGCGGAATGAGCATGGCTGTCCCTTCTTTCGGGGGACTCCGCAAGTAAGTCTCAGCCTTCATTAACATGTGTACTGTAATATATTTCAGTGATAATTGTAGCGCATGTAGCTGCTATGGAATGTCGTTGATGTTGCATGAAGGTTGAGATCTTGAGAGTTTGACCTCTACGTCAATAGTAGAGTTATGTATGCATTTGAACGTTGAAATAGAACGTTGATCTGCTGTAACCTTGTTGTATGAAAATTTTCTGATGATTTTTTTGGCATTGTGATTGGCAGCTACAATGAACCTGATTGCAAGTGCGGACCAGATTGCAAATGTGCTGATTGCGACTGCCACAAGGGCAAATGAAGGATCAACATACCGTGGACTAGAAATTGGAGGGAATTAGTTTTCCCCTTCAATGTACACTGTAATGAAGCCTGAGAGAATGGTGCCGAGGTTATTTGGTCTTCGTAGTCGAAGCTGCAAAATAGTCTCGAATAATTAGTATTTTACGCCGAAACAGCCGAGCTCATTTCATCTCTTTTTACCGCTCGTTAAAAGAGAGTTATGAATATATGATCGGTTGGGTTTACTCTTTCGAATGTGAATAAAGTTTTCAAAGTATAATACATATTCTGCTTGTCAAATTTCATTATTGAAGTGAATGAATTTGTGATATGTAGGATGTTTGATTCATCCAATTGTACGAGGTTGTCTTTAAATTCCATGTTTCGACGATTGTGCAACTTGCTTGGTTGTGAAAAAGGTCATAGCAGGTCTTCAAAGCATGAATGAATGTTGGTTGTGTGTTGAGCGGATATAAGCTTAGAAACCAAGTCAGGATGAAATTTTCAGCAATTGTTGAAGCTGGTTCTGTTTATCATTACATTTAAAGCATACTTAGTTGAGGGTAATTTGAGCACAATATTTATTGAGTTTTGTGGGAAATTACTATTCATTTCAATCGCATATCATTGTTCACCATCGCTGAAGATTCCTGATTATTGATCCCACAGAAAGTGGGAGTCCTTGGCATAACAACTTTCCCAGTCAACCAATAATTCCCTTGCAACTTTCGACTTAGTCAATGGAACTACTGTAGCAGTGCAAGCTTCCATCCATCCAATGATTCTCTACAAATTATAACTAAGATCACTCCCAAGTATGTAAGGAGGTTTTGATTTAGGTTGATGAAAATATTATACACTACCCGAAATGGAATTGAAGTCTTTACATTTTACAATACTTGGTTGGTATGTATCTTGGAATTCAATCTTGAAATCATACCTCTTGAAAAAATGGGTAGCTAAGATCTAATGTCCATGTTGTTTCAGAATTGGAAAAAAGAAATTTCCAAGTTTTTCAGAGAAGGCAATGTAAAAACTTGTTTCCCCACTTCATAACTTACTTCAGAATCTCTCCAAAGTTTCTTCTCTTGTAAGTTGTAACTATTGCACACTTCTTTTGATTCCATTGTAAAATTTTGTTTTTTCTTCTTTTTGTATTTGACGCAAGGTTGGGCTGATTCTAAGAGGTTTAAGATATGATTCATCCATTTTCATCTCATCCATCCATCTATGACTGGCGTGCTTGGCTAAGTCTTCGCTCAAGCTTTCCTGCGGCTTCCGTGCGCATCGTTTGCCACTTTGCAGTGGCGATGGAGGCATCCCGCGTGTGGAAAAATTTGCTATCTGGGAAGCAAGCGGTGCCGACGATAGCATGTCCGTCATGTGGAGCTCAAGTCCCAGAGTTTCGAATCCACTCGCATTTGGATTCTTGTTTGACGATTTTGCCGCCTGAGGAAGAAGCAGTCGTTGCTGTTATTGCGGAAGTTGAGTATGAATTGAGTGATGGAGGACAGAATCGTCACCGCAAGGGGCGGGCAAAAGCACAAGGAAGAGGGCGAGGGAAAGGACGAAAGCGAAGGGAGAGCGCTGAGAGTAAGAAGGGACGCGATGGGGTTACAGATGGTCGGAAGCGTCCCAGGGGAGACAATGTGGAGGGTGACAAGGGACTTGATGCTCCTGTTTTGTCTGAAGACGAAGATGATGATGCGAGTTTCTATCAACGTTGGGAGTTTACCGTGTTAGGGTTTGACGAATTAGCGAAATCAAGAAAGGAAGTTGTTCTTAGCGATTTGCAGAAGCAGGAGCTCTTCGCTTCTGGAGTGCTGAAAATCGAGCGTCACGAGGTAAGCGCGATGGTCTTGGAGCTCGATTGCCTTCTGGATGACACTGAAGGTATAGCGGACGGTTCGAGCTTGAGCTTGCCGAGATTTCGCAATGGAAACGGATTGAAAATTCCGGCGTGGAATCAGATCGAACGAGTAAGCTGCTCATCAGCGAGAATGAACACAGCGGATGCAGAGGGGTATGCAGTTGTCACACAATGTGCTGATCAGCTCATTCTCTGTTTTCTAGGGTTAGCCTTGTCGTGAGGGCGAGAGAGGATGAGGGATGGAGCAACTGCAGTAACAGATTGTGGCAAATTATTCGCATTTTCTGTCAACATTTTCTATACCCTGAACCAAAATCCGATTCGGTTGTTGTCGGTTTCAGGCATGATAATGCTCAAGCGGGGCAAGACAAGGCGCTGGAAGCATGGTGGGAACAGTGGGTCACGGTGGAGTGGCCTGAAGGTCCTCTGCCTTCCGGATTTCATCCAGTATCCTTCTCTCTTTCTTTTGATTTCATAGTATAGCCAGCGTGATGGTGTACGTTGTTGTGTAGCCTAGAATGTCTGAACTCTCTGAATCTGAGGCCTTAACAAGGTTAAACATTAGAGTCTTCCCCAACGATCACGAGCGACGCAGGTCGTCCACACGGATGCAGAGAAAGTTTGAAATGGAAAGATCTGCAGCTCAAGAAACGACATTATTGAATGCGCACCTCGCAGTACCATTCAAACCTAAACCCTAAATTACAGCGAGAGCGGAGGTATTGTTGGAGGGAATACTGTGGTTATGCTTCAATTAGATCCAATTGCCGAGATGCTACACTGGCTGGAATGCGTGCCGTTGGCTAGAAGCTGCTACGACTCCCTCACAAACAAAACTCCCCAATTCGTGATGAACTGATTATGGAATCATATACCAAGTGAACAAGCTCTTCCGTATCAAATTATGTACAAAAGCATCTAAGTTTGGTAAGCTCATTCCCTTATAGTAATTTTTCCTTTTATGGCAATATGACGTTGGCATGTAGGTTACTTTTATTTGTGAATAATCATACAAATATGAAAATCTTGCCTTACTTAATACAAGGATGCTTAGAGTTGTCATTTTCACCATTTGAGGTGTTAAATTTTTTTGACCCCAGTCTTTGCAGCTTGGAGGTGCGAGGGTGGGACCAAAACCTCAGTTTACAGAGAAACCAACTCAAGGGCTATTTACAGAGAAACTAACTCAAGGGCTTGCATACAATCATGGCTTGTTGTCAATCCAGAAAGAACTAGTTGAATTAAAATTAAAATGCAATCTAGAATAAGAAATGAAAAATGAAAGAGGAACCAAATGGAGGGAGGGCAATAACTCTAGAATGTAATACAGAATATTACAGCTTACATTATCACCAATTTAGACCACCCCTAATGACACACTAGTTGAAATAAATAAAATTTAAAACCAAATTTTATTAACTTGCAAAGGCGGTACACTTTCATATCCAACTCCTTGCTTAATTTCTATGAAATTGTTCTATTAGACGCTTCTTTTTTAATTTCTCAAGGGCTGTAAAGACTTTCATATACAAAATTACTGCTATTGTCGCTATTGTCGCTACCTCGACAAACATTCTCGAGGTTCAGATGCTAGCACTCCGACGAAGTTGTCCATGAAATGTTGGAGATGGCGGTTTGTGAACATGTCATCTCCTGCATGCATCTCTAGATCATTTTCAAGTTTCAGTTTAGTAACCAAGCTTTGATCGTCACTGCAGGAGGGACAATGCCACATGTCCGCTCATCAGGATCAGAGCTGTTGTCTCCATGAAATAGAACAATCGGCGATTTGTGAGCACTCTTTGGGCATGATGAAGTAACACAGGGCAGTATGGTTTTGTGGAGAAGCTAGACTGGCAAAGGAGCTGCTGCAGTAGGCGATCATGCTCTCCATGGACCAGAATTGGTCGAATCGCAAGGTTTGAGGGGATACACAATGTTGTAATTCGCGCAGTTGTCGCAGCTCGATTAAGAAGGGCATGTTGAATGGCGTGGCAGGAGGTGTTGTACGAGTGCTGGACTGCTTTCTTTTGAACCATGTCGTTTGCGCTGTTGTAACTGATGGTTTGAAGCCCGTGGAGTCTTACCCCTGCAGAATGCAAAACACTCAAGTTAGGGTCGAAATCTGAAACCCAGAAAATCTAGGAGGAAGACACAATGGCCAATTAGGGTGTTAAAACTCATGATTTATGCTGCGAGATCTCACTGTTTTTTTTTCCAGTTTTTTTCCCCGTGCGATTCTGAGATCAAAATCTTCTGAAATCCTTCAACTAAATGTACTTCCCTAGCTAGAGTTTTCAAGTCTTAGAGCAAAGTCGCTTCTAATTTCAGAACCAAAAGCTCACATTCCTTAACGTATCACCTTCAACCAATGTCAGAGTGCCGTTTGTCTACCTAGAAAATGGAAAGAGCTGAAAGCATGCTTACAGACCGCTTACAATCGACGGAGCTACTGGTGATCTTCACAATGAAGCTATTTTTGAGACTACCGACATTGTGCACAACGGATGCCTTGACCTCACGGTTGATGTTGTTTGTGAATTGTGTCAATTTTCAGCTGTCAGCATTGATTGTACTTTTTTTTAGATCGAGTGTCTGTACTTCACATTCTTTGTTTTCACTTTGCTTTCAATATCATGGTTGCTCTTACGAATGTTTAGGAGTAAGGTAGATCAGCCTGTTACCAACCATATTTGCCATCTAGGGACTTTGGAGAAGTTATTTGTGAACTCACATAATTTTCAGAGATTGAATAGGCAAGTAGAATGAACATTCCAACAGGAAATGAATTTTTTGTGATTTTTCAAAGTTTGTTGAGATTAAATTGGTAAAGCATGGGCAGACCCATGCTAAACCAAATGTTAATGTGTCCCCTCTTCAAGTGCATTGTCATCATGCTAAATGGATGCTAAGATTGTGGTAATGGGAGGGTCTAGTAGATGTCGGAATTGGGTGATTGATGGCATTGAGTTGTTCTACTTTACCTAGACTAGCGTAACTTGTGTTTACCATCTATCTAGCTAAGTAGTGGAAAGTGGGCAAAGGGGCATGGTTATATTTTGCATAAGCAATACTACTATTGAGGTTGCAAAAGGATCTAGCAATTTTTTATGGAACCTTCTTAGTGATCACAAAGAAATGAACATGTGAAGTTTGAAAGTAGTGATATAATGTAGATTGTAAGCTCAATTAGTGTCTTGTCCATCTAAATTAGCTATGAGAATTCTAAAACATATAGAGTTTGGATTGCAATATGTTTGAGTATTTTTTATGTGACCATAGGTTTACATTTGCTCTCTATCTTGTGGTTGCATAGGCCCTACTACTTCTAATGGTAAAGACATTTATACTATCATATACAAAAATAAAACCTTAGAAAAGAATAATGACATTTACAACATTTTGGTTTAGATTGTATAAAAAATTAGTGATTAATTGTAGATACATCATTGAAAATTGATAATCATCATTATGTAAGTTGAATTCAGGCTTGTCAAAGTAGATGTGTTCAACTTTGTTGAAATTTGAAACTAGCTAGCATTGCTTTGAAAGCTCACTTAATAAGTGAGACTAAATCCCATGTCATCACTTTGAAATTCATAGCATGATTGTTAAATTCACTATAAGAAAAAGGGGTGTTTTAAGCAAGTTTTTAAGTATAGTCCTAAACATAAGATTTGAAGTAATGAACTTAAAGAAGATTTTCAATAAAAAAATTATTAGAAATACATGATTAGATTGTAGCCACTATGTATTGTTGTCTCTAAAGTTGCCTTCTCTATAGTTAGTTATACGAACTTTGAAAGTTTCTTTTTTGTTTTCAATATAGATACTAAAGGCATAATTAGGAATTTATATTAGAAAATAAATAAATTACAAAGCTTTGTATGTGGTGTCAAAAAGTCTTTCTTTAGAAGGCCACACTCTATGGCATCTTTAATGGGACTAGTATATTGGCCCTCCAAGTAAACTTCTAACTTTGAACTTGAAATTTTTATTATTAGAAACACATTTAAAATCACTCTAAATAGATACAAGATAATTCAAATTTAAACATTTTAGAGTTCAAGTATTTTGATACAACAAATTCAATCATTGTATAAGGTGGAAATACCTAAAACTATCAAAATAAGTAGTTCAATATAGTTGGAGGCATCATTTAAAAAAAAAAAAAGAATTCGCAATATAAGCAATTGAAAATCATGAATTTCCAAAAAAAATTAGAATTTTGGGATATGACATGTAATTTCTATGAGTTTTCAAAGTAGAAGCTCCCTAGGCCAAGGTGATTGCAAGAAACACTTGTCCTATTTCTTGTCTTTTTGCCCTTGGACAAGTGGTTTTGTGCTCATAACTTCGGCATCCTTAGTCTGTTTGGCGTGAAATTTCGAAGGAAGGTAGAAGCGGCAGTTTCAAACATTCTGTAATTTTTTCAAATTTAAAAAATATATTTTACTATTTTTAACCTACCCTTGATTGGATGTCTATTTTGGCCATTTGAGGGAGGGGGGTTAGTACTACTTTCGACCCAAAAATGCGAATTGGAAGCCACAAATTGGATATGTTGGAGGTGTATGACCTTTTCAAGGACCATCAAAGAGTTTTTGTGAAAATAGCAACATGTTGGTTGTGCACATGGGGTCAAAGTGACCTTCCTTTACGTGAAGGCTACAAAGAGGGAAAAATTTTCCTACATGAATTTTTTGGTGGAATGGGAGTGCAATCTTTTCTAGCAAAATGACATTTTTTATGGAAATTTTCTAAATTTTTTTTGAATTACTAAAAATGAAAAATTCAACAAACCCTTTTTTTGCTATTTTTTGTTGCCAATGGCTTCTGTAGTACTTTGTAGTAGTCTATAATACTACATAGTATTGCATAGCATTAAATGAATGGTTCAAATTCACAGGTGCACTATTGACATGCGAATTTGACAAATCTTTGTAGTACTACCACTCCTACAACCCAAAACTGCAATCTTGATCAAAAAACTTGAAGTGTTTCTTGCAATCATATATGTTATATAGTTACGTTCTAAAACCCAAATCTGAAGAAATTATCAATCAACTAATGGAAGTTAAGTATGGACACCCGGTTTAATGACACTTTGGGGTACATGATCCAATGAAGGTCTACTTATCATTAGTAGATACAAGGACAATTTGAGATATTTTCACCTTATGAGGAATTGAACTTCCCAAAACTCCTAAATTAAACTGTTTCGTTTATAGAATTCATTGATTTACAACAACACATTTGCACCAACATAAGAATCATAATTGTTTCAAAGTGTCATCCTATATCCATTCAAGAGATTGAGTAGATCTTATCAATTAATCATTCACCCCTCCAATCAGAAATAAATAAACAAAACACCTCATTCACCCACCCCACCTCTAAAACGAAAACCAATAAGACTTTAATACAAGTTCAATATGGAATACATATGGGTATTAGTCCTTTTTTTTACATTTTGAGAAAGTGCCAAGGTGGTGATCACTTAAAATTTGGTGAAGTATTGTATTTCTACATTCATCCATCTTTTAATTTGGACCAAAAAATACTTTTCAATCATATTCATACACTTTTTCATCCAAATTTTGCAAATTCATCCACATTTTAAATAGAAATGGAAAATTTATGGTGGAAAAAGATTACTTTTTTTTTGGCGAAAAGTAGATATTTATTTTGGAATGGTGCAATCTAGCCCTGTGGTGCCAAAAAAAAGGGCTAATGGGTATGATGTATGGAATACACATGTATTATATGCAATTTTAATATTGTACAACATGTGGATATGAGTATGGGATATGATTGTTAATCTCATATTGATTGTAATCTAGCAAGTTTAGAAAAAATATGCAGATGTGGGATAATGAAAAAGTATGATGATGTTATGTAAGTAGTGAAAATCATCAATTTTTAACAATTTGATTGTGAAATGGATGAAATATTAATGTAAAGAATAAACTATGCTCAACATTATTCTACTCAATGGGTGTCTTAAATACTCATTCATTTGGAGTTTGTCACAACACATGTGTACACCATAGAGGAGGGGCATATGAAGTATTAATGAATTAAATCCTTCAAGCTTAACCCCTAAATGCCCAAACTGCATTTTTTGGCAACATAGTGATCTTAGGACTTAGGTAGCTCACTACAAATGGAATATTTTTTTTTCTTTGACATTAGAGAAAGTTTGGACTCTCGAGAGGGCCACCAGGGTTTGACAAGCCAATCTATTTCTAGAGCCTATTGAAGCGACTTAGAAGAGGGAATTTTCTGACAAAAAAAAGATTCACCTTGTGTGAATATTAGAAGTTCCAAAAGTATATTTCAGTTTTTTATTCCACAATTGTTAGAGTGAGGTACTTCGGGGTGCTTTCAAATATCAAAACAACACTTGTCACAACCCTAACTAATAGTACTTGAGAGTGAATGCTTTGACATTTGGAACTTGGAAGTGACGAAGTGCTGAAATAGCGGAAAAGTTCCTCAAGCAAAATAAATGTAATACAATGAGGGTCCCTACTGGCACTTCCTGGCATCCCTCTAGAAAGTCCAAACTTTCTCTAATGAAATTTTCAATCATGTGCCCAATGAGTAGTTTTATGGTGCAACAATTTTCATGACTTTTGACTACATGATTAAAAAGTTATTGTATGATATGTCATTTTCATTGCTCAGTGGGCAATTCAAAAAAGTCCATTTTTTATAAACAAAAATTTGAAATTGGTTTTCAAGATTTATATATACGTAAAAAAATTAGAATCATTCCATTTTGATTAATGAGATGAAAGTTATGAGGAGTTTTAGTTTGCGGGTAGTTATGGAGTCTTTATTCTAAGATAAATTTTGAAGTCCTTTATTTGACTCAATTTTCTATATTTTTGAAAAAAAAAGGAAAACAATGGGTATAGATTGTTTACTGCAACATTACAACCATTGGGATTGGCATTTTCCAATTCCATAACTAAATTCTTAACAATTTAGTACTTTGAAACATTTTCTACTTCTTTCTACTCACTATTTCTTTTTTAAATGTTGTACAATGCCAAATAATCTAAATTTTTTCAAGCATGTAGCCAAATTGCCTTGAAGATTGCATCCAAAAAAGCACCACCATTTTGGACATTTTTTCATACAAATGTGACCTTGTCTAGTGCAACTGCCTAGTTTTTCATAGGGCCCTAGAAAGGATTTTTATCAATTCAAACACTAATATCTTGCAATCTACATAGTGGAAATTTCTGAAATTGTTTCCATATATTCTCAGACTAGCATACTACAAGATCCTACCGTTACTTGTGTCCAAAAATGTTTTTTTATCTAAAATTTGGTACTTGTATTAGAATTGGCAGTTTTAGAGCGTTTTTGGTGAAAATATAGTCAAAACTAGTTAGGGGTTAAATTCTATCATTCTCCATGCTCCCATTCAGCATTTACATATTGACAAAAAAACAATTATTTTCATTTTTCAGGGATGAAATTACATGTCTTCTTTAATTCACAAAAAATAGATTTTTTTATGGAGAATTGACTTTTATGAGAATTTTTGAAAAAGAAGGGAAGAAAAATAATATCAAAGAGAAATTTATCTCAAAAATCTGGAAATTTCGCCATGTGTGTATATTACACTGAAGAACATCATAGTGTAAACTCAATATCCATGTCATTCTATAATTAGAATCAATAGCCATTGAAAATACACCCAAAATCCAAATTGCAATTAAATATTCAATTTTAGTAGTTTTCCAAAATCCAAATTAGTGTAGATGCTAGAGTAGATGACCTCGATTTCATTAGTTGGGCTCAAATTCAAAAAATATCCTTTTTAAGAAGAAATTTCAAATTTAGAGTGAGGAGCAAACAACTTCACAAAATACACTAAAATAGTATATCTTGTGATTTGTTTCTTTAGTAACTTCTCATTTATATGATGACAAAAATTGGCAAGACTAAAAACTCAATTGCATACTCTCATAACCCACTATGAAAGGTCAACAAGAAAAATATGGATGAAAAAATGCTTCTAGGTCACCGCATTATCATTCAAAAGTTTTGATGGCTCCTACAGTGTTATAGGTTTAAAGAACATTTGCACCCCCTTGGGCATTCTTGCATTGGAAGAATCAAAATTGTTGATGCAAAAGTCAATGGTTCTTTAACTAGGTAGGCTTGATGTGTTCATACTTACACAAAGATCACATATATTGCATAGGTGCAATACAAATCAAATTTCTTGATTTGCACAAGCAAGATTGTTTGATCGAGAAGTTGGATCATGTGAAGCCTGAAGATATTGCCCTTATAGAAAGAGTAGCAATGAACAATACATGAGCAAAAGCTCACCTTGCTACCTTGCCTTAATAGGTTGACCATTGTCATTTATTTAATTGTTGACCTACTCAATTATTCATTTGTATATCCAAAAATTTCATGCAAGATTCTTTAAATTGCCCTACTAGAAACAAAATTGTCTTTTAAAAATTAACCCCTAAAGTCCTAAAGGACCAAGGATCAACGCATATTTTAGACAAAAATTGTGAAAAATCCTTTAACTTTTTAAGGTTGAGAGAAAAAAATGAAAAAGATTTTCCTTTTTTTCAAAATTCAAGTATCAAAATTTTAAATAGACTACTATTGGAATATGAGGAAAAAAATTCAAAAATTTGACCATAGATGTTGAAAGATTATAATGTTTGAATTAAGATTATAAAGTGACCTAGTTTGGCATGTCTAAAAGGCCTTTAACTCCTCTTAAAGAGAAACGTTTACACTACATATGGGTGATTGCAAGAAACACTTGTCCTATTTTTCGTCCCTTTGTCCTCAAACATGTGGTTTGCTAGTCATAACTATTGCATCGTAAGTCTGTTCATCTTGAAATTTGGAATGAAGGTACATATAAAAGTTTCACACATTTTGTATTTTTTTGTTTTCTTTTAAAATTACTTTACTATTTTTAAGGTGCCCCCAATTGGGTGTCTACCTTGGCCATTTTGGGTTTTTTTGGTCCAAAGTTGTACCCAAAAATGAAAACTGAAAGCCACAAATTAAAGAAGCTGGAGGTGTACTTGCATTCCAATGAGAGATGAAGAATTTTTTGCCAAAAACCTTTGCATGAGGTGTCTATATGGGGCCAAAGTGAATGTTGTTTAGCGCACATTTTTCAAGCAAGTGAAAATTTTCTTTGAAGAAACTTTTGGTGCAATATGAGATAGTGAGAGTAGGCTTGTCTACAAAAATGGCTTTTTTTCTAGGAATTTTTTGAATTTTTTTTGAATTACTAAAAATGAAAAGGTCCATAGACCCCTTTTTTTGCTATTTTTTGCTCCGAGTAGCTTGTACAGTACTCCATAGTAGTCTATGGTACTACATAGTACTGAATCAACGGTCAAGATCTGTAGGCACATGAAATCAATGGTTGAGATTTGTAGGTGCAATCTGATAGGCGAAATTAATAGTAGTCTATAGTACTGCCAATCCTATGGCCAGAAATTGGGTTTTTGAGCCCAAAATGTGAAGTGATTCTTGCAATCACCCATCTGGTTTTCTTTTTTACATTTATCATATAGTTACATACCTTCCAAATTTCGAAAGTAGAGGAGAAGTTTTGCACATGCTACCTGAAGCTATCGAGGTTGCTCAAAAAGTTTAAGACAACATAACTTTTGATCTAGGCACTTGGTTGGGAAAAAAATTCAATTTCCACTAAGAGGCACATGTTCAAACCTTGTGTCAAAATTTCATTAATATTGGACCAAATTGACTTCGTGCAAAACTACCAATGATCTTTTGTATATGTTGACCAGTCACTTGGTCCTTTGGGGCTTAAAAATGAGCTTTTCTTGACTCTTCACAAGCTCCATCTGCCCTGCCAAAAGCCGGTCCGCAATCGAAGCCCTGTAGCTTCTTCCATTCGAATTGGCCTGCATTACCACAGGCAAAGTTCCCTGCAACATCCTGGACATACTCACCCGAAAAAGGTTATTAAATCAAGTAGAAACTAGCTGTTACGACGCTCTGGCTTGGAAGCTAGCTAGCTGTACATGGGCAGTAGAGGCTATGAAACTGTATCTTAAGCAGAGAATTTCCCTCAGTTTTGTTTTGTCTGCAGTAGTAACTTAATCAAGTTGACTACTGTAGAAATCGTCCCCAATTTCAGTTACCAAGCCAGTGTAAACCGGAGGATGCTGAGAAACAGAGCCCTCTTCAGTAGGGCTTAATTCAAATGTCTGGGTAATAACAACACGCTTGCCTGATTTTTTTATAATGCATGCATGATCGAGCAAGAACAGGAAATGGGACCCTCCATGTGCCGACTGAAATGCAGTATATCTGCAGGCCGTCTGAATGGTGATGCATAAAGCCAGGCAAGATGAGAGGCTCTTCGTCTTGGAGGAAGCAAGGGCGCCTGACGAGGGACGCTACTTCACCAGCGGCAATGACAGCGACTGATGGCTATGGCGTGGTTTCTCATCAGCAGGATTTCGGACCCCATCGTCAAGATCCGACTGTATGCATCACCAATCAGACAGCGTACAACAACGCAACCTTGGCCCCAGGAGGATCCACCTCTGACGACCACGAACCAGGTGTTCGGGATCAATACACCCTCGATCTCCCCGCCCACCCTCAGGCCTGTCGTTTCCTTGCTGAATGTGGACAAACTCTGTTATTATATTGATGTATAATCTTTAATATCATATTGGGATGGATATGGTGCAGGTCCTGTTATAAAAACCACCAAGAAGGTCAAAGAGGTGAAAATCGGACCAGGCATAACCCTCGGGTGTGTCTCTGTCAAGGATTACAGCTTCATCACGAGCCTAGTGCCCGTGGTGGAGGAGGAGGAGCAGCACTAGACGAGTGCAGGGTATAACTTATAGCACATGGGACCATGGGAGATCGAGTTTCCTAACGGAAACAAGCGAATAGACAGGAAAATGCTTGGAAACCTAATAATATGTGTTGTACCGGGTGCTTTGCTTTACTTTTCCTAGTAGTAATGACTCATGAATCACGACATAACTAGGAGTAGTACAGGTTCTATTTGTACTTTGTGCCAAATGTCTGGCCTCGTGTATCTGTATGAGTATTACTCAAAGTCAATTTCCTGAAGTTGGCGATATCGATATTCCATTGCTATGGCATGGTTCATGCCGCACCGCCCTGAAACCAAAATCTACATATGTTTCTATTTGTGGCCTGAAATTAGACCTTTGTGAAGATATATGTCACAAATTTTGGCTTGTGGAATATCGCCAGTTAAACGAAGTTGACAACACTAGCTTATTGCAAGTACTTCACGTTTGTTGTAAACGCATACTATAAATAAAGTTCCAACAGCAATAGCCTCAACTTCATTCGTCTCTTTCGCTCTTTACTGAATATGATATTTGGACCAAATTGATATGAATATCTCACAGGACCTTTGGATCCGGCAGGATACTTGATCTAATACGTACTGAGCTACAGTAACATATAGCCAGTCAGGTCAGATATACTAGCTACTTGAAAAGATCGAACTGTCAGGCAACCAAGGCAGTTCCGGTATCACTACTTGGGTGTAACAATTCAAATGCGGTGATCGGTTTCTCTAGAATATGAAACGCGTTTCGGAGGAATGGGTACAATGATACTCACCTGGTGATAAACTGGACCTTGCCATGCGCCAGCAGCTTGGTGAGCTTGCAGAATGTGAGCACCCCTCCTACCAAACTTGGAGCTTCGCTATAATCCACGCTTCCATGGCGTCTCTGCTACGCAACTCAAGTCAGAAGCTGCACACAAACTGTAAGTAATGTCGTAGAAATAGGAGGAAAGGGTACTGTGCGAGCAACTTCCTCACTTATTATGCAGTTTAATTTTGACTGACCACCAAAAAGAGGAGGCACCCCAAGGCCGTTGCCACTCGTTGGAAAGGCATTCCGACTTTCTGAGTAACCAAATCAAGCATATACAGGGTTTATGATCAGCCTTGGAGACGGGGTCTTCCCATTTTTCGCCTTTTCTTCTGGTCCAGGTTGTTTTCTCGTTACGGCAACGTAAGCTTCTGCAACTGCTTCGACGAACAACCGTGGCAGGGACTGTTTTTCCTTCCCGACTAAGTGAAAGCGGTTGCTTCAGGAGTCACCTAGAAAGTTACCGTCTCAGACGCGTAAGGCGTAAGCATTTTTTTGGCAATGAACCAAACTGAACCCAAGCAAGGAGTGTCAGTGTCAACATTTT